>CM021102.1:387289311-387792200 GCA_007115665.2 Sequoiadendron giganteum | reverse complement strand
ACCAGAAGTAAAACACACAGAAAAATAACACAGAGAATTTAACGTGGTTCACCCAATGTGGGCTACATCCACCAAACTGCAGCCATCCAATGATTTCATTAACCAGTGTAAAACCCTATTACAATATCGTGAATAATCGCTTGTTTCTTATAATACTGTAACTCTATCCTAAACCCTTTATAAATTAGGGTTATACAAAATCGGGGATTTTTCCCTTTTTTTGTGATTTTTCCCTTTTTCAGTAATTTCGCGAAAAAGCAGGCCAAAAATTAGGATACATGAAGAGTGTACAGTATAGAATGATCAGTCGCCACATACCAACAATCTCCCACTTGGAGACTGATCAGGCTCCACACCTAAACAATCTCCCACTTGGAGACTGAACCTAGACGACACCGCTGCACTTACAGCTCCCACTGGAAATAAGCACCTTGGATCCTGCTGCTTTCTTATACTTTAATTCAACCTTGAAGGCCAACCGAAGCTGAAGAGGAGCTCAGCTTCTCCCTTATCACTGCCTTAGTAAACATATCCGCTGGATTTACATCTGTATGTATCTTTGCCAACTTTACCTGTCCATCCTCCATCACTGACCGAATGAAATGATACCTCAACTGTATGTGTTTGGTTTTAGAGTGCAAAGCAGAATTCTTTGCAAGATGTATAGCACTCTGGCTGTCTGTAAACAAGTAATTTTCAGCTTGTTGTTTTCCCAACTCTTCCATGAAAAGTTGCATCCATATCATCTCTTTTGCTGCCTCTGTTGCAGCCACATACTCTGCCTCTGTGGTGGATAAAGCAACCACCTTTTGCAATCGAGATATCCAACTTACTGCTATCCCACCAACGGTAAATACATAACCTGTGGTACTCCGCCTGGTATCAATATCCCCTGCTAGATCTGAGTCAACATAGCCTTTTAAATCTGTATTAGATCCCTCAAAACATAAATGTTTATCTGGTGTGCCTCTCAAATACCTGAGAATCCATTTCACTGCATTCCAATGCTCAATTCCTGGATTACTCATATACCGGCTAACAACTCCTACAGCATGTGCAATATCTGGTCTCGTGCATACCATGGCATACATTAAACTACCTACAGCTGAAGCATATGGTACTTTGGACATTTTTTTTTCCTCCTCTTGTGTCTTTGGACACATATCCTTAGTCAATTTTACATGACTGGGCAAAGGTGTGCTGACAACTTTTGCATTCTCCATATGAAATCTCTGCAACACCTTTTTAACATAATCAACCTGAGATAAAAACAATTTCCTGTTTTTCCTATCTCTTGTAATCTTCATACCAAAGATTTGTTTTGCTGCCCCCAAATCCTTCATAGCAAATGAATTTGCTAACTGTTGTTTTAACTCCTTTATGTGATCCATGTTAGACCCCGCTACAAGCATATCATCAACATATAAATATAAAATAATGTAGCTATCTTCACCTAGCATCTTAAAATAAACACAATGGTCTGAATTACACCTATTGTAACCTTGCTCAACCATAAAACTATCAAATTTAAGATACCATTGTCGAGGTGCTTGCTTTAAGCCATATAAGCTTTTCTTCAATCTGCACACCAGTTTCTCCTTACCTTTGACCTCAAATCCTTGTGGTTGTTCCATATAAATTTCCTCTTCCAAATCACCATGGAGAAAGGCAGTTTTAACATCAAGTTGTTCTAAATGCAAATCTTCAACAACCACAATACTTAACATAGTACGAATAGAGGTCATTTTAACAACTGGAGAAAATATTTCATCAAAATCAATACCTTGTTTCCGTGCAAATCCCTTTACAACTAATCTGGATTTAAATCTTTTCTTACCTCCATCCTCCTCTTTCATCCTATAAACCCATTTGTTTGCTAAAGCCTTTTTACCTGCAGACAACTTGCATAATTCCCAAGTTTGATTTTTCAGCAAGGAGTCCATTTCTTCTTCCATTCCATGCTCCCACTGAACCTTGGTATCCACCTGCATAGCTTCATGATAACATTCTGGTTCACCAGCATCAGTTAATAGAATAGAGTACAAAGAGGGAGAAAATCTTTCTGGAGGTCTACTTAACCTTGAAGATCGCTTAACATTCACTAGAGTTTGTGGTATTTCTTGTTGTTGTTGTTGCGGAGCATGAGGAACCACTGGAACATTGGTGTTTGTAATATCATCCAGCACTGCATAATCCTGTTCTTTCTTCTCATGCTGCTGCAATAGATCTTTGTACAACATTTTCTCATTGAATATGACATCCCTGCTTCTCACAATTTTCTTATTTTCAAAATCCCAAAGCCTATAACCAAATTCATCTATGCCATATCCAGCAAATATACATTTCTTTGATTTTGCATCAAGCTTGGTTCTATTTTCAGAATCTACATGTGCAAATGCTTCACAACCGAAGGTTTTCAGAAAAGAATAACTCACCTTCTTACCTTTCCATGCTTCCTCTGGAATACCACAACCCAAAGGATTTGATGGACCTCTATTAATTAAATAAACAGCAGTGTTTACAGCCTCTGCCCACATGTTTAAAGGCAACCCGGCATGCAATCTCATAGTCCGTGCACGCTCCATTATTGTTCTATTCATGCGCTCGGCCACTCCATTTTCCTGTGGAGTCCTTGGAACCGTTTTCTGCCTACGAATACCATTAGAGGAACAATAATCTTCAAACTCTTTGCTGCAATACTCACCACCATTATCAGATCTGAGACATTTCAACTTTTTACCTGTCTCATTCTCAACCAAGCTTCTCCATTTTTTAAAAGTTTCAAATACATCAGATTTCTGCCTAATGAAATAAATCCATACCTTTCTAGTTGCATCATCGATGAATGTGACATAATAATGAGAGCCACCGAGAGAAGATACCTGAGCTGGTCCCCATACATCCGTATGCACAAGCTCCAATTTCTCATCTTTCTTTTGTTTCCCATCCTTGAGAAAACTAACTCTCTTTTGTTTGCCATACACACAACTTTCACAGAAATCCATGTTAACACATTTTAGACCTGGTAAAGCATTCTTTGAATGAAGTACTTTCATACCTTTTGCACTCATGTGACCAAGTCTGTTATGCCATAGTACTGATTTAGAATTTACAACAACTATCTGATTTTCTTCCTGCTGAACTGCAGCAACTGTTCCTGAACATTGATTTTTATCTGCAATAGCTAAAGTAGAAGGAACAGTATGACCTGTACAAAGATATAAGGTGCCTACTTTCGCACCTTTTTCTACTACTAAGGCACCTTTTGTAACCTTCCAATTTTTATCACTAAATGTAACAATACAACCTTCATCATCTAGTTTCCTTGCAGAAATTAAATTTCTTTTTAATTTTGGAACATGCCTTACCTCATGTAGTAGCCAATGATTCCCATTCTGCAACTTGATCTTGATTCTTCCCTTTCCAACAATCTGACAGGGTTCATTATCTCCCAAATAAACTAGCCCAAAATCCCCTTGGACATACTTAAGAAAATAATTTCTATGGGGCGTAGCATGAAATGAAGCCCCTGAATCTAACACCCAAGAATCATCAGCATTATCAAGAGAAAGAATCAAAGCATCCTCATCAGATTTATTACTTACCACATTTGCCTCTTTATTTCCTTCTTGTTTGTCTCCTTCTTTATTTTTTTGAGACCAACAATCTTTCTTTACATGCCCTGACTTACCACAGTACCAACAATCCCTCTTGTCTCTAGATTGGGACCTTCTGTCCCTTGATTTTCCTCGTGACTTCCCATGATTCCCAAAATTGTTTCGTCTCTCATTTGTTCTGCCCCTGCTTTCTGCATTCAAAACACTGCCTGATGTGGATGTTCCACCTGAGCTTTTCCTACGAATTTCCTCGCTCAAAATAACACCAACAACATCATCAAATTTCAATGTATTTGAACCAGAAACAGAATTGCTAACAGCCATTACCAAGCTATTCCAGCTTTCAGGCAAAGAACACAAAATCAAAAGAGCCCTAACTTCTTCATCAAAGTTAACTTTTACAGAAGTTAATTGACTGGTAACCGTATTAAATTCATTCAAATGATCAGTAATTGATCCACCTTCTACCATTTTCATATTAAATAAACGCTTCATAAGAAATACCTTATTCGAAGCGGAAGGCTTTTCATATAACTTTGCTAGGGTTTCCATCAACTCTAGAGTTGTCTTTGCTGTTGTGATATTGAACGCCACCGATTGTGCCAGGCATAAGCAAATACTGCCAAGTGCCTTTCTGTCCAAAATATCCCAGTCCTCATCCGACATTGTTGTAGGTTTCTTGGTTTTCCCTTCCAATGGCCACCATAAATCCTTCTGATAGAGATAGTCCTCCATCTGCATCTTCCATAACTGATAGTTCTGCCCATTGAACTTATCAGCCTTCATCTTACCCTCGTCTGCCATTGCTCCCACTTAACCGTGAGACTCCCACTCAACCGTGAGACTTTCCTGCAAATGATAATTGAAAACAACTCGCTCTGATACCACTTGTTAGGTTTTCAATGGCAGATATCTAAAAGCTAAATGCAGATTTTATCAAATAAACCAGAAGTAAAACACATAGAAAAATAACACAGAGAATTTAACGTGGTTCACCCAATGTGGGCTACATCCACCAAACTGCAGCCATCCAATGATTTCATTAACCAGTGTAAAACCCTATTACAATATCGCGAATAATCGCTTGTTTCTTATAATACTGTAACTCTATCCTAAACCCTTTATAAATTAGGGTTATACAAAATCGGGGATATTTCCCTTTTTTGTGATTTTTTTCCTTTTTCAGTAATTTCGCGAAAAAGCAGGCAAAAAATTTTTCATGAAGAGTTAATGCGATGCTAAGAATGATCGATTAAATACATGCCAACACTCAACCCTATACCAAATATTCTAAACCCTAATCCCTATACTCTATACAGTTAACCCTACACCCCCAACCTTGAACACTATACCTCAACCCTACACCTTCAACCCTCATCCTTATACCCTATACCCTCAACCTTATAACCTAAGCCCTAAACATCATCCCCCAACCCTATACTTAAACCCTAAACCCTACATTCAACCTTGTACACTAAGCCCTAAACCCTAAACCTCAATCCTAAACCCAATATCCTCAACCCTATACCCATTATTCTAAAGCCTAATCCCTATACCCTATACACTTAGCCCTATACCCTCAACCCTATACCCATTATTCTAAACCCTAATCCTTATGCCCTATACACTTAGCCCTATACACTTACCTCCACTCTCTCCCACTCTCCTCCACTCTCCCACTCTCTCCCACTCTCCCCCACTCTCCCACTCTCTCCCGCTCTCCCTCTTTCTCTATCTCCCACTCTCCACTTCTCCCCTTCTCCCACTCTCTCCCACTCTCCCCCTCTCTCCCTCCCTCTGTATCTCCCACTCTCTCCCTCTCTCTTTCTCCCACTCTCCCCTTCTCCATCCCTCTCTATCTTCCACTCTCCCCCTCTCTCCCTCCCACTCTCTCAGAAACCCCTATACTATCAAAAATACACTAAGAAAACTTAATTTAACATAACACGCTTGTGTTATAACGTGTGTGCATTATAACGCAAGTGCATTTTGTAGTTTACTAAAACGGTAAAAAAATCAATATACCCATGATTTGAAGGCCCACAGTCTACATATTCCCCTGGTTCTGCGCGTGCTCTGACAAAAAATATATATTTGATGATGTTGTGAAGTGTGCAAGCATCTTTTTCACTTTCCATCACCTTTTCCATGATCTTTTTACCACCTTTGCATGAAATAGTAGAGTTTTGACATTGAAAGACATATAATATCAATTGAAGTTTGAATTCCATTGAAAACTGATATACAATTGAAGTGTGGAAGGGAACAAGCTTTTGAACAAGTCAAATTGTTGTGGAGTTTGAAGAAAGAAGAAGCTAAGGCTACATAATTGGGTTGAATTCCTCCATTTGAAAGTATGGTTTTTAAGGTATGTGAAGTCTTTACAAATTTTCTTTGATTCTATTATATATTTCTTTCATGTTTTTTTGTCATTATAACCTTAGGTTGTCAATGCACATTTTAAATTACCATTATATACACAATTATTTACACTTGCCAATTATAGAAATTCAGAACCATTCACCAAAATTCATCCTTTAAGACCATTCCCAGACCATTCCAAAGCATCAAACATCTTCAAAATACCCTGCACAAGGTCAAAAGTTCATTACATAGACCAGTCCTTCAACAATTGATGGGAAGTCTTATCTTTGAAGAGCAATCTTTCTCTTCCCAAGACCTATTCTTTGGTCTTCCTAGGGTATTCCTCTCTACCCTACTCAAGGATCCCTCCTAAACCCCTCTCACATCATAAGACTCTCCACCAATTTCAAATTCTTCACCATTGCTCTCAATTCACCACTAAGCTTCCTTGGGCTCCACACTGACCCAAAGTATCCTAACCACTCGAGGGGCTACGAAAGGGTATTCTCACTATCCCCTTTTTGATTCGACTCCTCACTAATCCATCTCATAGGATTCTTTCACCTTGTACCCATCGCTTTCTTGAAAAACCCAATTTTAGGCCTTGTAGCCTTTTGCCCAATTAAGCCTCCTAGAACCCGTTTTCTTGGCTTTTCTCAAAAACGGTCTTAACAATCCCCAAATATTTTTATAGATTCTTTCTAGTGGTACCATAGGATTCAATATTTACCAGGTGTTTAGTCCCTTTGGCATTTGTACATAGGACTGTCCTCATACCCCCTATTTTTGAGGGTTTCTAGGGTTCTGGCTCCTTTTTCCAACTTTGAGGGTTTCAATGACCTCCTCAACTCTCCTCCTTGCATAAAAATGTCTGGAATACGTGTTCCCATGCTCTCATGCTCTTGATTGGCACAAACCAGTCCATTTAGCAACTTTCTTTACTGCTGTCCTCTCCAAGCCACTAGCCAAAATGCACTTGCACTCACCTAGTTCTTGATGAATTCACCATCTCCCCTGCAAACCAAGACACCACACACCATATGTAAACTATAAAAACATTCCTCTACTTGATTCCAAGTTGCCATGGTAGCCTTGCCACGAGAATTCAAGTGGGGATCATTATTTCCAAAAACTGGCATGAACCGGCTATGAGACCAAAAACTCTAAAAACTTGCAAAACAGAAAGCAATTGAACTAAATGGCTAATATAATGCTTCACACAGTAATTAAGTGACACAATTGAAAGACTCAAAGCATTAGACAGGTCCTTTCAATCCATTCTTGACTGGATGAAGGCACAAAAACAAAAATTCAATGAAATTTGCACTCTTCCAACTCACAAATTCCCCTTCCAAAACTCGAAATCGTACAATAGCTTTCCCACATGCTCAATCAGGGTTTTTATGACCTTATATACCTTTCTCCCACATGCTAGGACCCTTGGGTCAGGCTTAGAGCATCATTAATTCCCTTTTCTCACTTTTAGGACAAATTGCCAAGTCTACATGGACTAATTTGCCTAATTTCATCATTCAGGCTTCTCCAAACTTCAATGCTCTAGACTACCCTAAGTTTGCCTTAACTCACACATCAAAAACACTATTGGGACTTTACATCATAGTCCTTATTCCCTTGGTGGTTGGCTAGAACCATCAACAATAAAAGACTACTTTTGTACAAGATGATTGTAAGTATTATTTAAATGAAGCCTTCAATGACATATATTTTTCAATTATCTTGAATGGATACGTTTTTTAGGAACTAATATTCATCTCAATACCATGGTATAGATAAAATTATCCACCATGCCAAAGAAAAAGACAAAGAGGAAACTAACAGATGAAGAGAATGAAACCTTGAAAGAAAAGGAGAGAGTTCGGGTGGTGGCATATCGTGAAAAGAAGAAATTGGAAACGATTGATGAGAACAACCCGATTGTAGAGGAACCTTAACAGTCAAAAAGAGAACGGGAATTGGCAGCAAAAAAGACACAAATGCAAAAGCATCATCGTAAGACAGATTTAGATACCGTAGTTGGAGACACACCCTCTACAACAAATGAATATGAAGGGACACCATCTAACACAAGTGAATATGGATGGACACCATCTACTGCAAGTGAATATGGAGGGACACCATTTACCGCAAGTGAATATTGTTGGACACCGTCCAACACATCTCAAGTTGAGAGTACATCATCACTCGAAATTGATGAAGAAGGTATGCCATCATTCCCATATGAACCTCAAGGTATGTCTTCTTCTCCTCCCTGGATTGAAGGTATGCAATCTAGCCCACCTCAATTAAATATTGATGAAATTCCTAATGTTGAGATGTATGTACCTAGGAGAACACCACCAAGAATTTTGTGTAGAAAACCAAAGTATTTGATTAATATTGATGATGAGATTTTGTAGCACATGGAAGGTAAGATTTCAACACGCACTTGTAGAAGATATGCTGATAAGATTTGGGAAAGATTCTTTGAAAGGCTAAATGAGACTGCAAGATGTCAACTATTTGTTGAAATGATGCGGGGTGTAAAGTATAGGAACATCATGAAGACTCTTGGGTTGGAACATTGAATGCATCGAGTGAAGAACACTATTGTGAAGAATCTAATGGATGCTTATGAGAGTGTGGGTAAGACCTCACGCTCAAAGGATAGTAATGTCACCCGATGTGTGATTACATCGACTTTGGTAAGTTTTCAAACAAAGAGAGCTAGCCTAATTAGAAAGACTAGTGAAAAAATAGGAATTAGTAGAAAAACTTTATCAAGAGCCATTCAAAGGCGGCAAAGAATTGAGGGCAATGATACAAATGAATTATGGGCATTCTTGGGGAGACTGTCACGAAAAGATAAAGAAGTTGTCGAAGCCTTGAGAACACTAATTGAAGAGTATTGGAAGAATAACACAAGGCCATCTCCAAATCAAAGGGATGTGGTAAGAAGGAGAATCGGTAGTCAGAATTGTGAGCCACATCCAAAGCATTTTTTGGACTCAAACCCAAATTTTTCGAAAATGATTATCCTCAAATTAGTATTTCTCAAAGATTTTTTGAACTGCTTAAACCTTTTTATGTCAAGATAAATCACACACACACTACTTGTTGTTGTAGACTACATATTGAATTTTCTAACCATTACGATGTTTATCATTCTATATGTTTAGATTTGCATACTAACAATGTTTTGTAGGATTGTGGCATAGAAGCCCCACCAAAATCTTCAAGAGAGTTCTTATCAAAAAATTTATGTCAAATAGAGGATGGCCAGATATTCTATAGGACAACATGCTTGGATGGTTCATGCGAGCGTTGCGGTGGCTTCCAGCATATGCTAGTATGTCAACATATGGAAAGCACAGATGAGGTGGGACAAAAACTAGTAGAGTTCGGGAAGTAAAAAATAGTGGCATATGCTACAAAATATGGGTCTCAAGCAAAAAGGTGTGATTTGGTTATTGAGAAGATTCCAGTGTACAAATTTATGACCACATTTCATGATAGTATTCTATCTGAGTATGCACCATATGAAGACCGTTGTACACTAATAGGATTGCGTGAGGTACACTCTTTCCTTAGCTCAAATACAGGTTCATGGAGTATCGATACATGAAAGATGGCATGCTTTTGTTCTTCATGTACAATGCAAGACTGGAATGATTGTGAGTTAGGGGAGTGGGTTGACAAATGGTTCACAAGTTATCTTAGCCCACTTCACACGTATCACCCTCTGACGGCATTGGAAGGGACACAAATAGAATCATCGGTTGATTTTGACCACATATTAGATCTAGTTCAACAAGGTGATATATCTACTTTCTTAGTTGTTAAAATTCCATATCGTTAGATCTTACTTTGTACTATATTCGTAATGTTGACAAATTCCAAGAGATTTTTTGCACATATCAATGCAGGGCATGTTTATGTAGTTATTGCAGATGAAGACAATGAAGAGGGAATAGACTATTACTTGTGTCATTGTGTTGAGACCAAAAATAAATTGGAGGCCCCACTTATAGATGGAGAAAACATCGAATACCCTACAGGCTCAGTTGTGGTTACTAGAACATGGCTTAGAAGGCACCCACATTCAAGTGTTAAACATTGGCTATTTCAGGACTTTGACATGCATCGTAAGATTATTCATTACTCAAACCTTGTCATGGCATCCAATGTTCATTTGACCGAATATGGGGGTAGACATTTTAACAAGACATTATGGAAGGTCCGTGAGTCTGACCATGAGGCAATACTTGACACAATAAAGAGTAGAGCAGACCCGGATGGTTCATTGGATTAATTTGTAAGTATATGCACATTGGTTCTTATTAATTTATACTTGTATGCACATTAATTTGTTTGATGCCAATGCTATCATCTTCTTTTACAGTGATTGGTGTCCCCTTGCAAAAAATGCTGATATATGAGCCATCGAAGAGAATGTCAACCATAAAAGCAATGCAACATCCTTATTTTGATGCCTGCATGCAACATCTATAAGTGCCTTCCATCTATTTTTATTTCATTTCCACTTTGGATGCTCTTTCTTTTTCTCTTTTACTTTGGGTATTTGTAAGTAAACTACTAAGGGTTGATTGATCTTTCATTGCAGAAAATGCTGATTTAAGAGCCATTATCAAAAATCTCAGCGAAAAAAGCAATGCAACATACTTATTTTGATGATTTTGACAAATCTCAATTTTGATTTCAAGCCATTATAAGAGATCATGTGAAGCTTAGCGAGGGAATCTCAAGTTACTCATTTGAAGTTAACCTCATGATGAGCACCTATGATGTAGACATTTAAAAAGAATCTTGAATGTATGACTGACATTGAAAAAGATCTGAGAGAACGAAGTGCTAGAGGCATTGTAATAAGATTTAATTACATAATGAGATATACTCAAATATTGTAAGGTTGAAGTTCATGTTTGGTGTAGTAGCACCTTGTTCTGTAAATGCCTTGAGTAGGAAAATTTGCAAACTTTGAATTTTGAAATGTAAACAATGGGAAAAAGGTCATATAAAGGTCATGTAAACAATTTGTACACATTTTTTTGCAACTCGTGTGAGCAAGAAGACTATTCCAACACATCCTAATAGGTATTTTTATAGTAGGCATGGTCCTCTTTCGCACCGAAACACGTGGAATCACTCCGAGCTATGTCCCACCGGATCTATCCCTTAAGGGTCCGAAGTGCAAAATAGGTGCAAACTTCAGCATGTCATTACTTGGATACCGTGATGCTTAGAAACTTCTTGTCTGATCCTATAGAAAGGTGTTGGAATCCTCTAGAAAAACCTCTCTCAATTTTTGCTATCTTGGAGTGGTTTTCTCGTGGCGGCGGATTTTCACTTGATGGAAAACGTGTCAAATTCAAGTTGTGCAAAGTTGCAAAGTGGTGCAACTTTCGCTCTGCAACTCGTGTGAGCAAGCAGACTATTCCAACACATCTGAATAGGTATTTTTATGGTAGGCATGGTCCTCTTTCACACTGAAACACGTGGAATCGCTCCGAGCTATGTTCCACTGGATCGATCCCTTAAGGGTCCAAAGTGCAAAATAGCTGCAAACTTCAGCATGCTATTACTTGGATACCATGATGCTTAGAAACTTCTCATCTAATCTAACAAAAAGGCGTTGGACCCCTCTAGAAAACCCTCTCAATTTTGGCTATCTTGGAGTGATTTTCTCGTCGCGGCAGATTTTCACTTGATGGAAAATGTGTCAAATTCAAGTTGTGCAAAGTTGTAAAGTGGTGCAACTTTCGCTCTGCAACTCGTGTGAGCAAGCAAACTATTCCAACACTTATGAATAGGTATTTTTATGGTAGGCATGGTCCTCTTTCGCACTGAAACATGTGGAATCGCTCTGAGATATGTTCCACTGGATCGATCCCTCAAGGGTCCAAAGTGCAAAATAGCTGCAAACTTCAGCATGCTATTACTTGGATACCGTGATGCTTAAAAACTTCTCATCTAATCCTATAGAAAGGCATTGGACTCCTCTAGAAAAACCTCTCTCGATTTTGGCTATCTTGGAGTGGTTTTCTCGTGGTGGCGGATTTTCACTTGATGGAAAACAGGTCAAATTCAAGTTGTGCAAGTTGCAAAGTGGTGCAACTTTCGCTCTGCAACTCGTGTGAGCAAGCGGACTATTCCAACACGTTCGAATAGATATTTTTATATTAGGCATGGTCCTCTTTCATACCGAAACACGTGGAATCACTTTGAGCTATGTTCCACCGGATCGATCCCTTAAGGGTCCAAAGTGCAAAATAGCTGCAAACTTCAGCATAATATTACTTGGATACGGTGATGCTTAGAAACTTCTCGTCTGATCCTACAAAAAGACGTTGGACCCCTCTAGAAAAACCTCTCTTGATTTTGGCTATCTTGGAGTTGTTTTCTCATGGCGGCGGATTTTGACTTGATGGAAAACGTGTCAAATTCAAGTTGTGCAAAGTTGCAAAGTGGTGCAACTTTCGCTCTGCAACTCGTGTGAGCAAGCAGACTATTCCAACACATCTGAATAGGTATTTTTATGGTAGGCATGGTCCTCTTTCACACCGAAACACATGGAATCGCTTCGAGCTATGTTCCACCGGATCGATCCCTTAAGGGTCCAAACTGCAAAATAGCTGCAAACTTTAGCATGCTATTACTTGGATACTGTGATGCTTAGAAACTTCTCATCTAATCCTACAGGACTGCATTGAGCCTATCTACAAAAACCTCTCTCGGTATTGTCTATCTTGGAGTGGTTTTCCAGTGGTGGCGGATTTTCACTTGATGGAAAAAGCATCAAATGCAAGCAGTGCAGAGTTGCAGAGTGGTGCAACTTTCGTTCTACAACTTGTGTGACCAAGCAGACTGTTCCAACATGTCCAAATAGGTATGTTTACACTAGGCATTGTCCTCTTTTGCACTGAAACACATGGAATCACTCTGAGCTATGTTCCACCAGATCGATCCCTTAGGTTGGAGGAGTCTTGAGTTGCAAATTTGTAAGTTGTTTAAAGAAAAATTTGAAATGATATTGAATGGCCCACTTAGCAATCATTGCATCTAAGTGATGCTCATAGAGGTGAGGCACTAGGCCTTCCTGGGAGGTCACCCATTCCAATATACTCCAGCTCAAGTGCTTAACCATGAAGTTTTTTCCCCAAGAAGGATAGTAGAAAAGGCAGAATCCAGTGTACTTTTGATGAGTGGAAAGGAATTCCTAAGAGACATGAAGGAGGAAGGATTTGTCTATGCAATCATCTTGAAGCCAAAGGAGGAGGAGTCACCTAGTCGGCTACCTATGATAGCAGAGGTGAAGCAACTGTTGGATTAGTTCAAGGATATCATTTGTGAAGGCACACCAGCTACACTACCACCTAAGAGGGCAATCAGTCATCAAATTGACTTTGTACCAAGAGAAACATTGCCTAACAAGGCTGCATACAAAATGACACTGGAGCAGAACAAGGAGATAGCAAGGCAAGTTCAAGAACTTTTAGACCAAGGGTTGATCAGGAAAAGCATAAGCCCATGTGTTGTTCCAGTGGTGTTGGCACCTAAGAAGGGAGATAATTGGAGAATGTGTACTGATTCGAGGGCCATAAATAGGATAACCATTAGATATAGGTTTCCTATTCCTAGGATAGAAGACTTAATGGACTGTTTAGGGGGGTGCTAGGTACTACTTCAGGATTGATTTGAAAAGTGGCTACTATCAGATTAGGATGAAAGAGGGAATAAGGACTATGATATAAAGTCCCAAGAGTGTTTTTGATGAGTGAATTAGAAATAGGTTTGTTAGGGGCTTGCGGTTTGGGTAAGTCTTGGACACTATGAGCATTTTGAGCAATGTTGCCTTGGCTATTCGTCCTAAAAGTTGGAAAATGACATTAATGATGCTCTAAGCCTGACCAAAGGGTCCTAGAATGTGGGAGAAAGGTATATAAGGTTAGAAAAACCCTAATACCTGGGTTGGAGGATAGTTTTCGCGAATTGAGACTTGGAGAGTACATTTTTGTGATTGGAAGAGAGCAAGTTTTCATTGAATTTATGTGTTTGAGCCTTCATCCAATCAAGAATGGATTGAAGGGACTTATCTAATGCTTCGAGTCTTCCATTTGTGTCACTTAATTGTCTTGTGTAGCATTAGATTAGTCATCTAGACCGACTAGTTATCTTTTTGCAAGTTTTTGGTTTTCTTGGTCTCATTGCCGGTTCAGGCTAGTTTTGTGAATAATGAGTCCCACTTGACTTCCCATGGCTTTCCTCTCATGGCCACTTGGAATCAAGTTGGGGACTATGTAAATAGTGTACATATAGGTTTTGGGGTCTTGTTTTGTAGGGAGGTGATGAAATCATCAAGCACTAGGCGAGTGCAAGTGCATTCTGGCTAGTAGCTTGGAGAGGACAACAGCAAGGAGAGTTGCTAAATGGATTGGTTTGTGCCAATAAAGAGTATCAGAGTGTAGGCACATGTATCTTAGTCATGTGTGTGCTAGGAGGAGAGCTGAGGAGGTCCTTGAAGCCCTCAAAGAAGGAAAATGAGCCAAAAACCATAGGAACCCTTAAAAATAGGGGGTTTGAGGACAATCATATGTACGAAAACTTGTAGGACCTAAGGCTTGGTAAATATTGGAGCCTTGATGATCAAAAGAAAGAATTTACAAAAAAATTTGGGGGTTGTTAAGACTGATTGTGAGAAAAGTCAAGAAAATGGGTTCTAGGAGGCCAAATTGGGGCAGAAGGCTACAAGGCCTAAAATTGAGTTTTTCAAGAAAGCGATGGGTAAAAGGTGAAAGAACCCAATAAGATGGATCAGTGAGAAGATAAATCAATAAAGGGACAACTAGGATACTGGTGTGGGGACACCTCGACTCTTGAAATTTATGAAAAGCTTCATAATTTTGTAATGTTTTAGTCATTTAGAATTTCGTGGGACCATGTTAAGAAATGGTGAAGTGTTTAAAATTGCAATGATATATTCATCAAAAGGATTAAATGACAGTTGTAACCGAATGGGAATATCGGGTAGATGAACAATTTGTCTAACTACCCTAGAACCTCTATAAAGAGACAACATGTAACCGAATAATGGGAGATAGAGGAAATAGAGAGTGCAACTATGAGAAAACAAGAAAGAGAGTAAACAAGAGGGAGAAGAAATCAGGCTCTGTGGTCTTCGGCCAAAGAGCCATTTAAAGCATGTATGTTTTTGAAGTGTTTATATCTGGAATTCGTTAAAGAGGAGTTTCCATTTCCCGTCGTGTCGTTCTCTCTATCTTTCTTGGTTTATTGTTTTGCAAATTGTGAATGCAGATGAGTTTTGAAGGATTCACTATTGTTTTGAATGTCATGGATGTCTTGTTTTCGGGTTTCTTTATGATAGTCTCAAATGGAATGGAAAAAACGGTTTTAGTTGACAGGGAATATACGTAATATAACCGAGTGTGAAATTCTTGTATGGTTTTAAATGTATAACAGTTTTCAAAGAAACCATTACATTGCTCGACCATTGTGTTTGAGCAATGTGTGACTCGAGCTTTGAATAGGGGAAAGGTGGCGGATAAAGTTAGAGGCTTAAGAACATGTCTTGATTAGTAGTGATCAGTAGTGATCAGTAGGCTAAGGAGTGAGAAGGGTGGATAAGCCACTGTCTTGTGTTGTTTCCTCTGCATCAGAATGGTATCAGAGGCAGAATGTTTCGAGCATGTAGAAGGCAATCTACACCAGGAAGTAGCGTGGGTTCTTGGTTGCAAGTTGATCCATCCAAGCTGCAGGAAGGATGCAGTTGTTCTTGCATGTGTGAAGATCTCAAGTTGGGGTCTTTGTATTGTCTACACCAAGATGAAGCTGGGTAGAAGGTGCAATGAGAGCAACCACTAAGAGAAGGGTGGCAAGCATCTTCCAAAATCTTGTGTGGGTAAGATGGAAGTATTCAAGATTCAATGGTAGTATTTAGATATATAAATATTATGATATTGCTATCAGGATTCAATCGTGTAGTTTTATAATTCAAACTCATTGACCCATGATTCATCAGTAGTGGTTCACAAGAACCCATCTCTCATGATAATGAATGGTTCATAAGGAGGAAGATAAATCTTCATACATTTCTTCTATCACAAATGAGATAAGTGCTTGGTTTCATGAAGGTCATGAGACAACCATTAATGGGGAGTGGATACATGAAGAACTAATGGAGGATGATAATGGCTTCAGACCTACTATAAAGGAATTTTTTTTCATTTCAATGATGCAAGAGGTTTTTGGTTTCACTACCAAAATGAGCCTACGAAGAATGCATGTGAAACTCCTTTTGACCTTGAGGGTGTACTTACTCCATCTCAAGGATCATGCATTAAGGATGACATAGATCAATGCTACGGCTAACCAATTAATAATTATACATGTGAATAAGTCAAACATGTTCATGTCAATAAGGGAACTACAAGTACTCATAAACACGTAAGCCTCAAAAAGTATACAAATGAATACATAGTATACAAAAATTAAAACAAAGTATATGCACAAATACAAGGTATATGCATGAAAACATGTAAGCCACAAAGTATACACTTGAATGCATGTAAGTCACAAAGTATACACATAAGTTGTAAAGTATACACTTCAATATACGTAACTCATATCTATTGAACCATCAATTTAGAATGCAAATATGGACAAGCATAGAAAAAAGATATTTGTATTAACCAAATAGCCATGTAGTCATACATAAATATATGTCGATATAAGTATGAAATATATGTACAAAATAGCCATATAGGCTTATGAGAATGCCATCTAGGCATACAATGTCAAATATGTCCAATAAAAAATATGTACAAAACTGCCATGCAAGCATACAATAAAAGACTATGGAATCAAAAGTCATTGCTCTCCATGCCCAGGAAATAAAATCTTTCCCTTTCCTTTTCGCTCAGATGGCGATAGGTCTTTCACTTGTTTTTGTTGCGCTCGTGGAGTGCTCTTGCTACTCCTCCTAGGTTTAGTTTATGGTGAAGTTTTAACTGTTACAATAAGAAGTAAAGACATGAATATATAGAAATTACATTATAAAAAATGATATATTTGACAAAATAATCACTTACAGCCATCTCATGATCTCTCTCCATGAGGGAAATATCCTCACACCCATGCTCAGGTGTGCTCAAGCCCTATATAAACCATACAAATAGACAAAAACTACGTGAATCAATAATGGTTTGATTTCTGGCTAACTAACATCTATAACAACAAATGTAAATTAAAATTTACTAATTTGCCTCATACCTCTTCTGTCAGAGCCATCGAGGATTGCATAGCAGATGTCACACCAATATCCATTGCCCTCGTCACATTCGGAGGTGTATCGTCTCGCAACAACTGAAAATAAAACAACAAATTATTCAACATAATCAACGATGTGCATGTATAAACTACACAAATCTATTAAGTACTTGATTCATTAGTTAAACTCTTTATTCTATTACCTGCGTGAAGGTTTGAGTAAATCCACCGCCACTGGGAAGTGTTCCATCAAAACCTCCAATATTAGTCTGTTCAACATCCAAAATTGCATATTAAATTACCATTCGTAAAACAATTCCATTAATATGCAATAAACTTATAATTGTTTACTAGTTACATACCCTAGCAATAGGTGTACTGCAAAAATAGGTTGGTGGGGCACTGGTGTATCCAGTCTCAACACTATGACCCTGCAATTTTATTAAAATCATAAAATATTTTTAGTTAATCTTGCATTTCAAAATCAAAATTTAATAAATTAAATTCAATGAACACATGCAATAACTTTACCTAACTATCAATGCCATATGCCTCATGCAAAATGTCAGCTGCCCTCTCCATCTCCATAGCTATAGACGAATCCTACGTACCAGTCTCCTGAGGGTTGGTGGGGTCATGTGAACAAGTAGCCCCGCAAGATTGACACACATGTGTTTGAAGACCACCACTAGAAGACTCCCCTGGATGGCGCTGTAGAATAGGGTTAGTATGATGGATGACACTCTGGGTCAAAGTGCTGATTGCCTGCAATGTCTCTATGTTAGCACTTTCCTTCACGATGGAAGGCATAACAATGTGCTCATGAGGCGGCCTAGCGAGAGCTCATCTACCTTGCCGCATAGGATCCGGTTGTGCACCAGATCTATCCTAAGCTGACCCCCCACCTCTCCCCTAGAAATCCCTCATATCAAAATAATTTGGGATTTTGTTCAATATGAACTCACTGTATAGTTTCCTAAGGAAATATTGCGGGACCTTGCAATTGTTGCATGGTGGGTAATCGAAGACCATGTACCACCTATCATAAAATTGCTCCTTCATTTGCTGGTGGTGGCACCAATGGATAGGAAACCTCTTTGCATTGAGGGTAAGATTTTGATTTGTGCGTGGGTTGGTGATTAATGAGCACAAATCACCTTTTGTTATTTTTAAATCTTTCACATCCTTGTATGATAGTTTATTTGTATAATACTCCCTAGCTGCCTACCTCCTATCTTCCCATCCAGTTATTTGTTTGCTAATTGAATCTATGTTTGTTAACATATCTTTCAAGGAATTTGCTCGGGTCATTCTTTCTGTTGTTGAACCATTTGGATCACTCAACCTATTGATCAAATCCTCAATTTGTTTTTTGTTATTTTCAATTTCACTCATTAAATTTTGTTGAGTGCCAGGAGGGGGTTGAGTGATTGGTGGAGGAGGTTGATTTTTATCTTGAGGATTTGGTTGGTCCTCCTATTGAGGATTTTGAGGGTTTGCAGGTTGATTTGCATCTCCTAAAATTTCAAAAAAATAGATATCAAATTCAACCTAAAACTAACAAATTCAAAATAAAAAGCATAGAATCCTTACCTCTTATAGCTCCTCGTCGTCGTGGCACCATCGTTGCTAAGAAATTTGGATGCTTGGTGAAGAAATTCCTCTCCCCAAACACGAGTGCACTATTTTGGTGTTTTTGGCCGTGGGTGCACAAAAAAAAATAGTCGAAATGCAAATGAGAGATTTGCATTTCTTTTTTTACTTTTAATAGTCGATAACGTGAGTGCGTTATAATGCGCTCGCGTTATCTCTTTGTAGTTTTTATCCGCCGGACCTTACCTAGGTTTAACCGACGACATAACACAAGTGCATTATAACGCACTCACATTATGTCCAGAAACTTCTTTTTTTAAAGGGTGTCCACGGAATGGCTACCCATTTCCATGCACCCGCCCATTTACAAAGCATCATTTATAAAGAAAAATTCAAGGTATCATTGTTCATGTTTCCTATCCTATGTTTCATGTTTCATTTCCTTTTTTCATTGTTTCATCATTTGGTTTAGTTACCTAAATGGGGTTTGATCAAGGCAAACCCCTTTTCCCTAACAAACAACTCTTTTACTCTCTTTCTTTGTGTAATTGTAGATCTAGGTGCTTTGAAGACTTATAGGTCATTGAGGATTAGGTTACAAGCTTGTTGGAGTTGTCTCCCCATTAGCAAGGTCAAAATATCCATTAAAAGGTCATCTATAGCCCTGAAACCAGATTTTTGGATCTAGGGACCTCGAGGAATAGATTGAGCAGACTAAGAAGAGCAGATTCAAACTTTGAATTTCCAAAAAATCCAAACAAGAATCATTCATCACAAGTGGTGAATGAGTCCCACTATAGGTTTTTTTTAGAGATCTTTTCAGATTTGGATACCCTTTTTGTTGAAACTTACTCCTGTGCAAAAAACCATATCTGAGACTGATTCACCTAGAATGGTGAATGAGTCCCACTAGGCCAGAAAATCAAGTTTTTCAAGATTTTAAAGCTCTCTTCCATCTCCTTCAAGTTTTCCATATACACACTTTCTATTTTACAATTTTCTATTGCATTTCATTCATCTTTCTAAGTCATTTAGAGCTAGTTTGCATTGAACTAGGGTTTAGTGTTGCATCTTGCATTTCATTGTCATTTCCAAGTTTAAAATTGGTGACCTAAACCCCTCATTCAACCTTAATTAATCTCTAACATATCCTAAGATACCCTATTTTTAGATCTCTTCTTTCATCCTTCATTGGGTTGAGGTCTCTAAGGCATCTT
The DNA here is from genome assembly GCA_007115665.2 of Sequoiadendron giganteum. NCBI lineage: Eukaryota > Viridiplantae > Streptophyta > Pinopsida > Cupressales > Cupressaceae > Sequoiadendron > Sequoiadendron giganteum. The sequence continues at coordinate 387,772,108 of CM021102.1, read as the reverse complement.
TGAATGTTAGTTGGAGAAAAGTGATGCTCTATGTCTTTAACCATAAAGCATCCAATTTTAACCATTTCATTTTGGTGAACCTGCATTTAGAATACCTTCTTTTCTTATTGGATTCCATCATCATCCTAGATCTAGATTGCATTAAATTTTCATTAGGATTTGCATTAGTTAATTTGCATTCTAGGGTTTCAAATTTTGCATCTAATTTCATTGAAAATCACTCAAAATCTACATTTTCATCTCAGATATAGATCATAAAACAAAAAAAACATAAATATCAATTGAAAATTTCTGAAAATTTTGAAAAAAAATCCCTACTGGAACTCACTCGCCACCTTGGGCGAATTAGTCCCTCTGCATATTTTGAATTGCATTTTACAAAGTTAAATTCCTTGTTTTTGAGCTTTTGTTTGCTATTAAAACCTTTTTGTTTCAATTTTCATACTTTCTGTTACATTTCAATTAGAAGAATTAGCATAATTTACATTCATTTCAATTGTGGATAGAATTAGATTCTTGCACTTTTCATTTTCAGCATTAGTTCATAGTTCACTTAGATCACATTACATTAAGCATTCATCAAAAAAATGAAAAACTAAAAAAACTAAAAACATCAAAAGAAACAAAAAAAAGATGGTTAAGGGTGATCCCACAATACTGGTTTACAATTTTTAGGCAAACTAGACACTTAACTGATTTTTTTAACTAAATCTTCACTTTTGGGCTCCTATAGCGGCTAAACCGCGAGGAATTTGAATATGAAGCAAACTAGTGATTTGTGAAGTTTTTTCTATAGATTATAAATATTTTTCAAAATCTTTAGAATCAAATTGCACTTTTTTTTCTCTCCTTCGAAAACTAGGTTTTATCAATAAACAACATTTTTAAGGAGTGATGCTCACTATGTACAACATAACCTTTTTTGTATGAGCGCTAAAATTCCTTTTTTTTTGAATTTAGATTTGTAACTATGATATCTAACTAGTTCATTTGGTTTCATATTGTTTTATTAAATATTTTTTCCTTAATCAAGTTTCGTAGTCAAACCAATTACAATTCAAACATAGGCGAACTATTTACAACATAGATTTTTCTATATGTATCAAAATTCATTTTTATTTTTTTTAATGGATCAAGGACATCAATACCCAACCTGAACATATTTTTTAATTTTTTTTTATAATCTTCTATTTTTCCACGTGTAGAACATAGAGCTTGATTTTTGGTGAAAAACCTACATTCAAAAGAAATATGAAATAAATTTAATAATTAAATTAAAATTATACTTTTTTGGAAGCTTATAATAAGGACTACATACTTAAAAAAATAAAAATAAAAAATTAATTCATTTGATCCCCCTAAAGGTAAATAAAATCTGGGTTTTTATCAACATTTTGATAGGTGTAAAGGAGAATCTGTTATAGGTATGGTCTAAAACTAGCGGGGTTCTATCCAAGGGGGCTTGGTCTAAGGTGGTTTGATCAAATCCTCTTCAATTGGAATCCTTTAAATGGAACTTTTCAAGGCTTAAATCATTATATTTTCTAAAAATTATATGTGATTTCAGCAAAAAATAGGATCTCCCAAAAAGTGTAAACCACTATTATGGCAACACCATTAACCTTAGAGAAATCATATCATTCAAACCATTTAGTAGTGATGACTTTGAAATTTTATATGAATCCCTTGATGAATTAATCTCTCCTAGATCATCCACTAAAGGTTTGATACAAGAGGATGCAAGCATTGACAATCACGACAATCATAATTTTTCTTATCCTAACACCTCTCCTATTAGTGGTGAAGGTTTCTTGGTGATAGGAGATACAATCATTGAGAATCATGAAGGTCTTGTTTTTCTTCCCCCTTGTAAATATATCATGACACACAAATTTGTGATCATGGTCACTACTTTACCTACTCTCCATTCATCTCCCAACACCTCCCCTACTTCTGAAAATGCTTTAGTGAATAAGAATACAATCCATAATGATCATGAAAAACACGTGTGTGGAGGATATGTTAATATTAAGAGATCCAATAATTGAGAGCTATGAAAATCCTACCTCTCCTACATGGGAATACATTATAGGATATAGGGATGCTAACATATATAATCATGACAATCAAACCTTTCCTTCTCCTAATATATTCTCTAGACAGAAAGAAGATAGTTTAGTGTTAGAAGATATCCTTTTTGACACTCATGAGAATATTATGCCTCCCTTTCCTAATTCCCTACCATTTGGGAAGACCTATTTGACCAAAAAATTCCAATCATTGGTAAACATGAAACTAACAGTTATCCTTCTCTTGATGCCTCCCCTATGTATGAAGAAGCTACTTTACAACATCTAACCATGGAATGTGATGAGCCTATCATTTGTTGCTTTCGTAAAATCGCTCCTACAAGGGTAGATATTATGGCACAAGAGAATGAGACCTTAGAGAAAAAGGATGAAATCATGGACAATAATCAAATTTTATGCTCTCCTAATATCTCTCCTATTGGTGAGGATGATATTATGGTGTTAAAAGATCCAATCGATGAAAATCATGAGGAAAACATTATTAAACAAGAAGATGCCATCATTGACATGAAAAAAAATCTAACCATTTATAACCCCCTTACTTGTGATGAAGTTATTTTAGAATAACCAAACATTGAATGTCAAGAATATCTAGTTTGTAGTTCTCCTAAAAACTCTCCTACTAGAGAAGGTATCATGGTAAAATAAAATGACAACATTGACACACTTCTTTCAAACAATAGTAATTTGGATTCCTTAGATGAAGATGATGAACTGAAATTAGACTCCTCTTCACTAAGAGATCATGAAACTAAGGATATATGTCTTTTGACATTATTCACATTAGATATCCCTCAACACCAACCACACATCTCGAACTTGTACAAGAGATAGAAAAACACAATAAAATTGAAGAAGACACTAAGTTATTGGAAGATGCTTCGGAAACCTTTGATTTCATACCTATATTCATGGGAGAATACAAGATCATAACAAAAGAAATTATAAAATGGGAAAAGAGAAACTAGTAATTGAAATACAAAATTCAAAAGTATCCACCTCAAGCACTTTAGAAGAAAAAATAACATGCAAGACAAAATTCGATGAAGTTTAACAACCATTGAATCTGAAAGAAGTAAAAAAGATTTATGGAAGAGGTTTTGAACTTAAGAAGCAGCTTGGGAAAGGATGTGGTGGTGCTATAGAACAAGTTATCCATGTCCTTATAGAGCCTAAAATGCAAGAAATGACTAATGATCTTGGTTATTTTCCCTCAAAACAAAAGCCTTCATTCAATGTCAACACTATCACAATAGATTCTTCCAAGACAACATTAACTTTGATGCATCTGAAATTGATAGATATCTCATTAAATATGTATCAATTTGACATTTTATTTACTCATCATAATAAATAACCTTAGTTTCCTCCCCTTGCCATGCAATAGTTGTAGGATCATAGTATACTCACTATTGCATTTTTTAAATTCATCGCAAGTTATTCCCCTTTTTGCAAGGAGTAGCATATCATCATCCATTCCAGGTTCACCCTTTTCCTACACTAAGTGGGTACAAGGGGGTTAGGAAGCCTTATCCTTGTATGTCACTTGTTTTTGTATCTTTTTTCTAGTTGATCACCTCTCATGTACATATAAGAGAAATTTTGGTATAAAGATGACATGCCTTAAGTTGGCTCGCATGTGACATACTTATCCATGATGTAGTTTGATTTGGAAAAATATGACTTCGCATAGGGCTTTCCAAGTTGGCTCTCATGTCTTCTTTCATGTTAGAATTTATCATTAAATAATTTAAAGAAACTTCTCACATCAATGGTGCTAGCAACCGCTTTAAAGTGGGGGCATACAACAATGACATCTTTTGGAAAAATTTCATGGTATGATTTTCCTTTTTTTTCTTATGATGTTTCCTCTTCTTGGTGGTTTCATTGGGTTTGATGTCATCCAAGAGTGTATGATCTACTAAAATGGCATGATGCAAATGATGTATCCCATGGGCGATGATCTAACACTTTTGACTTGTCCTCTCTTAGGTACATTAGGCACAATGCTCCCTAATAAGGAGACTATTACATGAACAAAGAAAAATCCCCTTTAACAATTTTTTTACATGAAAAAGCATTTAAAAAAAGCATTACATTGTGGTGCCTTATCAAAGTTATCAAGAGGATAACTTTGCTATGGTTAGTATGATGAGAAACCGATACCCGGGCATGAATTTCTCATTTTACAGTGGGAAACCAAGACACTGGCATGACTTTCTCACTAAATCACTTCTTTGGGACAACTCACCCCGTGGATGACCTAAAGTTGTGTGGCCCCAGAGTGAGTGCATTTTTGAAGCTGGATCCACCTATCTTATTCTTTTCTTTCCTCTTTATGTCTATAAAATTGTATGTTCATGTATCTTTTTTTTTTGCATACCTTTGTGTGTATCATTTTTGTGTTTATGTCTGTTTGACTTAGGATATTGGATCCTTGGGGCTTGACATCTCGCTCAATATTTGTCATCCTTTGTCATTCACATTGGTACGATTGGACCCCTCTTGAATGTCTACTTTAGTGTGAGTTTGAAAGAAGTTCATCCTCTCACTAAAGTGGGGGCTAAATGTAGTGTAGAAAAAAGTATCCCTTGCTTGATTTGGGAATAATTAAGGATAAATTAGACTTAATGTCACCTTGATCTAGTGTTATGAGTTGTTTTACACATCCACATTAGATCTTGGGCCCTTTTTAAAGCTCATTAACTTAACTCTACCTTAATTTAATGTTGTAAAGTGTACTTATTTACAACTTCACATTAAATTTAGGGGGCTTGTAAATTAAAGTTGACCTAATCTAGTGTTGTAATGTGTTCTACACATTTACATTGGATTTAGGGCCCTTCTAAGCTAAATAGACCCATTTTTTCCTTAATTTAGTGTTGTAAAGTGTATTTATTTACACTTTCGCATTGTATTTTGGGTCGTCTTACATTTATAACCTTAATATCAACATTAATATGCCCCTATGACCCCATATTGTGTATCCCAAGGCATATTTCAATAAAAAAACTTGACAATATCAACATATAAGCTTAATTTGCACACTCCCCGACACTTTATCTGACAAAATAGCCCCCGTGGGACCCATTCACCGCTTTGGGTGAATGAGCCACATCCAGGTGGGACTCATTCATCTATCTTGGTGAATGAGTCCCATTTGACCTATTTTTGAGGCTTTGAGTAGGAAATTTAGGTTTTAAGTTCAAATTGCTTCCATGTCGGCCTTTGGGATCAAATAAATGGTCATTTGAGTTCATTTACTGTATAAATAATCTTTCAAATCATTATTTTACCTAAGAAACATAATCCTACATGTTATCAAGTCAAGCAAGCAAGGGTTAAGCATTCTAAGATCATCGAGATAGAATTCAAGATCAATTTTAAGGTATTTAAGGGTAGAATTATCCATTAATTGTTGCAACAATTCAAGATCCATCATCATGTCAATAATTTCAAGCATCAAGCATGTTGTTGAGCTAAGATCCAAGATCAAGCATTTTTCTACACCTATTGTCAAGATCAATATCTACATCCTTCATGGCCATTTCATGTTGAATTACAAATTTACAAATCATCATTTACAAGGAATCATTCAAGGTATCATTTTTCATGTTTCATATCCTATGTTTCATGTTTGATTTCCTTATTTCATTGTTTCATCATTTGGTTTAATTACCTAAAAGGGGTTTGACCAAGTCAAACCCTTATTCCCTAACAATCAACAGTTTTTCTCTCTTTCTTTGTATAATTGCAGATTTAGGTGCTTTGAAGACTTGTAGATCATTGAAGATTAGGTTACCCCATTTTCAAGGTCATAATCACCACTAAAATGTCATCTACAGCCTTGAAATCAGAGTTTCAGATTTGAGAACCTAGAGGAACAAATTAAGTAGATTGAGAAGAGTAGATTCAGACTTTGAATTTCTAGAAAGTCCAAACTGGACACATTCACAACAAGTGGTGAATGAGTCCCACTATAGGTTTTTTCTATTGATATTTGCAGATTTGGATACCATTTTGACTGAAACTTACTCCTGTGCAGAAACCCAAATCTAGGAATGTTTCGCCCAAAATGGAAAATGAGTCCGACTAGGCTAGAAAATTAGATTTTTCAAGATTTTAGAGCTCTCTTCCATCTCCTTCAAGTTTTCTAGGTGCAAACTTTTTGTTTTATAGTTTTTTGTTGCATTTCATTGATATTTCTACGTCATTTAGAGTTAGTATGCATTGAACTAGGGTTTAGTGTTGCATCTTGCATTTCATTGTCTTTTCCAAGTTTAAACTTGGTGGTGAACCCCTCATTTAGCCTTAATTAATCTCTAACATATCCTAAGATACACTATTGTTAAATCTCTTATTTCATCCTTCATTTGGTTGAGGTCTCTAGGGCATCTTTGAATGTTAGTTGGAGAAAATTGATGTTCTATGTATTAAACCATAAAGTATCCATTTTTTGACTAATCATTAACTAAATATCTATTTTTTGTCACCCATGAGAATATTCTCTTTCTTCACTAATTTGAAAAGGGGAATATTCCTTTCCTGCAACAAACATTCAACATGACTTCTTGTGCAAGTTTTGAAAGTTTGCTTGTTTGGATGAATGTGAGCCCTTGATTAAATATCATCTTTCATCTTTAACCCTTGATGGGAATCCATGACCCATGCCTCCATATTCCTTCCTTTCTAACCATTGATTAGATTTTTCAATTTTAGCCCTTCATTTTTCACTTGTCCTCCTATATATCGGTCACTATTTGGACACAAATGGATCCATATTTTAAGAGAAAACTTATGTTGTTAAAATCACTTTCACTTTTACTCATATTTAACACTTATTTATCATCTTTTTAGATTAATTTAATTGCATCATTAGCTTAGCTTCCATTAATGGCTTCCATGATAACTTAGGGTTTCAATGTTTTGAGCATAAATTCCATTTAGATTAGCTTTGCATACACCCATATTGATCATCTTAGCCTACATCATGTTAAAATAGATTTAAATCATGTTCTTGCACACATCTCTCATTGGTTTCGCCAATTCTCTTCAATAGAATTGATTGAAACAAGCTCATTTATCCACAAGATTGGTAAAGGGTCACCATTCTACATCAATGCAACACCACTCCCCTAATAGGATAAGTTTTAATAGATTAGAATAGGTGCTTATGAAGCTTTCATATTTTAATGTTAGTTTTAATGGATTCGTAGTTTATTTTGCTGTGAATCATCTTATTGGACTGATGTTTAGTGGCTTGAATATACTTTTAATCCTCATGGATCAAGTGTAATCAGCCTATACTAAGTCGCCAGTCACATTTTGGCATTAGAAGGAGGGCATGAACTAACCAATCTGATGAATTTCTTATTAAATCTCTTCTTTGCTTGTGTTTTTTAGGTACAACGACGTTATTGATAAATCACCGATGCACCTTAGGTGTGCCGCTATATAGTAACACATTTGATATTTAAAACAATGAGACATATTTAATTTAGCAACACATATTAAATTTTTTCATCACACATTTAAATAGCGATGCTAAGCTAATTTTCATCGCTCCTTAACTTTTTATTTAGTGATGCAATTGATATATCGATGCATTTGATGTCATTTTTTAGTGTAGACTGACACATCTAATTTTTTATTACAGCGACGCATTTTCGATACAATGACGCTATTGATGAATTTAGTGACAATTGATTTCAGCATTGCGATTTATTGGTAACAAAAATTAAACTTGAAATTTGACATGTGATTTAATTGTTTTACTAACATGTCACTGACTTCTCATTTCGGTTTTTAGACTAACTGGTTTTGCAGTTTTGGACAATAAAAACTTAAAGTAAAGAAGCATACTATTGTCATTTGATTTCATAATTGTAACAAGTGTTTCGACACTTATGGGGAAATTATAACCCATTTATGATGCTTTATCTCATGTTTTAGGACCAAACTAGATTTCTTTTGAGATTTAAAATGAACATTCAAATTGGTTAAAATTGAACCCTCACAACCCTCACATCATTTTTCTTGTTGGTTTAAAATTGAATAACATAATATTCACACATCAAATCGGTGTTTAAAACAAACTCATTTTTCTATAATGGATTAAAATGAACATGTGTCTGAATTGCTTAGTAGGCTTGTTGTGAGTTTCCACTCCCCTTACACTTTGTGTGATCTTGGGTGAAGAGAAACACACAAGTATACTTTTTCTTCTTGGAAGAACTTATCCTCTCCCATTGCACCTTTTGGCAATATTGGGCATGACGAAAGGAATTTTAAGCTTAAAACATGTGTTACCTTTAGTAGGCCTACCTCCTAACTTGTGAGAGGGAATGAACCAAGCAATGCTTTAATTTCGGTCCACGATATAAATACTTGGCATGACAAAATTTATTGACCAGCTAGTGTAGTTACACTATACCGATGATCATCTCCTCTAGTATTTGTGTGATACATAAAAACCCTTAGATGTTTCATATGGCTAGGAGTCCTCTTAATTGAGTGAAATTTCCACATGTATAGCACTAGTGTATCCCGAATATGGTCATTAAAATCCTTGTTTGTAGTGGCTAACCAAGTCCAATTGCCAAAACGTATTTGAATGCAGTGCATTGGAGTAGCATAGCTCCAAGAAGTTAGTCACAATGTCTGGTTTTTTATTGAGACAATAAAGAAAATGGGGAAGGGACTCCTTTGCTTGGCATGTCAAGACATTACATTTCCTTGACATAGCATGTTTTTCTATTTCATCTTCTTAGATTAATCATCTCTTCTGATGGTTGATAAGCCTACTAAGAAATATGTAGCCACTCTATCTAGGATTGTAAATGCTTGAGAGTAAATTTAACACTTTCTTGGTTCCAAAACAATTGCAAACAAACATCAACAAGTCTTTTCAAAATTTCAAACCCTTTGGTCCAAGTAGGATACCCTTTTACAAATCCTTTATATTGATGCTTGTCCTAAGGATTTATTCTTAGAGACTTCTAAATATTTTGGTTTACATCTCAATCCATACTTCCCAAAGTTAACCTAGGTAACTATGCCCTTAACTTCATCCTTTTCACAAAATGGACCTTGTGAAATTTATGATTTTTTTGACATAGATATTTAGTTTGAAACTTAAGCAAGATAAAGTGTTTGTGGTAAAAATAAACTCATTTAAGCAATATAAATTTAAAAATTAAACCCCTCATGACCATTTGGCATTTGATCAGTTCGGTTGAACAACCTAACCTTACACCCACTATCATTCAACCAAAATTTGAACTAATTGAGGGAGAATAAATTAATATAATTAGCAGCTTGGGAAGGTTCACTTTTTGAAACAAAGGAAATACCAAGTCAGTGGAAAAACACAACAAACATCTTAGACAAACAAGAGGGAAAAACTGATATTGTGGTCAGAAGGCCCATATTACTAGTTTCCACATGACAATAAATATCATATTTTCCATAATCTTGTGCTTCTCTAAATGATCTCTCACAAAATAAAAATCCATAAGAGAAGGTCTACATTCCATCACTTCAAACTTAGGCATCGTATTCAAAAATATGTCAAGAGACACCTTGTAGCTCTTTATCGCAACATCAAAATTTTGGTAAGGAATTTATATAGATGTGTTTGAATGAATGATCCAAACATGTATGCTCAATATGAACCCCTCATTTAAAATAAACACTGGTCTTTTGGATTGAGTTACTTATAGAGGTCTAGCATCTTTCTCACTACCTTCATCTTGGAAAAAAAAGGTTCACTCTAGCTCAACATTGGGTCAAACATTTCATCCACCCCTTCATCAAAACTCATCCTTCACCTCACTAAACTTTACAAAAAAATTGAATACACCAACACTCTTTGGCTTAGGAATAAATCAACATAAAACCTAACATAGCTACTTTGTATGTGAAATTAATCCTTTTCCATGCACTTAGCTAAGTTAGTTATCATCTTTAGACTAGTTTATCTTGAATGTCACAAGTCTACCCTAAAGATTCACAAGTTTATAAAAATCATTTATCCAAACATCAAACAATCAAAATTAAGTCAAAAGTGTTGTCCCAAAACATTTACAAAGATCACTTCCCACATCATTCATCTTTTCATCTCCCATTATAATTATTTCTCCAAAAAACTTAGAGCATCCCTTTTACCTAGATTTGAGTCAACTAGAGAGTTTAAACATTAGAAATATCAGCACAAATCTCCCATAGGTGACCCAAATTTTATGATAAAGGAAAGATCACAACACAAGAGGATAATGGAAAAAACCAAAGTCACATTCACCTCAAGTGATCCCAATCCTCAAGAATTTGATCCAAGAAGTTAAGTTACCCCATTGCAACAACCCCCATCTCGATCAGGACCATATGAGATAGAAGATGTTAAGAAAAACCCATTTAAAATTACTAAGGAAGAAATCATGGAATAAAAAAAAGAACATCAAGCCTTAGAAAAAGTGGCTCTAATTTCCCCATATTTTTTTGTGCAACCTTTGATACAAGGCTTAAAAACTACATCACTAGGGCTAAATCAAAAATCCATTCCCTTTATGGTAGCTAGTCTTGCTAAAGACTTTGGCCATACTCTTCCATTTTATAGCAACACACCTGTGGGGAATCTCAACACCAATCCATCAACCACTTTCACACCAACATTTGGTGCTTCTACCATTCCCGAACACCCCTTGCATCAACATAAATCACCTACACTTCATGAATCCACAACAACCTCAACATATTGAGGGTACCCCTCTTCATCCATTCCCACAAGTACCACAAGTGTGCCCAACATCATGGAAGGTAGTATAGGCCAAGTTTCTCAAATAGATCAACAAGGGAATGCCAATACCCTTACATAAAATCAACCCTTAATGCAATAGGGATATCTTTATCCAACCCCCAAATTGGTTCATCCGCACCATTGTTTTCACAAAACACATACATCCCATCGATCACCAACCTAACTCAAAACAATCCCTTCATCACAAACCCCATCAACCAAGGTAAAACCTTCATCTTACCTCAATTACAATAAGGGAACCCCCTACTCTTTTGACAAGGAAACTCTTTCAATCAATTGCAAGGTTTGAGCATGCCAGTGTCATCACAATACCTAATGGCACCATCATCATCTTTTCCCTTGGTCCCTCCCATCATTCAAAATCAAATCGGACCTCAAACTTAGATTCTTTCATTCCAATACACCATATTGCAAGGAATGTTAAACCAAGGGAACCTCCAACCTCTCATCAACAACCTGCTACCCGCACAAAACATCAACTCATCACAAATATCCCAAAAATCAACTGATCTTGCATTGCAAGCACATACTTTAGCTTTATAGCAAGCACAACAGGCTTATCATCAAGCCATCCAATAGTAGAAAAAACAACAAGTAGCCCTAGAAATATAATAACTACAACAACAACATCAAGCATCCTTAACAACACAACAACATCCCAAGCAACGCAACAATAGTAGCAACAAAATCAAGTAGCCTTAATAGTGCAACAGGCATCCCTAGCAACACAACAACAACAAAAAAATAGCAAGTAGCCTTTGTAGCACAAAAATAATAGCAACAAAATCAAACAACCTTAGCAAAACAATAACAAAAGTCCCAACATCAAGCAACCTTAGCAACCCAACAACAACAAGAAGCACAACAAAAAACCTTATTATTCCAACAATAATAGAAAGCCCGATGACAACAACAAGCCTTACTAGCTCAGTAGTATATCCAACATCATCAATACAAAAAGGTTAGGAACATAGACACCAACACAAAAATCACCTTTGCAATACCCCACCCCTCCATACACACCATACAACAAACCATCATATCAAAATCCTACATACAATCCATCCACCATTCTATAATACGCAACATATGTTCCTCAACCAAGCCCACAAGATGATGTAGAATCACAACTTAAGGCATTAACACAAGAAATGTAGGATCTTTGGATGGGAAATGTGAAGAATCCCCATACATAGAACCAATTCCCATATCCATTTGATCAAAACATAACAATGGTACCGTTCCCTCTCGATTTTGAAATCCCTAAATTCAATAAATACAAAGGGTTTGAAGTCATGCAGACCATATCAAAGAGTTTAATGTCATTTTTATGGAGGTCACCTATAATGACTCATATTTGATGCACCTATTTCCAAGAAGCTTAACAAGCCCTACCATCGACTGGTTTTCTCAGTTCCCTCCAAGTATCAAAAGTTTCATAGAAATCACTGATAAATTCATATATCACTTCTCCTTTAATCTCGAGATGGACATAAGATTAGAAGATTTGTATACTCTCAAACAAAATAATGGAGAATCTTTCACCAATTTATTACAACGATGGAGGCAAAGGGCTAGTAAAATAAAGTGGCCAATTACAACAAGTGGGGATTATAATAGAAAATCTAGACACAAATCTATCCTTCCACCTAAAATATAGTGCATTCAATCTTATGAAGAGATTGTCCCTAGAGCCATTAACATCAAACAAGCTCTAATCTCATAGGTAAATACTCAAGCCTACAATGACAACTTCCCATCAACCAATTCAAATGATAAGCCTCATGTCTAGGCTAAGAATAAGAACATGAAGAATGATGGCAGGGTAGATGCTAAGGTAGTCCTAAGTGCTCCTAGGCCAAACAATAATTAGACAGCTAACGTTCAGCCAACTATGCAACAAGCAACACCATCACAAAAAAATTAGATCAATAACACTGAAACACGTTAAAGACAAACCCCTAACAAGAATAACTATCTGAAACACAAATACACATAGTTGTCAAAACCTATCAAAACCATCATGAAGAAATTGGTAGAGTAAAACCTAATAACTCTTCCCAATTTTGAAAAATACCAAGAACCACAAGATAAACTTCCCCGGTACAATGAAAATGATCTATGTGACTTCCACAAAATCAAGGGACACAAAATATCGAATTGCCTAAGGCTCAAAAATATTATCCAAGTTATTATAGAGAGTGAAGTCATATTTTTTGAGATAACAGCTGACAACTAGTATCTTAATTTATACAAGAACCATATTCTAAATCATAGAAAAGGAAACAACACTGAAAAAGATAAGGATTACACAAATGTCCAACATACCTATTCTAATGTGGTTGATTCCTATGATAGTGTCATCACCGTCGTCACTATCAAAGGGCCTACTACAGAGTGTGGAGTCACCATGTGGCGTGGCAAGGTCACCATCCCAGAAGTCCCATCTCAATCTAGGGAAGAACCTACTTTGCCTACATCAAATCCTAGAAAATACAATCTCCTAGATCATCTTAAGAAGACCCCCGCATAGATTTCTATCTTAAAACTATCGAGGTTATCCCCTGCACATAGGGAAATCTTAGAGAAAGCTTTATCTTCATCATCCATCCTAGAGGATATTGATACAAAATAATTTCAATCTATGGTAGGGCATATCATTGATCATCTTCTCACCTTCTCAATACCTACCATCATATCCATCTCATAATCATTCTTTGCACCTTGAGGTCATTATCCAGAAGAACAACGTTAAAAGAGTCTTAGTAGATGGAGGTGTTGGTTTGAATATTTGCACCCTTCAATTGATCAAAAACTTGGGCTATTCAAAGGATACTATAGAGAAAGAAAAGAGTACCACCATCAGAGCATATGATGATCAAGAGCGGGTATCACAAGGCATCATCACACTACCCATCCAACTGGGACCCATAATTGTAGAGACAACATGACAAGTGTTAGACCTTGATCTCCCCTACAAAATCTTTCTTGTTCGACCATGGATCCATGCCCTAAAATTTGTAGCTTTGACCTATCATCAATGTGTAAAGTTTCCTTTTGAGGGCACAAAAGTTACCATCCATAGAGATCGTGAACCATTTTACTATTACAAGAATATCAAGGCCAAGTTTTACAAGATACCCTAGGTCCCTAAAAAATGATGAAGGTCCTACACCATCTTCCTTATTTTTTGACTCATTGTCCCTGGCATCTACCTGAGAAATAAAAAACACCTATTGTGTAGAACATTCCTGACATCAAAGTAGTGATCCAGGATGATGTCTATGGGAACTATAAACTAATGAAGGATACATTTGTGTTGGGGGAGCTACCTCTTTCTCCCAAATCTCATGGGAAGACCACACCTATCAAAAAAGAGGATGGAACATTAAAGATGGAATCTACTACCTTCACCAAGCGGGTGGATTTGAATAAAGAAGATATCAATAAGGAGGATGTCTCTAAACTACTACATCAAGATAAATGACCCATCCCTATTTTTCCCATGGAAGATGGCAACAATGGCTTGCAGCTAATGAAGGGATGGGGATACAATAAGAATGAGAAATTGGGACAAAATGATAATGGTCTACCAGAACCCATCATTCTTGAATAACATCCTAAGATGGATTAGATTGTACCACTATTAAGGTCACCATTATTGGAAAAGATACTTTTTCTAAATGGGTTGAGGCTTCCTCTTGGTTACCATCATCACGTGATACTACCCTAGATGACTTCCCCCTTGATGTTGTAGACCTATTTGAGAATAAATCTCCCTTGATGATATCCACAACATCCTTCGCCTCAAACAATCAACCAATTGAAATAAGCCTAGTATGCCCACAACTCATTGACTTGGACCAACGAGGACCATTGATTCTAGATTTATTTGAAAATGATGAAGTGAAATTAGAATTCATGGCCAGATCACAAATTTGGCTTTTACATAGAGCTAGAAACAAGGGCGTACTATGGGGAGACAATTCAATCCTTCAGTCAAAGAATGGAAAACATGCAACTAATATGCAGATCTTTGAGTGAAAACCACACTGTGGCATTCTCTGATCCTAAAATAGTAAAAATAAAGGACACATACAATCATGAAAACCTCTCTGAGGTGCCCAAGGATGAGGGATTCAATCTCCCCCTTAGTGCAATGCATCTAAAGAATCTATGAAAACTTACCATGGGCTGATCACAAAGTTTGTTTTGACATAGAGCTAGACACAAGGGCATACTACGGGGAGACGATTGAATCCTTCAATCACAAAATGGAAAACATGCAACTAATATGCAGATCTTTGAGTGAAAACCACACTGTGGCACTCTCTGATCCTAAAATAGTAAAAGTAAAGAACACATACAATGGTGAAAAGCTCTTTGAGGTGCCCAAGGATGAGGGATTCAATCTCCCCCTTAGTGCAATGCATCTAGAGAAGTCAACATTTCTAGCAAAAAAGGCCACTCCAGTTAATGTGGGAACAAAAGACACACCCAAGATCTCTTTCCATATTGAATCTTTGTTGGATGAAGAATATAAAGACCTAGTAGTGTTCCTGAAAGAGCAAAGAGCCAACATTGTATGGTCATACACAAATATGTTAGGGTTTGATCCAAAAGTGGTTGTCCATCATTTTGCAGTTATCCTAAAGCCAAACCAGTAAAGAAAAAATTAAGAAAGATGCACGCTCAGATAAAACTCTTGGTAAAAGTTGAGTTAGAAAAGCATCTTGACGTTGGATTCATCTGATCAATAAATTATCCTGAGTGGGTTTCAAACTTGGTACCAGTCTCCAAACCCACTAGGGGCATCAAAATATGCACAATTTTTTAGGGATTTAAATAAATCATGCCCGAAGGATGGTTTCCATCTTTCTAACATCAACCTCATTTTTTATTTAACAACTGATCATGAAATGTTGTCACTCATAGGTAGAATTTCTGGCTATAATCCGATCATGATCGCCAAGGAGGACCAACATAAAACTACATTCACTTATCCATGGGGAACATATTGTTGGAACATGATGCCATTTGGATAGAAGAACACAAGAGCAACCTATCAAAGAGCAATGACCCTCATCTTTCATGAAGTGATTCACAAAATAGTCAAATATTATTTGGATGATATTTTGGAAAAATTAAAGAAAATGAGTGAGCACAAAGAAGTATTGGGACCCATATTTGATAGACTCAAAGAATACAAGGTACGACATAATCTAAAAAAGTGTCTTTGGGGTTACATCAGGGAAGCTCCTTGGATACATCGTGTCATAGAGAGGGATAGAAATTGATCCAGAAAAAGTTAAAACCATTCTAGATATGGAACTACCACAAACATTGAAGCAGATGAGAGGGTTACAAGGAAGATTGTAATCCATTAGAAGGTTCATAGCACAATTATCAGATAAAATTTACCCTTTCTTGCATCTTCTCCATAAAGGAATAACTTAAAAGTGGGATGAGAAGTGCAATAAATCTTTCTAGTAGATCAAGTACTACCTATTGACACCTCCAGTTCTCATGTCATCAATACCAAAAAAACCATTGATCTTGTACATCTTAGTAACATTGGAAACAGTGGGTGCTCTTCTAGAAAAACATGGTGAAAATGGAAAGGAAAGAGCCATCTAGTACATCAATAGGATTTGGTGGGTGATGAAATGAACTATTCATCTATTGAGATATAATTCTTAGTGGTGGTTTTTTCCTCATGACATTTTAGACATTACATGCTATCACATCAAACCAAGCTTATTGCAAAGATCAACCCATTAAAACACTTGTTATCCAAAGCAAATATTACTAGGCGAATGGAAAAATGGGTGATGATCTTGACTTAATTTGACATAGAGTACATGGAGCACAAGGAAATAAAAAGACAAGTAATCACAAACCAACTAGCAAAAGCACCTATCTATGAAGAGAATCCATTGATATCTGAATTCCCCGATGAATCAATGTTCCTTGTCAATACAATCGATCAATGGAAAATGTACTTTGATGGATCATTTAATTGACATGGATCAAGGGGGTGAATTCTATTTATCACCCCTCAAGGTGATTTCATCTCAAATTCATACAGGCTATCATTCCCATGTAGCAATAACATCGCTGAGTATGAAGCTCTAATAACATGTCTAAGGATTGTAGTTCAATGACAGATATAAAAGATAAAAGTCTATGGGGACTCATAGTTGGTTATGAACCAAGTCAATGATGACTACCAAACCAAGGATGATAAGCTTACTCCTTACAAGAAGATGCTAGAAAGTATCAAGGACCTTTTCATAGACATAAATTTTGAGAAGATTCTTCACATGAACAATCAAGCAATAGACACTATGGAAACCATTAGATCATGGTTAGGCATGTTGCACAACGTCCTTCAATGAGAATTCTTGGTAGAACAAATTTTCGTGCAAACTTTCAAAATCCTAGAATCTTAATTTGCATGTGTCATCATTGGTCCTTGTTCCTCATGGTATCATGTTGTATTCACCTACCTTAGTAGAGGAACCCTCCCAATTGATATCACCTCTAACCTTAAGAAGACCTTTGTTAAAAAGGCAAACTGATTTGTGATCCTAAGTGATACCCTATACCGTTGAAGCATCAAGGGGACATCACTACAATGTCTTAACCAAGAGGAATCCTTTATTTCCTTAACAAAAGCACATGATGGAATATGTGGTTCCCATTCTAGTGATATGAATTTAGCTAAGAAATTGTTGAGGATAGGGTACTACTGGACAACCATGGAAAAGAAGCCCATCAATATGTGTAGAAGTGTGTCCAATATCAACAACATTGAGATCTCATTCATGCCTCAACTTAGGAGTTACAACCTATGGTCACACCTTGGCCTTTATCATAGTGGGGGCTTGACATCATAGGAAATATTACTCCCACCTCATCTAATGACCATAAGTTTTTCATTAAAACCACTGAATACTTTACCAAGTGGATGGAAGCCATTCCTATGACTTACATAATAGGAAAGAAAATTTCTAATTTTATCTTGAATTACCTTATCTTTCATTATGGTGTTCCATGAACCCTTATCTCAAACAATGGAAACCCTTCAAGAATTAAGATGTGAAAGAGCTATGTAAAATATTTAACATTCAAAATTGATTATCTACCCCATATTACCCATAGGGAAATAGTCAAGCTAAGGATACAAATAGGACAATTCTAAAAATCCCAAAGAAAATAGTCAATAAAGTTGGTCGTGACTGGAATCTACAGTTAAATCCTTCTCTTTGGGCCTATCAAACCAATATTGTTTTTCCTATAGGTGAAACCCCATTCTCCTTGGTCTATGGATCAGAAGCTATCTTTCCTATCGAGGTTGAGCTTCCTTCACTACGAGTGTCACTATAGAACCTAATCACTAATGAAGAGTACAAAGTGTCTCGGCTAAATGAGCTAGAATTCTTGGTTGAGCATCACCTTAATGCCCTTAATCACTTGCAAGTATACAAAAATCAACTGAAACAACCTAGCTATAACAAGAAGATCAAGATTTAGTATTTCTAGGAAGGGGATCTTGTTCTAAAGCACAATCAAAAGAATCATCCAGATCAAGACAGTAAAGGAAATTTTGAGCCTAATTGGTTAGGTCCCTTTTTCATCACAACAAGCTATGGATCAAGATCATATCAATTATCAATGCCTAAGGGTGAACCCTTTTAAGAACAACCAATAGTTTGTATCTTGAAATTTTTTATGCCTAAGCTTGAAGGGTGTAAATATGAAAAATACAAAAAAATCAAAAAATGATCAAAAATCCAAAAAAAAGAAAAAGGATTGAAAATAGTAAAGAAACAAATCATCCTCTAGTGAAAACCACTTCAGTGGCACTTTGGGAAAATACCTTGGTGAAAACCTGGAAAATAGATGCCTCGCATAAATAAACCACCTCCATCTATTATGTGGCTCTTTATCCTATCATCCTATACATCACATCCATCCATCACATCATCCATCCTATTTATTCCATCACTCATTTGTGACCTACATCATAGCTTGATATTGAGAAGTATCCTATCCCCTTTAGTAATAATTAGGAATATTCCTAAGGTTATGTTTTCCTTCCTATATCGAGGTATTCTATTGCATCACACTAGGGGCAGCTCATTCTAGATTAGAGATCGGGTTCTTGTATATCTTAAAGTCATTTGAAATGTCATTGAAAATACAAAAAACATTCATAAAATCTCATCAAAAATCCAAAAACATCAAAATCATGTGTAGCTAAAATCCAAAAACACTCGAAAAATTGTAAAGTCAAAATCCAAAACATCCAAATCACGTCAAAATCCCTAAAAAGGTCAAAACATCAAAAATCAAAAAATAGTACCTTATCGAACTATGAGTCTCTAAGCTTAAACATAGGAAATACCATCATTTATGTGCCCCCAAGTCACCCTAGGTCAGTCCTTTAGGATTCTATCATAATAAACTAGCATTTCATCAACTGTTCATCTCTCATCATCAATAAGTCAAGTCAGTCAAACTACATGGTTTCTGCACGTATAATGTAGGAAAGGCTAATCTTTGATCAGCCCTTGAGGCCCCTAGGATAGTCTTTTAGGTTAGATTCTTGGTTGGAATTTAGAAAATACATAAACATTCAAATATCAAAAAATCCCTAAACATTCCAAAAAGAAAAATCCGAAAACATTTAAAAATTAGAAAACCCAAAAAATTAGAAAACATTCAAAAGACATAAATAGCATCAAATATATTAGATAAAACCCTAAACAACCTCAAATAATCAAAAACCAAAAAAAATCACATAAATGTTCAAAAAGACTAAAAAAAACCTCAAAATATTTTCAAAATATAAAAACATTGACATATTCAGAAAAAACCAAAACCATCCATCACATTTTGCTTTCATCCATAATAAATCAATCATTTTCTTTGAACCTTTGGTAAAACAAGTAGAAATCAAGTGTCACTAGTCGTAAAGTGAAAACCTAAGTTTCAAAATCTAAAGTCTAGACCATAGGTAAATGAGTAAACAGAGTTTGTATCCATGACCTATCACACACCTAATCCTATCAACCAACCAAAATCTGATAACATGTCCTAGGATGCATCCTTCCTACAATGGGCATTATCATTGGCAATCACGTAAACACACCACACCCTTGGGAAAGAGATATAGATAGCATTGATTGATTGTTGTTGATATTTTCTTATGATTTATCTTATTGACTCATTTGGAGGACCTCTTGATGATGTCAAAACAATTTAGAGAGAAATGAATGGGGCATCAATCATTATCTTTCATTTTTTGCTCTTGTGGGTATTATTGGAAAATAATCTTGGTGCATACTTTCTTAGTTGTGTGTAGGGAAGTTGTTTGGGCTAGATTGTTGACTTTTGTGTATACTTTGGTCTGATATATTATGGACTACTAAACTAAATTCCAATGAGGTTTCCGTATGCCAGGTGTAAACAAGAACTATCCTATCTATTTGCAGAGTCAAATTCCATTGTACTAGATACAACAACATCCTAGTTATTAATACCTTGATGCATTATGTCGATGTGTTATATCAAAAATAAGGAATGATGGAAAATCCAAATCCCAAGATATGAGCATATCATCATCCTCATCATCATCTCTCATCACCATATCTAATAAAGTCTTGATGGATCATAGACTTGTTCGAATTTTTAAATCGATCATGAAAATTGGTGGTCAATATCATCTTATTCTTCTATCTTCTTTTTGCACTAACCTAGTATCATGAAAGTCAACGAAAACATCATTACACATCCATCTTGCATCCACAAAATTATCAACATGCATACATCTTGCCTCATCACAACATATCATAATAAAAGCAAACATAATCCACTGCATCATCATTTAAGTTGTTTTGAATAATATAGATTTGTTATTCTAAGCATCTTAGTCCATTGCATTATCATTCCTTGACATCCATGTCAGTAACATTCATAAAATACATACTATAAGCATCATCCATATCCATATGCATATATACATCATGACATCATAAATTGCATTAGAAATTACACAAAAAGAAATGAATCCATTTATACATCCCGCATAAGCATAAAATCTACATATCATAGCATCCATCCCATAGCACATCATAAAAAGGTACTGAAAAATAAGATAGCACATCCATCACATCTCATATACATCATAAATCATCATCGCATATCACATATGGCATGAATGAAAGAAGTGAATCCACCACATTTCATTCATTTATAATCATATCATAAACACATAGCATCATATCATATCATATGCATCCATAAATCATAAAGCATGAAATAAAGGTGCATCACATATCAACTCTAGATCATCTTGTATATATCAAAAATAATGAGTTTCATGGTACAATATCTAAATCAGTGTATGAGTATCAAATCAGGAATACAATATCCATGAGGCTATCAAAAATGAGCTCCTAAATGTATATTTGTATAAATAATTGGGTGAACAATCAAAAAGTGTCTAAAAAATGACTAGCTCTGATGGCTACTTGACTCACCCCTAACTGATGGTTGATCCTCGGCTCGAGGTGGTGCTTTGCTTCGCTATGAAAAATTAGGCTACCTCATCACCTAGGGAACATAATGATGATAGTGCATATGGTAATATGCAACCTCAGTAACTACCTCTCTATATAATCACATGGACACTGTTTGTCCCTGTGATGTAATTGTCACTACCTCAAGTTGTCTCCACCCAATCTCCTAGGCCAGCTATAGTTCCAATTGCTGTCACAAATGGACCTCTTGATCCCTCTGCACTGTCATGGCTTGAAGTTGTTGTAGCTGATCTCGCTTTACCTGTAGCCAATCTCTCTCATCTATAATGACTTGTATTAATATTTTTGTTTGCAATTGGGCATCTAGTTGTATGGGTGGAGGAGGTAGTGCTCTAGCTAGAACCTGTCCATCATGCCCATCATGTTGCCCTGGGTCCTAGTGACCCTGATTTGGCTGCTACTACTGGTGCCTATCACCTAGAACCTTGGTAGGGAATCGGCTTATCCCTTTCGCTAGAGCACAATGGGGCATCCAAAAATCAGATTTTTTTTACTTTTTGATCTCAATACAACAATTTTAAAATTGAAATCATTGTTAGTATTTGAACAAACATAGAAGGCACATCACTTCAAAGAGGGGGGAAATGTAAACACTTAAAAATGTCTTGAATGATATCATGCACTCGAATGAGATATACTAACATTACCTCATCTTGAAATCCATCCTTTTTTCACTTAATTGATTAAATCTGCTTAGCTATTTAGTTAATTGTATCATTTTCATATATTAACTTAATTGACCTAATTAGGTTAATTCACCCCCTTTCATGTTAAAATTTTGTCCTATTAAATTGAATAAATAAAATTATTTAATTTAGCGCCTCAAGTCCTCTTATTTAATTAAATAACCCTAAGTTATTTAATTAAATATCATATCACATTCCCCCTTTTTTCATTAAATCATTTATTTAATGAATATCATTAATTACCCTAATTTGCATAATTGAGACTTTATTTAGTTATCACATTACTAAATAAATCTAATCCCCCCCACTTGCAATCGAATATTCTAAGGGAATATTCCTCTTTTACACAATTTAATTTGGTTTTAATTAACTAAATATCTAATTTCCTCACCCATGAGAATATTATTTGAGAATATTCTCTTTCTTCACTCATTGAAAGGGGAATATTCCTTTTTTGCAACAAACTTTCAACATGACTTCTTGTGCAAGTTTTGAAAGTGTGTTTGTTTCGATGAATGTAAGCCCTTGATTAAATATCATCTCGCATCTTCAACCCTTGATGGGAATCCATGATCCATGCTTCCATCTTCCTTCCTTTTTGACCATTGATTAGCTTTTTCAATCTTAGCCCTTCATTTCTCATTTGTCCTCCTATAAATAGGTCACTATTTGGAGAAAAATGGATCCATCTTTTAAGAGGAAACTTATGCTATGAAAATCACTTTCACTTGCACTCATATTTAGCACTTATTTAACATATTTTTAGCTTAATTTACTTTCATCATTAGTTCAGCTTCCATTAATTGCTTCCATGGTAACGTAGGGTTAAAATCTTTTGAGCTTCAATTCCATTTAGATTAGCTTTGCATACACTCATATTGATCATCTTAGCCTACAACATGTTAAAATAGCTTTCATCATGTTAAAATAGCTTTAAATCATGTTTTCGCACACATCTCTCATCAGTTTCGTCTATTCTCTTCAATAAAATCGATTGAAACAAGCTCATTTATCCATGAGATTGGGGAAGGTTTGCCATTCCACATCAATGTGCCACCACTCATCCAATAGGATAAGTTTCAATGGATTATAATAGGTTTTTATGAAGCTTTCATATTTTAATATGTTAGTTTTAATGGATTCTTAGTTTAGTTTGCATTGAATGATCTTATTGGAGTGATTTTTAGTGGCTAGAATATACTTTGAATCCTCATGGATCAAGTGTAGTAAGCCTATACTAATTCATCAGTCATAGTTACTTTATTAACATGGAATGGTTGAGTGTTTTCTTGCTTAGAGGAAATAGGTTCAAATCATGTCTTAGTTTCAAGATGCAAGTAACTAAACATCTTAGGTGGTGGTATTATATGGGTGTTGGTTGTTTCATTGATGGATAAAAGGATGCATTAGTTTCAAGGTTGTTAAGACAATCATTTAGGACTTTATTCATGTTGTCATCATCTTCTCCAATGATGTTAACATCATGAGGAGGACATGCATTATGATTTTATCAAGCATGAGTAAGTTCAATTTCATTAGGTTCATTGCTAAAAGAACAACTTTACACATCCACTAATGATTTCAAAGAAATCCAAAGCTTACCAAAGCACATATCCATGATGGAATGCAATGTAAATTTCAGATTTTAATCAAGGTAATTATACAATACAAGAATCATAAATAAAATGTTCTAGATGTAATTTGGAATTTAAACAATGCATAAGATGGACCAAATTAAACTAGATGCAATGAATTGAATACAACAAAAACTTTTTAAAATAAAAAATAAAGTTATCAACAACAAAAAAAAGCTCAAAAAAAGAGTTTTGAATTCTAGAAAATGCAATTTAAAATCTTGACAAGGACTAAATCATCCAGAGGGGTGTGTGAGTCCCAATGAGGGTTTTTTTCACAATTTTTAGAAAATTTTAAGTGTTTTTTATGCTTTTTAGTTTGCATGATCTCTAGACTAAATTAAAATGTAGTTTTCAGATGCTTTTCAATTATTTGAGATGCAAAAATGCAACCTATATGCACTTTCACTAATACAAGATTTTAAAACCCTAGAATGCCAATTAACTAGTGCAAATCCTAATGCCATGTTAATGCAAGCAAGATCTAGTATGATGATGCACTCCAAATCAAAATTATGATGTTCTAAATGTAGGTTCACCAAAATTAAATGAAATAAAATGGTTGCTACTTATGGTTTAGGACATAAAACAACACATTTCACAAACATCCCATTGAAGGGAAACCCTAGAGATCTCAATCTAAAGTATGCAAAAGAGAAATAGATCTTGCAATAGGGTTATCCTACTAGGTCTGATTAAAAATGAAAGAGGGTTCACCACCAAGCTAGGGCTTGGAAAGACTAACTAAATACAAGACCTAATGCTAAAACTTAATGCAATGCAATACTTCACTAAATGACCTAAACATGCATGTAAAACAAAAGAAAAAGATGAAAGATGAAAGGTGTGCACCTCAAAACCTGAAGAGGACTGGATGAATATTTGAAATGTTGAAAATTTTGAATTTAAAGTTGATTGGGACTCATACACCAAACTTGGAGATTTAGTCCCAGATTAGGGTTTTTGCATAGGAACAGGTTTCTAACAGTGTAAGTTCACGATCTACAAAAATCTAATTTTTTTCCTATACTTGGACTCATATGCCAACAATGGCATATCGGTCTAGTTAGGATTTTTTGGAAATTCAAAGTCTTATTCTAATCTTCAATCTCTTCTCTATCCTTTTCACTTGATTTTTGAATCCACAACTTTGATTTGCAACCTCTAGGTGTTTCCAATGATCTCCAATGCAAGGTAAAAACTTTCACAACTTTGAACACTTGAAATTTTTCTTCAAAATTTCTCTTCAATATGTCTTCAACCTAGATCTACAAAATAACACATTAAAGAGAGGGATAAATGTTGTTTTGTTAGTAGAAAAGGGTTCACCTTGGTCAAACCCTATTTTGGTAATCAAACCTTGAAATGAAATCAAATAGGAAAAGCGAATGATGAATGAACAAAATGTAATGTTGAAACTCACCAAACCCTAGCAATAAAGTGTTACAAACATGTATGAAGTGGCTCCAATGGATGTAGATTAATTCTTTATTGAATGTGATAGATGTTGATTTGAATACTAGCTTGAATCATGAAACCCTACATCACAATTGTTAGCTCAAAAATAAACATGCTGCATGATGAATTTGACATTATGCTTGATACTTGAATTATGCTCTAAAACACTTGATAATCAACCCTTGAATACTCTTAAATTATCTTGTAAAAACTTGAATGCTATTGTGAACTCCAATTTGAAAGATTGGGATGAAAATGACTGAAAGAAGCTTGTATTTATACTTGTTTATGCCAATTTTTTTTTAAATTACAACACTACAAGCTGACATCAAATCTAGGAGGATAAAATCCCACCAAGAATTTGAATTAAATTTAATTTCGGGCCACATGAGACTCATACGCCAAAAGTGGGATATGAGTCCCATTAGGCATAACTATGGGTCACATTTTCAAAAATTCTTAGAATGGTGCAAAATATAGATTGGGACCCAAAAATCTAGGTGGGACTCATATGCCCAAGGTGGCATTTGAGTCCTATATCACTAAATCTAGGCCACAAAATCTAAAAACACTTGAATTATGATTGGGTGTTGGTTTGTGTCGAGATTATCCTCAAAGAAATGCATTAAATGAGGCTTGTGGATGTAAAATAAGGCCAATTAAAGCATAAAGAAGCCCAATTATTTAATACAACCCAAGAAAAGTGTGAAAGTGTGTTACAACACTTTACAACACTCCAAATAAAGCACCAATAAGCTCATTGAGTTCACTAGGGCCCAATACCTAATCTAAATATGTTAAGCACATTAGAACACTAACTCAAGGCCATGTTAGGTGTTTGCATATAGTTTTCATTGATGTCAAAAGGCGAAATCATCCAAGGTAGACTATTTGCATGATGAAAAAGGATCATAGATGAAGTGGAGTTTCTCATGCAAGTGAGGGTGTTGGCATTAATATCAAAGTGTCATTGATTTCAAAAGAGTGTGGAATTGATCATTCAAGGGAGATGTTGGCATTGATGATAGATCATTGGTGTGCCTAAATGCTCTAAATCTCAAAGGATAAATGTGAGAATAGTGAACCTAGTTCTGGAAGTGTGTGGTTGGTTGATGATATGAGACTGCACATCTTGCAAATTTTGTCATGAAGTTGCAAAGAGTTTTTTGTACAGTAGAGGAGGAAACAAGCGAAAGATTCGATATGGGTTTTATTGGTAGATGGTCAACGCTCCCCTCGAGATTCATGACATGGAATAACTGCCTCTAATGGATCCATTAACTTTGGTAGCTGTAGCAGGCATTAACAGGTTGATCTTTTGGTGTAACAAAAATTGTGGGCCAACAAGTGGTATCAAAGCCAAAGGTGTCAGTTTTGAATCCCCTTGGGTAATGTTGAGGGGGAGTTTTTTGGAAGATGGTCAGTGCTCCCCTTGGGATTCATGACATGCACTAATTGTCTCCCATGGATTTGTTAACTCTGGGAATTGTATCGAGCATTAACAGGTCAATCTTGTGGTGCAACAACAATTGTGGGCCTATAGGTTTTTTGAGAGCATTCCAATGATGTGCTCTACATGTCCAAAAAGTGAAGATACACCCAAAAATGAATTATATTTGCCTTCAATTATTTTAAGCTTTATTAGTTAAATGCTATGGTTGTTTCAGTCATGGTGATCAGAGAGGTTTCGATTTTGTCAGTAACTGGAATTTGATAGAAAATGGTTTGTTACTTAAGTCATTAGGTTCAAAGCTTTTCTATCTTATGTTATAGGGCTCTAGAGTTTCATAACCTCACAATTTAGCGACTTAGTGAATGGAGCGATAAGGTGTAAGAAGGGCTTTATCAACAAGATTTAATGGTATTGATGGGACTCATCTTGGAGTCTCTTCGATATACTGATAGCTATGTTGTCAATGAGTCACAGGATTTTTAGAACTTTGTAACCTCGGATAAGAGGTTTTGAGGTACAATTTTTTAGTGACTTAGTAGATGGAGCGATAATAGGGAAGCACTCCATGTGGCACCCAACCATAATGAAATGGATGACAGTGATGATGATGTAGACATGTGGCATGACGGGATTGATTAAATGGTAATCCATATCCTTGGTGTGGATTATGGAGCTATGATGTGATCATGATGTGGACATGTGATCATAGCATGTGGACCCCACATTGGAATGATCTATTGGGTGTTATTTTTTTCATCGAAGTGACTTTGTCATTTCGAAGGGAGTTTCATGGGTGTCCCTTTGATGCATCGATGATAACCTTCACCAGAAAAAAAAAGTGAGCTCACTAGGACTATGGAGCTAGTCCCTATGATAGGGTGATATGAGAATGGATGCTGAATGTGGGTCCCAATAAGGTGGACGTGGCAGTGAGACCTAGTAAGATGAGGATGATGTGCATTGATGGTACGATCAAAAAATGATCGAAAGGATGACCCATGGTAGGAAGCTAGAATGGATAGTGACATGTGGTGACATGATGGTGTGGGGACCACTTGTCTACAATTGTGAATGGTATCAACATGACAACCTCATATCGATGACAGTGGAATTGATGTATCTTTGATAGCTCGATATCTATCTCATCAGTGTGATATTGGTCTATCGGTAATATTCTAGAAAATGTCTCTTCGATAGAGTGAGAAGGAAAAAAGCTAAGTGGGACCCGATAAGAAGGTGACTATGATGAAGGCTTACAGGTGGGAAAGAACAATTGCTCGATATGCTAATTCACATCATTGTTGTCAATTAGGTGGAAATGACATGGAGGACAGATGGCATGTGGGCCCATTTAGTCGAAGGCACTTCATATAGAAGAGAATGATGGATAGCGGTGATATTGTGGTATGTGTCTCTTTGACAGAGTGATATGATAGGTCCATGATGGATATTTGAATGACTTCTTATCTGATGGTTAGGATTTAAAGACATGACAATGAATGAGGATCATAGGATCATGGCACAAAAGGAGAAGACCAACAACCAGAATTCAAAAGCAGAGATCTGAAATGGCTAAGACAATGTGAATGAGGGTTTTGGACTGCAAAATAATTGTAGGAGTGATCAAAATAAAATTAGATCACATAGACAAGAGAATGCATTTAATGCATTCAACTCTAGAATTTATCAAAGAGCTAATTTGGGAAAATTATTTGTAACCGAATTAAATGATGGGTGGCTCAATGCAAGATATGGCAATATTAGTTCAATGCTATTAGATGTCTTTATTATGAGCTAGATAGTGGTATGTGTGGCTCAAGGTAAAGGAAGGCTTCTAGTGAAGTGAGTAAGTGAAAAAAACTCTAACTGTAAGCTAGAGATGATCTGTATGGTGGAGAGAATCTCGAGGTAGAGATTATAGGTTAGTGAAGAAAGAAGACAATTAGATATTATCAAAGTTATATGTCTAAAGTAAGAGTGAAAAAATAGAAGGAACAACGTGTATTTGTATGAATTACTAAATAGAGTTACATATTTCTGATTATGCTACAAAGATAGGTAAAGTGGTGTGATGTAGTAAGTCTACAAGAAAATGAGAGAGATGTGCAACAAACAGTGAATGCTTTTTAAAATTCCTAGACTATAATACAAAAAATCATCTAGGTTTGGATTTAGGAGAGTGAAGATGTGTGAGACACTATAGAAAGGGAAAGAGCTGTAGTGAAGCAATATAGAACAATGATTGTTCTATGTGCATAGGAGAGTGCAAAGAAGGGGTGTGTTTCTAAGAGTGTAGTTTCAATAGTAGAGTGTGAGTTACATTAAGTACAACAAAGTAATGAATGTAATGATGCATCATAGGTTTTGTAGAACCAAATCTATGCAATTGATATCATAGAGGTTGTAGCCTCAGTGTACTAAGTTGGAGCTCAGATTAGGGTGTTTTTGCATCTTTGAAGTAGTTGCTTCTAAAACTAGGGATTTGTTGCTTCATTGGAGTTGTATCTCCTAAATCAGGGTGTTATTGCATCATTGAAGTTGTTTCTTCTAAATTAGGGTGTTTTTAAATACTTGGATTTGTTTCTTTTAAATTAGGTAGTTGATGCTTCCTTGGGTTGTAGCCCTAAAACATTGTAATAGAGATTTATTTTGTGATGTTGGATTTGAGCAATAGACTCAAGTAGCCCTGGTCGCTATGGTTTTTCCCATCCTAGGTTTTCCAAGTACATATAGTGTTATGTGATTTTTTTGTGGGAATTTGTGTTGATTACATGTTTATGTTTGCATCCTTTAGTTTTTAATCTACACAATAAGAGTTTGAGTAAGAAATATGCACAAAGTATGTGGAGCTAAGGAAGTAATCTACATAATTGTTTTGAAAGTCAAAGTTTTGAGTATCTACTAATTCAACCTCCTCTCATTAGATCATTGTGTTCCAACAAATGGTATCAAAGAAAGGTTCCCTAGGAGAAGCTTAATCAGTTCGGGTTGATCTTGGAAAAGTGAACATAAAAAAATTTAGTCTGGAAAGCTCATTTGATGAAGATGTACCTCTCTTTAATGGATCAGATTACACTCTTTAGAGATTTTTGATGAAGAGATATTTGGGATGTATAGGGTTTTATGTGTGGATGTCAGTGGTATATGGATATACAACTTTTTCTACACCTCCAACTACTAAGGCTGAAAATATGGTGTATGAGAACAATGCTAAAGCAATGGATGCAATTCTTTGTGGGTTTTCAAGTTCCATATTTGTCAAATTCATGCACTACCAAAATGCACAAGAAGTGCTGAACAAGCTGAAGAGGATGTATGAAAAAATTAATGTTGAGCTGCAGTCGTTGATTGAGAGATATCATAGTGAATTTTAAAGTATTGAGACAAGTGAAGATGAGAAATTTTCAAATTAGTTCTGAAGTGAAGGTGCAACAAGAAGTGATGAAGAACAAAAATCTACATCTGGATCTAAAAATGTTGATTTCAGAAGAAGACTCGAGTATGGTTTTATAAAATATAGGATTAAAATTTCTTGTCTTGCTTCTCAATATTCTCATGATGAAAAGGATAATTGTAAGGATGAGAAAGTTGAAAGTTCTAGTAAAAATAAAAGTAGTAGCAAGTAGATAGATAAGGGAGATTTGTACACAAAATAAGAAAATAGATTATCAGATGTTTGTGGTGATTAGATGATGATAATGAATTTTTTTGTGGATTTGACCCATTTGAAGTGACCTTTGATGAAGAGGTTGAGAGGTTTGACAATGGTGAAGAATCTGAAACCTCTAGTAAAGAAGAAGAAGAAGTTTACCTTGAAGGTAAACTCATTAGTTCTCTTGATGAGATTAAAAGTTTGAAGAAAGAGAATGAAGAAAAAAAATTACATGCAAAAAAAGAGATAGAAAGACTAACTAAAAGCCTTGAAGATTCTAACCAAATTATATTTAGTTTGAAAACACAAGTTGAGGAAGCTAAAAAAATAGAGGATGTAGTTAAATTTGAACTATAGTCTAAATCAAATGAGTGCATGAAGCTAGAGGCAGAGATAGTTGCTCTGAGAAGAGATTTGGAGAAAGACAAGGAACAAATTGAAAAAGGCCTAAAGCTAAAAGGTGGCTCTAAGATATTAGATGAATTGGTAAAATCACAAAAGTCATCTAAACCTAAAGAGAAGGTTGACCTTGGATTTGAGAAAGGAATGAGCTTCTCTACTAGTACTACAAACTTATATGATAGATTTAGAGTAGAAGAAATATGTTGCCCCAAGGAAAAGAAATATTGCATGAGTTGCTCCAAGTAAAATGCCTCTGGAGATGGAAACCTAGTTAAGGATGCTAGTGCTAATTTGAAGGAGCCTCCAGTAGAGAATAAGATGGAGAAATCAGTCCCTAAATATTTGAAAAAGAACCAACATACAAAGGGAACTGATGAACAAAGATGTACAAGGATGAGTTATTTTAAGAAGCAAAGGACAAGAAGGTTACCTTATCTTTCTTAGAGGAATGATATAACCAAGTACTCCCCATGTTTGTATGGTTACTATTATACTTTTAATAAGTTTGGTCATAGAGTGTGTGAGTGTACAACATCACCTAGTAGGAGCACAAAACATATGCATATAAATTTATTTTCTCTTATTGTAGACATGGGTGTGATGTGTTTTAACTGCCATAATTTTTGCCACTTTGTGAAACATTGTAAAATAAATTATGTAATACCAAAAGCACATAGTGAGAAAAGGAATATATCCCCCAAGGTGAACAATCGTCCACATATTCTTGAGAGGAAGATTGGTCAAATAGAGAAAAAGGAAAAGAAGGTCTGAAAAGAGAAAGATTGGAAGACAACACTCCATGAGGTCACTTCTTCTTTAAATCACTAATTAATAGTGATGGGGCATGAATCCAAGGGGAGGTAAATTGGTACCACATTCATCCCTGGAAATGGAGAAAGAGGTCAAGTTAGGTAAAACATGTTTTACAAATTTCTAATGACTTGATGGTTGTAGATGTATGATCACATTATTTCTCTTTGAAATGCTCATCAGAGGGTAAGAACATTTGTAGATATTGGATAGTTAGCTACAACAAATGATATCAAAAATTGGTATCTGTTATTAAAAAATGGTGTAAATGCTCTGGTAAGACAAATGCTTTTTGCCTGTAAAAAGAGGAGATATGGCTAAGAGGGAGTTGTTCTATATATTTAAAAAAAAAATTGGTATCAAAGCTCTATAAATTGGTTCAGAATAGTCTAGTTGGTACAAAGTCCAAAATGAAGCTCATGCTTGAGTATGTTGAGAAGAGAATGGAGCAAGGTCTAAGGGGGAGCTTCTATTGGTATCAAATCAGTGTTATACTTGGTACATTGCAATTCAAAATGTTATTGGTATCGAGACTTGATATAAATTTGTACAAAGCATGAATTAGAACATACATAATTGGTATCATACTTGTTTGGTATAGAGATTTTTATGGCACTACAGTTAATATTAGTACATTTCAACTGGTGTCAGAGTTGGTGTTGCATTTGGCATAAGAATAGTGACTAGTATGAGAGAATATTTTTTCAATAAATTGGTATCAGTCTAAGGGGGAGCAATGGTTCCTTGTTATTGTTGTGATGAAGACGAGACTACATATATTCTCTAGGGGATAAATTTATACAAGGTATTATTATAGTAAGGTATTTAGGAGTGACCCTTTGCCATTGATGTCAAAGGGGGAGAAAGTTGTGCAAGTGCTCAAAAAAAATGAGAATGGGGAGAAAAAGTGAGAAAATTCTCAAAGTAGAGAATAAGAGAGAAAGTTGTGCAGATGCTCATAAAGATGAGAAAAGGAGAAGGAATTTCAAAGAAGGATAATTGAGAGCTCATATGTTATCCGTCATTGGTATCAAACCTTTGCTAGATTGAGCATTTAAGTTTTTCCATAAATGACAAAGGGGGTGATTGTTGGCATATAGTTGTCATTGATGTCAAAAGGGAAATCATGCAAGGTAGACTATTGGCATGATGAAAGAGGGCCAGAGATGAAATGGAGTTGCTCATGCAAGTGAGCATGTTGGAATTAATGTCAAAGTGTCATTGATGTCAAAAGAGTGTGGAGTTGATCATGCAAGGGAGATGTTGGCATGATGATAGATCAATGTTGTGCCTAAATTCTATTAAGCTCAGAGGATGAATGTGAGAGTAGTGAACCTAGTTCCGAAAGTGTGTGGCTGGTTGATGATGCTAAAGTGCACATCTTGCAAATTTTGTCATGAAGTTGGAAAGAGTATTTAATATAACATAAGAGGAAACAAGTGGTAGATTCGATATGGTTTTTTTGAGATCCTTCCAGTGATGTGCTTTGCAGGTCCAAAATATGAAGGATACAACCAAAAAATGAATTATATTCACCTTCAGGTGTTTTAGGGTTTATTAGTTAAACCCTATGGTTATTGCAATCACGATAATTAGACATGATTCTATTTTTTTGATGCTTGGTGTTTGGAAGAAAATGGTTTGTTACTAATGTTGTTGGGTTCAAATTTTTTCTAAATTATGTTGCGGGGTTCTAGAGTTTCATAACCTCCCAAATTAACGACTTAGCGAATGGAGCGATAAGGTGTTAGAATGGATTTATCAGTGAGAGTGAATGGTATTGGAAGGAATCATCTTGGAGTCTCTTCGATGACTTGAGATTTATGTTATCAGTGAGTCATGGGTTTTCAAAACTTTGTAACCTATGATAAGAAGTTCTAAGGTACGAGATTGTAGTGACTTAGCAGAGGAGCAATACAGAGTAAGGAAGCACTCTATGTGGGACCCAACAATAATGACATGGATGATAGTGATGATGATGTAGACATGTGGCATGATGGGATTGAGTAAATGGTAATCCATATCCTTTTTGTGGATTATGAAGCTATGATGTGGTGATAATATGAACATGTGACAATAGAATGTGGACCCCACATTGGAATGATGTATTGGGTTTTGTTATTTTCATCGAAGTGACTTAGTCATTTTGAAGGGAGTTTCATGGGTTTCCCTTTAATGTAGCAATGATAACCTTCATCAAAAAAACAAAGTAATATCACTAGGACTATGGAGCTAGTCCCTATGATAGGGCAATGAGAGAATGGATGCTGACTATGGGACCTAGTAAGGTGGACATAGCAGTGAGACCTGGTAAGATGAGGATGACGTGCATTGATGGTATAGTAAAAAATAAAATGAAAGGATGACATGTAGCAGGAAGCGATAATGATAGTGACATGTGTTGACATGATGGCATGGGGACAACTTCTCTATAGCATTGAATGGTATCAGCATGACAACCCTATATCGATGAGAGTGGAGTTCATGTATGTTCGATAGCTCAATGGTGATCTCATCTGTGTGAAATTGGTCTATCAGTAGGAGTCTAGAAGATGTCTCTTCGATGGAGTAATAAGGAAAAAAGATAAGTGGGACCTGATAAGAAGGTAATTGTGATGAAGGCTAACAAGTGGTGAAGAGCGATTGCTCGATATGCTAATTCACATTGTTGTTGTAAACGAGGTATCAATGAAATGGAGGAGAAATGGCATGTGGACCCATGTACGCGAAGGTGGTTCCTATCAAAGAGAATGATGGACATCGGTAAGACTATGGTATGTGTCTCTTTGATAGAGTGATATGATAGATCGACGATCGATATTTGAATGACCACTTATCTGATGGTCAGGATTTAAAGACATGATAGTGAAGGAGGATCATAGGATCATGGCATGAAAGGAGAAGATCAACAACCAAAATTTTAAAGAAAAGATCTGTAACAACTATGATAGTGTGAATCAAGGTTTGGACTGCAAACCGACATAGAGGAAGGAATTAATTGGTCCAAATGTACCAATGACCAATATAAATGAAGATTTGATCTTCAAGGAGGTAACACAGGTTGTAGGAGTGATTGAAATCAAATTATATAACATAGACAAGATAATGCATTCAACTCTGGCATTTGATAGAGAACTAATTTGGGAAAATTCTCTATAACTGAATTAAATGTTGGGTGGCTTGATGCAAGATATGGCAATGTCTAGTAAATGCTATCAGATTTCTTTATGATGAGATGGATAGTGGTGTGTGTGGCTCGAGGTAAAGGAAGCTTGTTGGTGAAGTCAGTAAGTGAAGAAAACTCTAACCATAACCTTGATATGATATGGATAGTGGAGAGAATCTTGAGGTAGAGATTGCAAGTTGGTGGAGAAAGAACACAATTAGATATTGTAAAAGTTAGATGTTTGAAGTAAGAGTGAATTAATAGAGGGAACAACCTATAGTTGTATAGAGTACATAATAGATTTACATCTTGCTGAGTATGATGTAGAGATAGGTAGAGTGTTTTGATGTAGTAAGTCTGCAATAAAATGAGAGATATGTGTAGTAGCTAGTGAATGCATTTGAAAAGTCCTACACTGTAATACAAAAATCATCTAGGTTTGCATTCAAGAGAGTGCGGATGTGTGAGACACTACAGAAAGGGAAAGTGGTGAAGTAAAAAAAGGTAGAAAAGTTATTGTTCTATGTGTAGAGGAGAGTGCAGAGTAGGGGTGTGTTGCTAAGAGTGCAATTTCAGTAGTAGAGTGTAAGTTGTAGTAAGTGCAACAAAGTATTGAATGTAATGATGCATCATAGTGTTATACCTTGCATAACCAACCCATTTTTTTGGGTCAAAATGGACCCTTTGTTGTTTTGTGTCTTTGTTGTTCTTGTTTATTTAGGAGTTATCTTTTTCCTCCTAAGTCCTTGTTTCCATTTGTTTTTTGGGTTTGAGTTTCAGACTGTCATCGACACTTGTTACTTTTTGAAGTTCAAGTTCCTAATTTTGTTTGGATCCTGATCCTTGTGTTTTTCCTTTCGTTTTTCTTGTCTTGTCAGATTCAGGACTCAGATCAAAACTGCCACCTTACACCTTAAAAAGTGTAAGTTCCTATTTTCATTATGATCTCGACTTCTGCTTTCCTTCCTTGTGTGTTTTTGCTTGTTTCAGAATTGGACATCAGACTAGAATAGGAACCAAGAGCTTTTCCAAAGTCCTTGTTCTTGTTTCCAAGCCGATCTTGATTTCTGAATCTCTTTGTCTTTTTTAGAATCAGACATCAAACTAGAACTAGAACGAATAACTTTTCCAAAGTTCTTGTTCCTGTTTCCAACTCGATCCCAATTTTCGAGTATCTTTGTCTTTTTTAGAATCAAAAATCAAACTAGAACTAGAACGAATAAATTTTCAAAAGTTCGTGTTCCATCTCCAATCCCGATCCTAATTCTCGTGTTTATTATTTTCTTTCAAGATTGGGATTTCAAACCTTCACTTGAACTTTGCATTGATTGAAAGTTCACTGTTGTGTCATGTCCTGATCTTGACCTCTACTTACCTTCATTCTTGCAATGGTGCATTTATGAATTATGCCCCAATCTAGAGGCCCGACCGACCCACATTAATGTCTAACCATTTGTAAATGCAAATGGGTTTTTATTCCTATCGCTCTTTGTTTTTCATTCATTTTTTCTCGTACAGGTTGATGGAATGAACTAGAGAGGCGTTGGGAGTTAGGGTTTGAAGAAACACTTCAATTTCTCATCGTGCTATCAGATTTTTGGTTGCATTTAGAGGTAGGTTTTTTCCCTATGTTTTTCCTTGATTCTTTTTTTTCTTGTGCTTTCTATGGTTGTGGTTTCATGTGTTTTCTTTCTTTCCTTCTTTTCTAACTTGTTCCTTTTAGTTTGTTTTTTTTCTTTCTTGATGCCCATTGGGGCATTTTTCTTTGTTCTCAAACCATTTTTTTCATTTTCCCTTTTTTTTGTTTTGGGTTTTCCCTTGCATTTTATTTTTCTTTTTTTTTCACTGGATTTGTTGTCCCGTTGTGTCCTAGATTTTTAGGGTTTAATCATACTACTTGGTGGAATTGGTGTTAAAATAGATAAATTTTGAAAATTCGACTACTACAATTCAAAATATTGAGCCCAACCATTTCCTGATCCCAAAGGCATGATTTGAAGAACACTATTACATTTATTTCACCCTCTTATTAGCTGATTTCTTCAGTCTCGATTCTTGTATCTATTTTGAAATCGGGAATCAGAATTGCACCAGGTGTTTTTACCAACTTCTAGGTTTCAATTTTTCATTTTCCTTGACTCTGACTTTCGATGTTCCATCGAGATTAGAGATCAGATCGTTACCTCAGCATGGTAAGGGTTTTTGACAATGCATCAAATTATGTCCTAACTCTGATTCCCACATTACTATCAAGATCAAATGTTAGACTGACACCGAAATTTTAACACACTGATAAGTTCCATGACTTGGTGTCACTTGGATTTTGACTTCTGACACTATGTCAAGATCAAAACTCAAAGTTTACATATTCCCACTATACATACCAAAGGTCAAGTTCCAAACCATATCCCAATTCTGACTTCTGACATAATGTCGGGATCGAAACTTGGGATGTCACTCACACTTGTTTATTCTTTTGGGTCTAGTTCCAAACCATGTTTCGACTCCAACTTTTGATATTCCATCTGGATTGAAACACAATGATGGACCATTTTCCAACTCCATTTCATGAGTGTCACCTCTTGGTGAAAACCCAATCCCAATTTCTAAACACGTTACAAGATTGGACCATGAAATGAAACTGAATCTTGTGTATCACTATGGGTATAGGTGTTGAACCAAAACCCAGTTTTGATGTGTGATAGAATTGAAAGGGTATCATATTAATTCCAAGTTCAAAGTTTTCCCCAATCCCAACTTCTGATATATTTTAGTTTTGTGCTTAGAATGGTCAAGTTCTTGGTTTTTTCTTGAACCCAAAACCCAAAAATTTTGAATTAACTTATAGAATGGAAATTTTCCTTAAATGAAAGGAGATTTAGTATGAATTATTATTGTAATATGTTCTTCAAATTTCCTCCCTTTTTCTGATAATGGTCAGTATTGCAAGTGATTAACAAAATTCTAACTCAGAGGAAGAAGTACCTGATGAAGGAACAAAAAAAGGAGCAGGGGGTAAAAGGATAAAACTGGAACAGGTTCTTGTTACAATGAAGTATAAGTTCCAAGGGACCGAAGTACCATCCAAGTTTTGTTCTGAGGTTATGAAGATCACCAACACACTTGTTTGACGTATTGATTTAGAACAGTTCTATAAGGATACTTTTGCAGAAGATGCTACCCCAAGGGCAAGGAGAATTGCAGAGTCTGGGTTGGCCCATGTAGCTACTTTTCCTATTGTTGTGTAGTTCCCGAAGTTTATTTTAATAGTTGAAAAAACATACAATCCAACTCAAAGGAAATGCATTGATTCATAGGGAAATGTAATAATTGATTTAAACCCAAAAATGATCAAACTAGTTTTTGATCCTCCTCCTTACCCTAATCTCAAGATTATGATTGAAGCAGATGCACTTAAACTCTAGGAAACAGATGAGGATGGGAACAAAAGGATAATTAACAAAATGTGGCTTGAGGTCCAAATAATAAATCAGTAAAGAAGTTACCACCTAACCCTAATAGGTTTGAATTTTTTGAGAATATTGGAGACATGATTACATTGTTGGCAAGAGTATTTGGTAAGGAAAACTCTCGTATCTTTGAACACTGGATGTTTCCATTTATTCAACTGATTCCATAGTGGAAATAATATCTGGATTGGGGACATATAATTTTGGACAACATCCATGACCAATTGTTGAAAGTAACAGAAACCAAGACATTCTATATGTCTTCATATGTCATATATTGTGCTACAAGGATGGGATAATTTCTTGGTTTAATAGTTTAAGGATCAATAGATGAGGGTCCAAATCAAAAGAAGGTTTGGGACTATTATGAACAACTAGAGTTGAAGACAATGGAGAATAATTTTCAAAGAGTTAATGATGCATTTTTATATCCTATTATCAATCAACTCATTAGTGATGTTGGTTTCAGATTGACCACGAAGGTAATGGAGTTAATTGAATAGTGGGGTTATTGGTTTATCCAATACCCAAAATCTACCTATTTTATATTTTTTGGGTATGATGGGCACCCTTTCAATTTTCCAAGGTGTTGTGGTGATAGATGGGTCTTGATGGAGTTTTCATGTCAAGTTGCTGACGTGAATGCTAAATTCTTGACACAACACAAGGCTGGATGCCACTCATTCCCAATACAATTGGGGTTTTACTATTGTTCCTCTTCAATAGTAGCTAAGACAACAACATTAGAGTTCTATTGAATGAATTTAAAATATCATACATCTAAAAAATATTTTGATCTTAGAAAGAAAATGTATGGTATATATGCTTCATAGTTCCCCCATCATTGACCACTTCTCAAAGAATTTTGGGCTAACCTACAGGATTAGTTTGAAGTAAGGAAAACAGGATATGGAAGACTAACAATTCCCTAGATGAAGGATTTTGAGGTTGCAAAGGATATACTATAAGGCACCATAGATGATGGTATTACTCTTGATCCCTGCTATGAGATGGATAAAGTGGCTACCAAGGATTTGTAGCCAATTGATTGTATGGAAAAGGTGGAAGCTAATATTTGTAAAGTTTCACAGGTAGTGTTTGAAAGAAGCCAGAACTGGCTTAATCTTTTTTTAAAGAAAACAAGGGCTAAGGATTTGAGGAAGAAGGATTATAGTAGTGAGCATACTTCCTCCACTAAAATGAGGTAGTATAAGAGGTTGAAGAAAATTGTTGCAACTATGGAGGCAGCCATGAAAGAGCCGACTCAAGGAGAAGAAGAAACATTGGTGAAACAAGTCACTAAAGCTTGGAAAAGGATAAGGTTACTTATCAAGCTGCTACAACAAGAATCATTTTAGGTCTTTATGCCATAACTATAGCTACTATGTATCCTAGAGAACATGCTTATGAAGAAGGACCTTCTATTGTGCCATAACAAACTGAGGGTACTCCTCTAAGTGCACCATCCACTTCAAAAGTAGCAACTAGTGAAGAAGAGTGGCCCCCTATCATCGATGTAACAAATTCACCTAACTCCTCGGACTCTAAAGAAAATCCACTTTCGAAAGAAAAAGAAGAATGGGAAGATTATCTCGAGAAGGCCAAATAGGAGGTTAGGGGAGAAGAGATTGGATTTGAGCAAGGAAGCCTATGGGGTGAAGCCATAATGAATGATGTTTTGACCGAAGATGAGAAGAAATAAATAATGGAAAGTGCTCAAAGATTAGCTACTGAAGAGTTAGCTAGTGAGGAAAAATAACAAAGAAAGAAAAATGAAGAGCTAACTCGAGGGAAGGAAGTTGCTGAAGAACAAAAGAAGGCTGAGGAACAATCCACTACATGAGAGTTGGAAAAAAAGGAGAAATTTGAGCAAGAAAAAATAGAAGAGTAAGAACTAGGTGCAAAGGAGTAAGAACAGTAGAGGTTAAGAGATTAAGAGGAAGCTACACAAAAAGAAGAAGAAATGAATAAGATAGAAGAGATAAGAGCTCAGAATGAGAAAAAAGAATGGGAAAGATTGCATAAAGAACAAGAAGAGTGAGATAGAATCTCTTATGAGCATACAATGAAAAATAGTTTCTTCTACACCTCATCCTTCAACACCTCCTAGTGCTCAATAGGTAGTAACACAACCAAATTCTCGTACTTGGTTAAAATTGAATTTCAAGAAGAGGCAATAGGTTCAATCCCAACCCATAACATGGGATAAAATGGTGAAAGAGATAGATAAAGTGAATCCATGGAAGAAACCCCTTGTTCATTCTACAAAGTTAACTAATAATGGATATTTGATAGCGGAAATTGCTACACCTATAGCTGATAAAGATGGTAGGGAATTACAGGCCATAGATTATCAAGTAAACACTGTCAATCTTGGAAAATAGACTAAAAATCAGTAGATAAATCTAATTGACATTGTAGCTACCACTACCAAGTCATGAATCATAAAAGATAAGCAAGACAAGGATGAGCTAAAATCTTAGGTAGGGTAGATAAAAGGTTTCTGAAGGAACTAATTGCATCCACTCCTAAACATACAACACCATCATAAATTCATGTTTTAATGAGTCGTCAAATGGTAGATGAGTTATTGAAAGAAGGAGAAGATCCCAAATTATGGAAAAATGGGTTGACCTTCTTAGGAAGGATATAGAAGAGATTTTCACTGATGTTTCAAAAATTTATAAGGAGGTAGGTGACCTAATCAAGTCCCTAGAAGAATATATGAAGTTACTTGGAAGAGAAGAGGATAAATATGCTGAGAATATGAAGAAATTAAGAATATTGAAAAGGATGCCTAAGGCAGATGTAATTGAGTATGCTATTCTAGAAGACCAACATTTTTGATACCTTGATAAGTGTATGAATATTTTGACCTTTAAAATAGAAGTCATCAAGGAACATAGAAGAATATTACATTAGTCCTAGTAGGATTTGTTTGAGGAAAGAAAGATCAGGAAAGGGATTGCTTCCCAATTAATTGGTAAAGAGGCTTAACCAAGTGTGAGTTTGATTTCTCTACAAAATATGAAAGACTAGTGGAGTAGTAGATTGGATGAAATGATTAAGACTAGAGATAATGATGAAGGGATTCTCCTAGACAAGCTTATGGACATCAGGTTCTATGTATGAGACACTACCCAGAATGTTTCCTAGCTATAGGATATATACATGGCCACCACCAAGGAGTATGAACAAGCAATGTTCAAGGTTGAATGGGTAGATGTGCCTAAAGAGGAAACCATACAACATATTTTTGATAATATGGATGGTTATGTCAAGAATAAGGCATCTAAAATAGCTAAGAGTAGATAAGTGGCAAAGGAATATTCCATTTTTAAAAAAAGAGATGATGTCAGTGATATTAACTATTTCTAGGCGCCCTGAGACTAACATCTTTAGATCTATTTTTGAATGAATGGATAGATGTAGGTCAATTTTGATAGACCAAGGACTGGGTGTGGTGATCAATAGTGAACAAAGCAGTGACTCCCACTCATATTTTGACTAGATGGACATATGGCATACTTCCTAGGTGCAAGAATTTGAGTAAAAGAAGACTTAAACTCAACAGGAGGTACCCCTATGATTATGGATCTAAGCTCCAAATTTGTGGATCTAGATTTTTGATAAGAGAAATTGATGTGAATTCTTTCTATAACTAAGAATTTTCTCCTTATTGTAAAGGTCAGCTGATTGAAGTAAGATTGGCTACCTAGAAACTAGATACAATTTTCATTTTACAGCTTTACGCAAGACATTTGAACAATTTTACAGTTTTAATGCAATTAGACTATTTTTAGAAACTAGTTAGTTTAACGATGATGTTGATAGACAATGGTTTTTTGTATGCTAGCAGATTTTTTTGTGCATAAATGTGTCTTAATTGATGAAAATCAATAGAATATTATGAATTTAAAATCATCTATTGTGTTATTTGTGGATGTTGTTTCTTAATGTTTATTGATCTGTTAATCTTAGTAATGAGCTTATTGTGTTTTATTATTGATTTTTTTTTTTTAAAAGTGATGGTGAATGGTTGTATGCTTTAAACCTACATTATGAATGGATGCAATGGTATGAATTATTTCATAAATTGTGTCATTATACAGTTTTAGTTAGTTGGAAAGTGCTCATTATAAGAATTACATGTCTATACTTGAAGGAATTTGTGTCCACATTTTTCTAATCTAAGCCTTGATCGATCTTTTTTTATTTATTTGAAACCCCCATGTTAAGTTATTTTACACTATCTAGTTTGTACTCACTTACCAAAAAAGGCCCCTTGAAAATTATACTCTCATAGGCCACTAAATGATAATAGCATAGTTGAGAACCAACTACAAAGACCTTGGAAGATAGGTGGTTTTAGATCATTTGACATTTTTAAGAGAAATAGAGTAGAAATATTATGTTTAACATTGTTGTGTTACTTTTGACCAGCAACATAACTAGTGCTAGAAGGAGGGCCGAAAGGAAAAAACTAGAGTGAATTGGGTCCTTTACACCAAACAAGTTTGAAAGAGTTTTAAGATCTGCTAGAAATCCAAAGTCATTACTTGAACTCTGATCTCTTGCTAGACCTAGAAGTAAGGCTCTAACATCACCACCCACTCCACCTAGATTCCCACCAATACCATAGCTGGCACAACCCAATCCACCACCACCAATGAAATTCTTTATGAATAATCCTCCACCACTAGGGACCATCCCTGTTGCAATACATGAGATTCCTAAGAATCCAAAGAATATTTGTCCTAGGTATGCCCATGGAGAGTTAAGAAGTGTTGAAGAGAACATCCAGGAATTCAAAGATTCCTACACTCAAACTCAAATAGCCCATCATAACATTGCATGTAGGATATTTCCCTATTCACTGGGAGATATAGCCTACAATTAGTACTTGAACCTGCCAACCAGATCCATTTTAAGTTGGAAAGATCTAGAGAATGCTTTTATAAATCAATTCTAAGTCTGCATAGACCTAGCTATCCTGTACCACCAATTCACCACTATTAGAAACACATTTCTAGAGGATGTACCAATGGTTGTAAGAACCAAACTTGGTTATGGAGAATATCGCCATCCAGGAATACCCAAAGGACATAGATCACTAATTGGCTTATTTTTGCAAAGAACTTACCTCACACCGAAAATTGATTCACTGTCTAA
Source organism: Sequoiadendron giganteum (assembly GCA_007115665.2). NCBI lineage: Eukaryota > Viridiplantae > Streptophyta > Pinopsida > Cupressales > Cupressaceae > Sequoiadendron > Sequoiadendron giganteum. Next base: position 387,728,693 of record CM021102.1, on the reverse strand, counting down.
AGTATATCACCTAGCCATCAAATTACAATAGTAGATGCATTCACTATCAGATTGTCTAGGAGGGGTCTTTCCTCCCTTAGGATATCCTGGGATGCCTAATACAACCCCTTTATTCAATACTATTTCAAGGATGTCCCACTCTTCCTATTAACCTTTGGTTGAATTACAATCTTCACCTATGTTACCATGGGTCAATGGTGGCACTTTAGATCCCTCCCAACAACCTTAAAATTCCTATAATAGTGCAATAGGGTCTAATACAATGACTCACCCATCAGCTGTAATGACTACATAAAGTGAGTGTACCACTCATTTGACAAAAAAGTTGGAAACTCTGAAGAAAAATTTATCCCAAGTGACCAATGAGATGGCCCAATTCAAACTGAACCCCCCTCAGAACCAAAATTAGAATTATCAGAATCAGGGAGGGTATTCCAACAAAAATAATTATTCCAACCCAAACCCCAATTAAAATAAAAAACTTCAGAACCAGAATTACCAAGGTCAGAACTATCAAAATCAAAATAGGGGATACAACCAAAGACCTAATAACCAACAATGGGACACTATACCCAACAATGGAGGATTTCCCAATAACCTATCAAGCCAATGAAGACAAACCACATACTGCAAATGTTACAGATTTTAACTTCATTACCAATTGGTACATATTACATTACACTGCATTACATTCTGAAGTTAACTACCCAAAGATGGAAAAAATTGTTAAAATTGCACAAGCTGATTCCCAACCACCACAAGGTAATCCCAACAAAGGTGGTGGATCTATGAATATAGCCATGGATTTTGAGACCTATGATGAAGAATATCAATTTACTATGCAAGGAGAAAATGAACCAGAAGAAGATACTTGACATTGGAGCTTTTCAGGCCAAGGGAGGCCATTTTTTGAGAAATTAAAACAAGGGGCCGTTCACCACATATGCCCCTCCTAACAACATGGTGCCCCCTAATCAGAATGATGAAAAAAATCTACCCCCACCAAAAGGCCCACCTTGGTTTTCAAACAAAGGTAATACTATATTTTTTCCTAAATAGTAGATTGATAGTAATATGGAATTTGATTTCATTTCATAGATGTAGAAATAGATGAATTCATTGTCTTTCTTTGATATCTTGAAGTGTTGTCCTGCTCAAAATGAAATTGTGTTGAAAGCATTAGAAGAGGTAGACCAGTTGAAAGGAAAGACTAAGGCGATTCCAGCTACTAAAATGAACACAACCCTATATAGAGGTAAGATGGGTACATCCCCATTCCTTTTGAGTATTTTTGGCAAGAAACTACATAACTACCTTTTGGATTCTGGAGCCTCTGGTAGTGTTATGCCTTTCTCTATTTGTAAAAAATTGGACTTAAACCCAGTTCAAACTGATAAGAAAGTTATATAGTTGAATAAGTCTAAGGTTAATGTCATAGGGGAATTAAAAAATGTGCATGTATAGATTGGGTCAGACCCATAGATTCAAAGCTATATGGATATTCAGGTTGCTAATGTCCCTAAAATGTATGGCATGTTGTTAAGTTGAGACCTAATGAAGGCTATAGGAGGTTATCTCTCCCTAGAATTCTCACACGTGCGGCTTCCATGGAATGAGGTAGAAAATCATATTAGGATTGAAAGTGAACCTCGTTTGAAGCATATGATCATAAAATATGACCACCCTAATGAGCTAGCCTATTTGAAAACTGAGATAGGCATTTATAAGAGGGAAGAAATCATCACCTTTTGTATGTTTAATCTTAATTTCTCATAGCCTTTAGAAGATAGTGACCTTATGACTACTAGTGACCCTACGATTAATATTAACCAACACATTTTAATTCAAAAATTGAAACAAGACAAGCTAGTCCTTGGAGAAGAAGTTGACTTGTGGATTTTGTTACTCCCAAATTGGTTTCGAGTTCATTACTAGAATCATTTAGAGTTGACGCGTCAGTCTTGCTTAGACATTTTGAACCATGTTGGTCAGGAAGGAGAATTTTATAACAACAATCCTAGAACACCCTTGAATCGATTTCCTTTCGAAGCCACTCCGATGGCTATTTTGATAAGAACAAATAACATATTGCAAGAAACCTCATTGCTAATTGATTAGGCTTATACCCTGTATCCTAATTTACATACTGAGATTATGGAATCTTAGAAGCTGCCAGGTACACCTCTCCCTACTAATCTTCCAATCCCCAAGGAATTTATCAAAAGAAAAATGAGCTATAAGATCGTTGATCATGATGAGGTATAAGAAATAGTCTCTGCACATGTTTTGAACCTGAGTGAAATATCCGGTAATCATCATTTACAGGATTCTCTTGATCTCAATATTTCAAACTAGTCTGAGTTGCCACCTATTCCTCTTAAGCAATCACCCACAATTGAAATAAAGAAAGAAACCTAAGCCCAAGATCCACTGTGGACCCTCAAATTTGATGGTTCCAAAACTAAAATAGGGAGTGGAGCTAGAGTAGAACTAACCAACTCGAAAGGGAAAACCTACTTTTCTTCTTGCAAGTTATAGTTTGGTTGCACTAACAATATCACAGAGTATGAAGCACTTGCTAGGGGATCTATGTTTGTTCATCAAAAGAAAGTTACAACTCTAACAATCATGGGGGATTTTGAGGTAATCGTTAAGCAGGTTCACAACCAAGATACATGCCATAACAAAAGGTTGGTTACATATATGAACATGATATGGAATTTGATAAAGGACTTCAATGCTTTTGGAATCAATTTGATTCCCAAAGAAGAAAATCAGATTTTATATGCACTTTTTGTTGTTGCTATTGCTTTGGAACCCATGTAGGATTCCAAGTTAAAGAGGCTCTCCATGGAATTAGTGTTGATCCTAGCCATCTCGGAAAACATCTAGAATTTCCAAGTTTTTGGTGACGATCAACATATTCTTTCCTTCTTGGAAATTTCAGATGTCTTTGAAGGGAAAATCATTGATGAGTATGACAAGGATCAAGGGGATTGGGATCTAGAAGATTGTGATGTAAAGGGAATAATGAATCTGAAAACCAATAGCATTCCTAAGGGAATTGTAGCACTAGAGATAATCTTTTATTTTGATCCTTGGGCTCATGTAAAACTACCTACTAATATTGAAGGAGGAAAATATGAATCATACAACTTGGCAAAATTAGGCCCAGAGAGAACCATATTCATTGGAAAAGCTTGTCTAAAGGATATTTGGGACAAAATCTTGAGAGTATTGAAAGAAAATATCATAGCAATTTCTTGGGCGTACAAGGATCTAAAAACCTTTGATACTTTGGTGATAACGCACACCATCCTTTTGGAACTCGAAGCCAAGACATTTTGTTAGAAGCATCATCGAGTGAATTCCTTAATCGAATCTCTAATCCTTAAAAAGGTACATAAGCTATTGTCAGCAAGAATAATTTTTCCAATGAGACATTTAACTTGGGTTACAAATCTGGTCCCTATTCATAAAAATACTAGGGAAATCAGATTGTCTGTCAACATCAGAAACCTCAATAAAGCTTCAAAAAAAGATAACTACCCGCTTCCTTATCTTGATGAGGTGATACAGATAGTTAACAGTTCGTAGATGATGTAATTTCTAGATGACTATTCAGGATACAATCAGGTGTTGGTTAATTATGAAGACATAATGAAGACTACTTTAACTACTAAGTGGGGGAGATTTTCCTACTGAAGGATGCCATTTGGTCTCATCAATGTTGGAGCTACTTTTCAATGTGTGATGGATGTTGTATTTAAGGATCTAATGGGTAAATTTATCATCATTTACATGGATGATCTCACTGCATTTTCTAAAAAAAATCAAGACCATGCTACAGGCTTGTTAAAGGTCCTTCCAAAATGTATAAGCTATGGTGTCTCCCTCAAGGTCTAACAAAGTGTGTGTTCAGGGTCTTAGAAGGAAAAATCCTAGTTCATATAATATCAAAGAGGGATTTCGATAGACCCTAACAAAGAAGAGTCCATTCTAAAATTGACCATGCCTAGCAACAAAAAGGAGATGAGATCTTTCTTTGGAAAGTTAAATTTTGTAAGAAAGTTCATAACTAGGTTCAGAGAAATTGTTGAACCCCTTAATGATATGATGAAGAAGGATGTGAAGATTGGATGGAGTCATGAGGTTAAGGCTAATTTCTCACAAATCAAATAGTCTATTTCAGAGGAACTTATTTAACTATTCTAGACTATTTTGATGACTTTTTATATTTATTCTTTCACATATGATCATTCGTGTGCTGTTGTTTTAACGCAACAAAAAGGCGAAGGGGATGAAAAAACCATACCTTTTATGATTTCTCCCTTGAAGAATGTTGAGATCAAATACCCACCATTAGAAAAGCATGCCTTTGCACTAGTAAGAGCGGTTAAGAAGTTACAACATTACATTTTATGTAGTCAGATCATAGCCATAGTTCTAGATCCTGTGGTGAAGTCCCTTCTAATGTAGAGTGAACTCAGAGAAAGAAGGGGAAAATGGATGGAAATCATGCACAAATTCAACCTTTAAATTCAATCGATGAAGCTAGTCCAAGGACAAGGGTGATCCAAGGCAATCATTGATGTTGACACCAAGATTACTTTTCAACAATATATTGTACAATCATTCATAGGCGATCCTTGGTACACAGATCTGATTTTCTTGCTTCTGACCAATAAGTGTCTTGATGGGATGAATACAACACAAAGAAGAGCACTATGACTAAAGAGTTATCATTATACGATCAAAGTAGGAGCCTTGTATAGGATGAACTTTGAAAGTGTATATTTGTGTTGCTTAGATAAGCAGTAGGAAAAATAGGCTATTATTGAGTTTCATGGAAGACATGGTATTGGGAATGGTTCCATCGATGCCATGGCACATCAAATTTTGAGATCAAGATAATATTAGCTTCACATGTTTTGAGATTCTCACCAACATGTTAGGAAATTTTATACATGTCAGACTTCAACATCTAGAGAATGCAATTCGGTGATGCCCTTGTAACCCATATATGAGGTAAGACCGTTCACCCAATGGGCATTAGATTTTGTCGAGATAATTAATCTAAATTCTTCTATAGGTCACAGGTTTATTTTGATTGAAATGGATTATTACACACACTGGACTGAAGTTCAAAATTGTAAAAATCATACCACCAATATCGTTATCAAATTCCTCAACGAATATGTCGTTACCAGGTTTAGAGTATTGTTTTCTCTGGTATGTGATAACGGCCCTACCTTTCCTTCTGCTCAATTTATTTAGTGGGCGTATGAACATAAAATCATGTTTAAATATTGCTCTAATTACTATTCATGGGGAAATGAGGTAGCAGAGTCTACTAATAATAATTTTTTGGAGTTAATTAAGAAGTTGGAAAGTAATCCTAGGGATAAGCACACACAACTGATATTTTCCTTATGGGCAGATAGGACTAGAATCAAAGTTGCCTTAGGAAACTCACCATTTAAGTTAGTCCATGTCCAAGACCGAGTCTTTCCTATTCATCTATAGATACCTGTTCTATGGTTTATGCAATATTTTTATTCCAACGATGATAAGATAGAGGTCCAACTAACTAATTTTCTTAATCTAGAGGAACAAAGGGATGTTTCTCTGCAACAATTTTCCAATTATCAGGATATAGTCGAATGCTAGTTTGACAAGAGAGCCAAAATAAATGCTTTCAGAATATCATACCTTGTGATGTTATGGGATAAATCCTGGGAGAGGAAGGGTGATCACCAAAAGTTTGATAGACTTTGGATGCGTCCATATCAGATCGCTGAGATCCTAAGTGAGAATTCCTTCCATCTTAGTACCTTAATGGGAGAAATTTTTCCATTACCAGTCAATGGGAAGTTTCTTAAACATTATTTTGTCCCATGAAGGCCTAATCATTCATCCATTGTACATATGTAGTTTAATTGATTTCTTTGTTTTGTCTTGTTTGTTTATTTTTCTATGTGTTTTGTTTTATTTTTATTTATTTTTGTTGTTTTTTGTTTCTTTTATTTTTCTTTTTTAATTTTGTTTTGGTAGCTTTCATTTTCCTCATTTGGAACAATGGGTGGTTGTTCAAAGCATACTAAGGGTACCATGACCAATAAATTGATTTAGGTATTTTTAGGTATGTATGTTGAGCTCTTTCGTTTCGTAACTTATGTTTTATGAACATATTAATGAAAGTTTGCAAGGTTAAGAACAAACAAGTATATTTTAAGTGCTCTCATAAACCATAGCTGAATTTGTCACATACTAGATAAAATCATCTATTTTCATGAGGTTCTATCTATCTTAGGCTGACTGTATTCATGATTCAGGTGAAAAATCTAAGTCCTAACATTGTCATGAGGTCCACCGTAGGTCTCAACCTAATTTTTAGATACTAAATCTGAATATTGAGAAAAAGATAAGAAAATAATCGCTTAAAGTAGATCTCATGAAGAAGAAAAAAAAGAAGCATAAATAATGGAAAAATCAGTATTAAAGGTAATTCAAGTATCTCTACTAGGGCTATGGATGCCTGGCTGATAGTAGAGAAATACCTTGAGAGAACTAGAGGTATCTCCATCGAGGTTATAGATGTTTGGCTGGCAATAGAGAAATTCCCAAGATATCATTGGACAAAATCTAAAGGGACTCACTTCACATAGCTTGAATCTTGATATAGTTGTTTCAAGGATGGGTAAGGTTATTAAGAAAATAATGCACCATTCATATGCACACTCAGATTCAAAGTTATTTTTAATCCACATTCTGAGATTCCAACTCAACCTTATTTATTGTGATGGATCTTACTCAAATTAGGGGTTCATAAACCAAAGGTTTTGGGTGACTGAATTATTTAGTATCTTGAAAATGGGTAAACCATTTTCCTAGTCGAGTCACCAATTGTTATGCCTTGCATAACCAGCCCATTTTATTTTTTGGTCAAAATGGATCCCCCTTTGCTGTTTCTTGTCTTTCGTGTTCTTGTTCGGGCTTTGGGAGTTGTCTTTTTATCCTAATTCATTGTTTTCCTTTATTTTTTGAGTTTTTGTTTTGAACTGTAATCAACACTTGTTACTTTCTAAAGTTCAAGTTCTTGCTTTTGTTATGATCTCAATCCTCATTTTTTGTCTTGTGTTTTTCTTGTCTTGTCAGATTCAGGTTTCAGATTAGAAATGTCACCTTACACCTTAAAAAGTGTAAGTTCTTGTTTTCATTCCAATCCTGACTTCCGCTTTTCTTGCTTGTGCATTTTTTCTTGTTTCAGAATCGCACATCAGATCAAAACAGGAACTAGGAACTTTTCCAAAGTCCCTGTTCTTATTTCCAACCTGATCTTAATTTTTGACTCTCTTTGTCTTTTCAGAATTGGACATCAGACTGGAATTGGATCGAAGAACTTCTCCAAAGTTCTTGTTCCTATTTCCAACCTGATCCCTATTTTTGACTCTCTTTGTCTTTTTTAGAATCAGACATCAAACTGGAACTAGAACGAATAAATTTTCTAAATTTCTTGTTCCATCTCCTGTCATGATCTCGATTCCTGCACTTTTCTTTGTCTTTCAGGATTCAAATTTTGTACCTTCGCTTGAACCTTGCACTCATTGAAAGTTTGGTTCTATGTCATGTCTTGATCCCGACTTCTGCTTACCTTCATTCTTCCAATGGAACATTTATGATTTCCACCCCGATCTTGAGGCCCAACCAACCCACATTCATGTCTAAACATTCACATGCAAGAAAGGGTTTTTATTCCTATCACTCCTTGGTTTTCATTCATTTTTTCTCATACAGTTTGACCGAACAAACCAGAGTGGCATTGGGAGTTAGGGTTTGAAGAAACACTTCGATTTCTCATCGTGCTGTCATATTTTTGGTTGCATTTGGAGGTAGGTTTTTTTCACTGTGTTTTTCCATTTTTCTTGGTTTTCCCATGCTTTCTTTTCTCGTGGTTTTGCATGTTTTATTTCTTGCCTTCTTTTTTGGCTTATTTGTTTCGGTTTGTTTTTAGTCTTTCTTGATGCCTGTTGGCGTGTTTTTCTTTTATATTGAACCCTTTGGTTTATTTTCCCTTGTTTCATTTTGGGTTTTGTGTGCTTTGGTTTTCCATCATATTTTGTTTTGTTTTCTGTTCACGAGATTTTTTGTCTTGTCGTGCCCTAGTTTTCTAGGGTTTTGCCATACTCCTTGGTTAAATTAGCATTAAAATAGATAAATTTTTAAATTTTGACCGTTACAATTCAAAATATTGAGCCCAACCATTTCCTTATCCTGAAGGCATAATTTTAAGGACACTGTTACATTTATTTCATCCTCATGTTAGCTCATTACTTCATTCCCGAGTCCTACATCTATTTCAGAATTGAGAATTTGAACTGCACCAACTATTTTTACCACCTTATGGGTTTATATTTTTCATTTTCCCCAACTCTAACTTCTGATGTTCTATTAGAATCAGAGATAAAATCATTACCTCGACATGTTAAGGGTTTTTGAAAATGCATCAACTTATATCCCGACTCTAATTCACGTATTACTATCTAGATCAGATGTCAGACTGACACCAAAATTTTGACATACTAATAAGTTCCATGAATTTATGTCACTCTGATTCATGCTTTCGACACTATGTTAGGATCAAAATCAGAGTTGACATATCCCCACTATCCATACCAAAGGTCAGGTTGCAAACCATATCCTAGTTCAAACTTCTAACATAACATCAGGATCAGAACTCGAGACGTCAGTCATACTTGTTTATTTCTTTGGGTCTAGTTTCAAACCATGTTCTAACTCTAAGTTTCGATTTTCCATCTGGATTGGAGCTCGAGAATGACCCCTTTATCGACCTTGTTTCATGAGTGTCACCTCTTGGTGAAAACCTGATCTTGATTTTCAAACACATTGCGAGATCAGACCATAAAATGAAACTGAATCTTGTTTATCACTATGGGTATAGGTGTTGAACCAAAACCTCATTTTGATGTCTGGTAGAATTGAAAGGGTATCATATTAAATCCAGGTTAAAATTTTTCCTTGATCCTGACTTCTGATATAGTTCGTTACTATTCTTAGAATGGTAAAGTTCCTAGTTCTGTCTCGAACCCAAAACTCGAAAATGTTGAATTGACTTGTAGAATGGAAATTTTCCATGAATAAATAGGGATTTAAGATGAATGCTTGTGTTAATTTTTTCTTCACATGTCTTCCCTTTGTATGATAATGGTTAGTATTGTAGGTGACTAAAAAATTTCTAACTCAGAGGAAGAAGTCCCCAGTGAAGGAACATCAAAAGGAGGAAGAGGTAAAAGGATAAAACCGGAACAGGTTCCTATTACAATGAAGTATAAGTTATAAGGGACCCCATTACCATCCAAGTTTGGTTCTGATGTTAGGAATATCACTAACACACTTGTGGGACATATTGATTTAGATTAGTTCTGTAAGGATACTTTTTCAGAAGATGCTACCCCAAGGGCAAGGAGAATTACAAAGTCTAGGTTGGCCCAAGTAGCTACTTTTCCTATTGTTGTGCAATGCCCAGAGTTTATTTAATGGTTGCAGAAACATACAATCCAACTCAAAGCCAATGCATTGATTCTCAGGGGAATGTAATAATTGATTTAACCCTAGCAATTATTAGACTAGTTTTTGATCTTCCTTACCCTTATCTCAGGATTATGACTAAAGCAGATGCACTTAAACTCTGGGTAGCAGATGAGGATGGGAACAAAAGGTAATTTAAAAAAGGTGGCTTAAGGTAGGGAAGAAATTTGTAAAGATACCACCTAATCCTAAGAGGTATAACTTTTTTAGGATATTAGAGAGATGATTACATTGTTGGCAAGAGTATTTGGCAAGGAAAACTCTCGTATCTTTGAACACTAGATGTTTCCATTTATTCAACTAATTCTAGAGGGGAAACAATATTTGGATTGGGGACATATAATTTTGGACATCCATGAGTAGCTTCTGAAAGTAACAAAAACCAAGACATTCTATATGTCTTCAAGAATTATAGATTATTCTACAAGGATGGGACAACTTCTTGGTTTAACTGCTAAAGGATCAAAGGATGAGGGTCTAGATCAAAAGAAGGTTTGGGACTATTATGAACAACTAGAGTTGAAGACAATGAAGATGAATTTTAAAAGAGTAAATGATGCATTTATATATGCTATTATCATTCAACTCACAAGCAATGTTGGTTTTAGATTATGCACAAAGGCAATGGAGTTAATTGAACTGTGGGGTTATTGGTTTATCCAATACCCCATATCTACCTATTTTAGACTATTTGGATATGATGGGAACCCTTTCAATTTGCCAAGGTGTTGTGGTGATAGATGGGTCTTGATGGAGTTTTCTCATCAAGCCGCCGATGGGGAATGCTAAATTCTTGGCACAACACAAGGCTGGATGCCACTCATTCCTAATGTAATTGGGGTTTTACTCTTGTTCCTCTTCAATAGCAGCTAAGATAATAGGAGGCTCTGCACAAGGGTTTGATATGCTCTACACTAGATATGTTTTGCATGTGTGAAGCCTCCCTTTCATGGAGGAGGCTCGACCCTCCTCCATGTTAGGCTATCATTTCCCCCCCCATGAAGTGTCCTTCTGACAATTAGGTGGCTTTCCCGCTTGTGTTTCATCATCTTGTGGAGGTTGAGGTTTTAGTGTTGGTGGCTATGTTCGAGTGTGGCAGAATGTGTGGCCTCTGCATAGGGCTTGGAGGTGATGGATGGTAGTATGGACCCGTGGGTGTTAACGAATTTAATGCCACCAATTATTTGTTTAATAGTGATACTCATAAATTCTTTCATGGCATTGTCATGAGAGAAAGAGGAGTTCTGTCAATGGGTGCTAAGTTCTCGTGTGGTGTTGCTAGCGTGGTGCAAGAAAATGGTGGAGAGCAACAAGGTAATATTCCCTTGGATCCTCCCTTGAAAGACATTTTGATTCAAAATTCTGGTTTGGATGAAGCAATTATAAAGGAAGACAATAAATTGGCTAAAACTACAATCTTCTTTGCAGTCATCAACCCTAATAGGGCTCCGACTAGAAAATACATGGAAGAATGGTTCTCTAAAATTTGGTAAAAAAATTGGGTTTTCATTTTTATAATTGTTGAATGATTTAGAGAGGTCTTTATGGTTTTTTTTTTTCAACCCTAATGCACAAGTGGAGGCGATTAAAAAATAGTTTTGGAAGGTGAGCTCGGTGGTTTTTAGGACTTTGGCCTAGAACCTAGAGGCGGTGGAAGAGGAAATCTTGGCCCTCTCCAGCCCTCATGGGTTAACAATAAAACATGTCCCCCAGAGGCTATGGAAATCCATTCCATTGATTATAGAACCATATGGAAATGTACTAAAAATTGATGACATGAAAACTCCTCTCCCTCACTTGGATGCTTGAGTGTTGGTCTCTCTATCACTAGGCAAAAATTTACCGAAAATAATTGAAATTCATTTGAAATCTAGCAAAGTATATTGTGAAATTGAAACCCTTGGGGGTCTGAATGCATGCTATCTATGTAGGCATGAAGGACATATAAGGAGGAATTTCTATCTAATAAAGAATCAAGCGAATTTGAAACCCACCTTAGGTGGGCTTAATAGAAATAATTTTAAAAATAATAAGCAAGCCTCCAAATTGGAGTAACACGCAAAAAATTAAGAAATAAATTTTAGGGACTCTACACACTATGATTCCACCCCACATCAACCTGGTGAAGGCTCTCCAAAGCCTCCCCATAATAATACTTCAAGGAATATCTCTTCATAGAAGGAAAAATCTAAAGTGAGTATTCACAATATTGAAGCAACACTTATAGAAGAACATATAGACTCCTTTCTTAGTAGAGTAGAAAATAACTCAAGAAAAAGGAATAACCCTAATGAAGGGCACCTAAAATAGGATGAGGGTCTCAAGCTTGGTGACCTGAAAAATATAGGAAGAATGGAAAATAGTCTAAAATTGAATGCACAACAATTAGCTCTCCTAAAACTAAGGAAGAATAAACCATCTAAGGGCTCCAAACCTAACTCAGATAAAGAAATATATACCTTTAATTCAAAAAAATTCAAAGAGAATTTGGAGGTGGAACTGGTTGTGGATAATTGCCTCCCGAGTAAAGATAGTGAGGAAACATTACCTACCCCTAGAGAGGAAATGAGCATTCCAATAGATGGGAATAGCCCTCGAGATCTAGATGAACTCTAGAATGGGGGATCAATTGAAAACAAAAAGGTGGCCTAGGATTCCCACTCTATTGAGAACTTGGGGAATGAATCAGTAAACTTAAGATCACATAGCATTATCTCATTTGTAGTTGGTAACCCAAAGGTGTGTGAACTTAAGATCCCTAACTTCTCAAAAGGGCTCCCCAACCCCCTTGGTGGAATGATCATCTCTAATGGTTATGCATCACAATTAGGCATGGACTCTACAGATGACATGGATTTTTTGTCCACCAAGGATGTGATTGATGAGGAGGAGACCCCCATGGAAAGCACCATAAAAAAGTCTCAGAGATACAAAAAGAAGAAAGGTATTGACATTTCTAAAACCCTAGTTAACAATGATTCCTCCCATCCTTAGAAGGATAAAATAAGGAAACTTAGTGGGATCATCTCACCTAGTGCAAAAAGGGTGGAAGTTGAAACTAGACTTCCTAAATGTTTTGATAAATTTTGAAGTAATAAAGGGTCTTCTCCCAATTATCTAAACTAATGGAAGTCAATTTCATTTCCTAGAATATCCAAGGGCTTGAAACCCCTGATAGGAAGCATGTGGTTAGGAGGTTCCTAGATCAAAAGAAGGAGAAAGATTCTGTCTTGTTACAAGAAGTAAAAGCTACTTGTTTCACTCTTGAAACTAGACTAAAAGTCATATGGAGAGATGCAACATAATTCACTATCAGGTGTGAAAAAGGAAAAGGAGGAGCTTCCCTCCTGATTGCAAACAACTGGGTTGAATATGTAAGTAACTCTAGAGTCTCCCCCTATAATAGGGCGTTCTGGGTGGTCATTGAGAAGGAAATAATCTACTATGGGGTGTGTTTAGTGTATGCTTCCAATGACTACAAAGAAAAAATCACCCTTTGGAACTGGCTCTACTCTCTGTAGGACATTACTTGGATTATTGGAGGGGACTTCAATTTTGTGGAAAAGGATGAGGATAAATGGGGTGGAATGGGATTTGATTGGAAAGGAAATGAGATATTTTATTGGAAGAGGATGAAATCTAGACTAAGGATTGAGGACCCTATAGAATGGAAGAAGAAGGATACCCAAGATCTAGTTTACATGGTGCAACTCCTAGAAAAGAGGCAGAAGAATCTACTGTAGACTGGATAGATTCTATGCCAACAAGGATTTATTTTTGGCCTCTATGGTGAAAGAAGGCTACAAGATTTAGGTCTTCCCCTACTCTCTCTTAGACCATCATCCCATTACAGACAAATTCTATTTGAGAAGTGGGATACCTAAAGCTAGTAGCTCTTGTAATATTTTTTACCTTAATACCTCTCCCCTAAAGGATATGGACTATAGGAATGCTATTTTGTGCATTAGGAAAATCAATAAGTGGATCTACAAATCCATGTCCCCCATTGATAGATGGTCACTAAACATGGAAGGATGGAAGGCTCTCTTTCAGAAAGCTGGGAGGAATAAAGCCAAAGATAACTAAAGATGTGAATTCTTGCTCCAAGATGGACTTCTTCAAACTGAAGATGAACTGCAAAACAACCATAAGGATGAACCCCTTGCTAATAAGTTGGTTGTAACCAAAGATTCTCTTAGGAGGCTCCAGAATAACAGGATCAAGGGGCTAAGAGTAAGATTCAAGATGAATTGGTTGGAAAATGGGGATAAAGGCGCCAAGTTCTTCTTTAGATATATAAAATAAAAACATGCCAGATAGAATATAGACTACATCTCTATTGAAGGGTCTCCAGTGACTAACCAAGAGGAGATAAGGAGTCATTTTGTTCAATTCTACAAAGGCCTTTTTTCCTCAGATGAGGTGTTGGAAAACAACATTCACGCAAGAGAGCTTTTTAAGAATCTCATCCCTAATAAAATTAGTGTGGAAATGGAAAAGGAATTAGGGAAAGAGATATCAAAAGAAGAAGTAAAAAAGGCCATCCTCTCTCTGAAGAATGACAAATCCCTTGGGGCCGATGGACTTTTGGCTGAATTTTATAAAACCTTTCTTGATTGGGTCTGGGATGACCTACTTCTGGTGTATTAGGAAGCCTTTGAGAAGGGCTCTCTTGGTAGAAAAATTAACAAGGGAGTGATCAAATTGATCCCCAAAGAAGGTGACAGGTCTTTATTCAAGAACTGGAGACCCATCACTCTCTTAAATGTCTCCTATAAGATCTTGGCCAAAATCCTGGTAGACAGGGTTTCCCTTGTCCTCCCCTCCATAATAAACTCTAGTCAGATAGGCTTTATAAAAGGAAGATATATATTGGAGAACTTGATCACCAATTGGGAGGCCTTGAATTAGGAAAAGTTGATAGAACATAAGGCAACAATGTCGCTGATTGATTTTGAAAAGGCATATGACAAGATTGAATGTGACTTTTTGTTCCTAATGCTACAGGATTTTGGGTTCCCTTGAACTTTATACCATATGTTCAAAACCCTCTTTCGAGATGCCACTGCTTAGGTCAAAGCCAATGGTGTGTTCACTCAAGAGATCCCTTTGGAGAGATCTATAAGGAAAGAGTGCCCCTTAGCCCTGACACTTTTTATCATTACCTCAGATGCTTTACACTATCTGTTGAGAGAAAATTCAATAACTCCAAGGGTAAGAGGTATCAGGCTATCAGGTGAAAATGAGCTACTTAATCTCCAATTTGCAGATGATACTACTATTTTGGTGCACCTGGAAGAAAGGAACTTTTTGTATATCTGATTAGGAAATTGGGATTATTTTTCTTAGCCTTAGGGGCTAAGCTTTCCCCCTTCTAAGTCTTGGTTGTTGGGTTGGAAAGACAAACCCCCAGATTGAATCAACGACTTTGGGCTACAATGGGATGGCCCTCAAAATATTGTAAGGTATCTTGGAATCCCCTTTGCGATGGAGCCAGATCTAAAAGAAATGTGGCACTGGATTCGAGAGAAAATTGAAAGGAAAATATCCAAATGGAATAGGCAGTTTCTCTCACTAGCCGACCGACTACAAATTTTCTAGAATATTCTCTCTTCATATAGCATTTACTTTGCCTTTGTGTGGTTCTTTAACTCTTATCAAATCAATGATATCCAGAAAAGAATAAGAGCTTTCCTCTAGTTAGATGGGAAAGGAAAAATAAAAATGCATGCAATTAAATGGGAGTGGTGCACTATTGAAAAAGCTAAAGGTGGGATGGGATTGAAAGACCTAAAATATGAAGGGAATTTCCCTTGCATAAAAGTGGGTCTTAGGGGCCTTGGAAGGGGAGGAACCATGGAAGGTCCTGATTTGATAGAATATAAGTAGTTATTCGTAAGCGGGCAAAGGCTTGGAAAGCCTTTCCTATCAGTGATATCCTTGGCAGTGAGGAGACTATGTTACCTGCAGGGTCCAATGTCCTTAAGGCTATTTGGAAGGCTTGGGAAATAATGAAGAAACATCTTGAGAATCACCATTTCACCAATGGGGACTTGGGGACTATCCATGCCCATACATCTATATGGTGGAATTTGAAGCACAAAGGGAATCCCTTGGCACTAATTCAAGGTTGATCTACAAAAGGGTGGGTAGCCAAAGGAATCAGACACTTTAGTGATATCTTAAAAGATGGGAGGTTGAAAGGTTGGAATGAGCTGAATGATGAATATAGCCTCCCCCCATCTAATTGGAGAACATACATAGTCCTCAAAGAGGCTTGTAACTAGATTAACTTTCCTGTGAAAACTAAAAATGATATTGACCAATTTAAAGAATTCCACTAGAAAAATGGATCTAATATAAAGAAAACTAAGGTTAGAGAACTATATAATTTGCTAACAAAAACATTGATCTGGCTCATCATCTAAATCAAATCTGGAAACCACATTGGGATGATAATAAATGGTAGAAAGTTTTGCAAAGAAACTCAAATAGGAAATTAGAAGCTAAACATGCATGCTTTAGATGGCTACTGACTTTACATAAAATTTCCTGTAAAATAAAAAATGATGATATCTTAGTTTGTAGCTTGTGTAGAGTCCCAGAGTCAATTATCCACATCTTTTTTGAATGTATATTTGCTAAATAAATATAGGGAATTTTTTGTTCTAAGCAAGAAATCTAGGCTACCAATGGAAGCCTGATGCCTTAGAAGATTCTATTTAATCATAACACCAAGATGGGAAAAAATACTAATTTATTTTGGTTATGCTTGTCCTCTAGTATTTTGTGATCAGTCTAGAAAGCAAGGAATGAAGATATTTTTCAAGGAAGGAAGAGGTTTCTTATTGAGTCTTCACAGAGACTCATCTTGTATAAAATTTCTATGTAGGTCTACATCATGGCGGCTCTTTCAAAAGACAAGTTTTGGAGCTACTTACAGGACAAGAAGGTCACCATAGACATCATGGAGGAAAGATATGGACATTTGTGGCCTGAAGGACATCCAAATGTGGATGTATTTCTCAAAGACTTA
The DNA here is from genome assembly GCA_007115665.2 of Sequoiadendron giganteum. Lineage (NCBI taxonomy): Eukaryota > Viridiplantae > Streptophyta > Pinopsida > Cupressales > Cupressaceae > Sequoiadendron > Sequoiadendron giganteum. The sequence goes on along the minus strand of CM021102.1, from coordinate 387,712,048 downwards.
CAAGAATTTCACCAAGATCTAGCTAGAGAGTAGAACAAAGAAATAGTGTGTAAGAACCAGGTAGGTCCACCTGTAGTTGAGGATTTTTCAGTAGCATAGGCCTTAATTGATTTGAGTGGTGATCACGCAGCTTCGTAGAACTTCTAGAAATTACTCTTATATCATTTTTTCTCTGTAACTTTATATATACAATGATATAATTGTATATGTACATTTTCTATATGGTGTAACTAATCCTTTTGATACAGGAACGATGGAAATCCTCTATGCTCACTCGGATAAGGCTTTATTCTTTTTTGTAGTTACTTTGTAAAGGGGTAGACCAGGAGATTATAGATGTTATTTGGACTTTTTTTGATACATTGTAAGGGGGATTCTTTTCGGTACTCTGTAATGGGGGATCTAGCTTCTGATATGTGGGGTGTTTGGAAATGATGGTGGGATAAATATTCTACTCATATGATCTATATTTTTTTCTCATCCTATACTTAATATAAAATAGTAGCTAAGACAACAATAGAAGAGTTCTAGTCAATGAATTTCAAATATCATACATCTAGAAAATATTTTGATCCTTTAAAGAAAATGTATGGTATATATGCTTCACAATTTCCCCATCACCGACAACTTCTCAAAGACTTTTGGGCTAACCTACAAGATCAGTTTGAAGTAAGGAAAAGGGGATATGAAAGACTGACAATTCCCCAGATCAAGGATTTTGAGGTTGCAAAGGATATACTAGAAGGCACCACATATGATGGGATTACTCATGATCCCTACTATGAGATGGATAAAGTGGCTACCAAGGATTTGAAGCCAATCGATTGGATGAGAAAAGAGGAAACTAATATTCATAAAGTGTCACAGGTAGTGGTTGAAAGAAGCTAGAAGTGGCTTAATCTTAGTTTAAAGCAACCAAGGGCTAAGGATTCAAGTAAGAAGGATTATAGTAGTGAGCCTACTTCCTCCATCAAAATGAGGCAGTATAAGAGGCTGAAGAAAATTATTGCAACTACAGAGGTAGCCATAGAAAAGCTAGCTCAAGCAGAAAAAGAAACATTGGTGAAATAGGTCACTAAAGCCTTGGAAAAGGATAAGGGTAATTATCAATCTTCTATTATAGGAGTCATTTCAAGTCTTGGTACCACACATATAACTATTCTAAATCCTAAAGAACAAGCTTATGAAGAAGGACCTTCTGCTATGCCATTACAAACCGAGGGTACTCCTCTGACTGCACCATCAACTTCAAAAGTAGTAGCTGGTGAAGAAGAGAGGCCTCCTATCATCGATGTAACAAATTCACCTATCCACTCAAAATCTAAATAAACTCCACTTTAGGAAGAAAAATTAGAATGGGAAGAGTATCTTGAGAGGGATGAAGAGGAGGTTGGGGAAGAAGAGACTAGATTGGAGCAAGGAAGCCTATGGGGTGAAGCCATAATGAATGATGTTTTGACCAAAGATGAACAAAACAAATAATGGAAAGTGCTCAAAGATTAGCTATTGAAGAGTTAGCTAGTGAGGAAGAAGAACAAAGAGAGAAAAATGAACAGCTAACTCAAGAGAAGGAAGTTCCTAAAACACATAAGAAGGATGAAGAAGAAGCCATTGCATGAGAGTTTGAACAAAAGGATAAAGATGAGAAAGATAGAATAGAAGAGGAATAAATTCATACAAAGGAGTTAGAATATAAGAGGTTAAGAGATGAAGAGGAAGCTGCACAAAAAGAAGAAGAAATGAAAAATATAGAAGAGATAAGAGCTCAAAACAAGAAAATGGAACATGAAAGATTGCAAAAAGAACAAGAAGAGCAAGATAGAATCTATTCTAAATAGATAATGAAAAAAAATTCTTCTACACCTCCTCCCTCAACACCACCTAGTGCTCAATAGGTAGTAACATAGCTAACTACTCCTACTTTGTTAAAATTGAATTCAGAGAAGAGGCAATAGGTTCAGGCCCAACCCGCAACATGAGATGAAATGGTGAAAGAGATGGATAAAGTGAAGCCAATGAAGAAATCACTTGTTGTTAATTCTACAAATTTAACTGATGATGGAGATTTGATAGCGGAAATTACTACACCTATAGCTGATAAAGATGATAGGGAATTACAAGCCACATATTATCAAGTAAACATTGTTAATCTTGGCAAATAGACTAGAAATCAACACACAAATCTAATTGACATTGTAGCTACCACTTCCAATTCATGACTCATCAAAGATTAGAAGGCCAAGGATGAGCTAAAAGCTTAGGTAGGGAAGATGAATTTTTTTTTGAAGGAACTGATTGTATCCACTCCTAAACAACCAACACCATCAAAAAATCCTATTTTAATGAGTTGTCAAATGGTAGATGAGTTGACTGAAACAAGGAGAAGATCCCAAATGATGGAAAAATGGGTTGACCTTCTTAGGAATGATACAAAGGCGATTTTCAAAATTGTTTAAAAAAGTTATAAGGAGGTAGGTGACCTCATCAAGTCCTTGGGGTAATATATCAAGTTACTTGGAAGAGAAGAGGATGAATATGCTAAGCATATGATGAAATTGAGAATATTGAAAAGGTTGCCTAAGGAAAATGTAATTGAGTATGCTATTTTGGAAGACCAAATTCTAGATACCTTGATAAGTGTATGAATATTTTGATCTTTAAAACAAAATTCCTCATGGAATATAGAAGAATATTGCAGCAGGCCCAATAGGATTTGTTTGAGGAAAGAAAGATCATGAAAGGGATTGTTGCTGAATTAATTGGTAAAGAGGCTTCACCAAGTGTGAGGTTCATTTCTCTGCAAGAGATGAAATACCAATGGAGCAATAGATTAGAGAAAATGATCAAGATTGGAGATAATGATGAAGGGATTCTCTTAGACAAGCTTATGGACATCAAGTTCTATGTACGAGACGCTGCTCAGAATGTTTCCCAGCGATAGGATATAAACATGGCCACCACCAAGGAGTATGAACAAACAATGTTCAGGGTGGAATGGGTAGATGCACTTGAAGAGGAAACTATGCAATATATATTTTTCTAATATGGATGGCTACCTCAAGAATAAGGCATCTAAAATAGCTAAGAGTAGCTAAGTGGCAAAGGAATATTCTATTTTTTTAAAAGAGATGATGTCAGAGATATTAACTATTTCCAGGTGCCCTAAGACAGTAACATCTTCAGATCTATTTTTGAATAAATGAACAACTCTAGGTCAATTTTGATAGACCAAGGATAGGGCATGTTGATCAAAAGTGAACAAAGCAGTGACTTCCAGTCATATTTTGACTAGATGGACATATGGCATGCTTTCCAGGTGCAAGAATTTCAAAAAAAGAAGACTTAAACTCAACTGGGGGTGCCACTATGATTATGGATCTAAGCACCAAATTTGTGGATATGGATTTTTGATAGGAGAAATTGATGTGAATTCTTTCTATAACTAAGAATTTTCTCCTCATTGTAAAGGTTGGCTGATTGAATTTAGATTGGCTACCTAGAAACTAGATACAGTTTTCATTTTAAAACTTTATGCAAGACACTTACACTATTTTATAGTTTTAATGCAAGTAGATTATTTTCAAAAACTAGTTAGTTGAACGATGATGTTGATAGACACTAATTTTCCATATGCTAGTGTATTTTTTTTGTGCATAAATGTGTCTTAATTGATGAAAATCAATAGAAGATTCTTAATTTAAAACCATCTATTGTGTTATCTTTGGATGGTGTTTCTTAATTTTTATCGATATGTTAATCTTAGTAATGAGCTTATGGTGTTTTATTATTGATTTTTTTTAAAAAAGAGTGATATTGAATGGTTGTATTCTTTAAACCTGTACTGTGAATGGATGTGATGGTATGAACTATTTCATAAATTATATTGTTATACAGTTTTAGTTAGTTGGAAAATTTCTCATTATAAGAATTACATGTCTAAACTTAAATGAATTTGTGTTCATTTTTTGTTGATATAAGCCTTGATTGATCTTTTTCTGTTTATTTGAAACCCCCATGTGAATTTATTTTGTACTATCCAGTTTGTGGTCACTTACTAGAAAAGGCCCCTTGAACATTATAGTTGCATAGGCCACTAAATGATAACAACATATTTGAGAACCAACTATAGAGACCTTGGAAGATAGGTGGTTTTAGATCATTTATATTTTTCAGGAGAAATAGAGTAGAAATATTCTATTTAACATTTTTGTGTTACTTTTGACCATCAACACATAGGTTTTGTAGAACCAAGTCTATGCATATTTGAAATTGTTATCATAGAGGTTGTAGCCGCATTGCAATGAGTTGTAGCTCAAATTAGGGTGTTGTTGCATCCTTGAAGTAGTTTGTTCAAAAACTAAGGATTTGTTGATTCTTTGGAGTTGTAACTCCTAAATCGAGGTGTTGTTGCATCCTTTAAGTTGTTGCTTCTAAATTAGGTTTTTTTTTATATCTTTTGATTTGTTGCTTCTAAATTAGTTAGTTTATTCTTCCTTGGGTTGTAGCCCTAAAACATTGTAACATAGATTTCTTTTGTGATGGTAGATTTGAGCAGTAGACTAAAGTAGCCCTAGTCACCGTGATTTTTCCCATCCTAGGTTCTCCATGTACATATAGTGTTATGTGATGTTTTTGTGGGTATTTGTGTTGATTGAACGTTTATGTTTGCATCCTTTAGTTTTTAATCTACACAGTAAGAGTTTGAGTAAGAAATTTGCACAAAGTATTTGGAGCTAAGGAATTAATCTGCATAAAGGTTTTGAGAGACAAAGTTTTGAGTATCTCATGATTCACCCCCTCTCAGTAGATCATTGTGTTCCAACATTAAGGAGTAATTTTTTCATTATTACATGTAGGAATCAAGTAGCCCCCTATAAACTGTAGTGTTCTTGGTAAACATTTTTCAAGTGGTTGATGACACTGGAATGACACACCCTCTAGTACTATAGGGATAAGGCGATACTATATCTCATGACCTCTTTCCTATAATAGAATGTTGTAGCCAATAAATATAGCCCCCCACTTAAATATTTTCTCTTCTTTTAAACATCTTGTGCTCAAAGAATAATGAAATTAATCTCCCCTTCATATTTATGGGGAATTTGGAAAGAAAAGAATAATAGGATTTTTAACAAAAATAAGGATTATTTAAATATGCCCCAAATTATTTGTAATTCTATTGTAAAAAAATGAGCATGAAAAAAATTGATAAGCCTAAAAGGATTGCTACTATTTAAGAGATAATAATTAAAAAAAAGTGGGAATCTCTAAGGATCTCATTAATTTTGAATTCAATATATCTTATATTTGGAAATACAATAGATATACAAATGTCTTTCGAAAGGTTAGATGGAGATGAGTTTCGATGATTGCTCCAAAGGAAACCATAGTAAATATGCTTTAAATCAGATTATTAGGGATGATCAAGGCACTTTGGTTGAAGGATATGACAAATAAATAGGTTGTATATCTAAAAATTAAGCATAGATATTATATATTCAAATTTGTATGGTTTGGAAGATCAGTGGTTCTCTGATCGAGGGAAATTGGGAAGTAAGTCAAGAATATGTGTATGGGTGGGGGAGGCGACGCCCTCCCTTATGAATTTTTTCATGTATGTAGAGCCCTCTATACCTTTCTATTTTATCGCATTTACTGCTTTCTCTTATGTGTCATCGGTTAGTGTTTCTTCAGCCTTTCATTTTTCTACATATTTGTGAATATCTATTGTGGCATAAGTTTAGGATTTTTCCTATATTGGGAGTTAATCTCATTTATGGAGGGGGGCACGAGACACCTTGACCCTTCTATTAAGTTGGGTATCAATGATGCCTAGGCTAATTGGAAAAAATACTTTTGTGAAGTGGTTGTTGACCAAGGGTTTGTCACTTTGGAAGGTTCCAATTTCATGGTGGAAGAAGTGCTTAGTGAGGATGGTGGAGGGCAAGGTAAGGAGCCCTCTAAAACCCCTAGATTTTTTAATCTTTTTCCTAACCTTGTGATGAAGGAAATGATTAATAAGGAAATAGAAATGATTAAAGATTATGCCATCTTCATTGCAGCTATTGATGTTAGTAAATTTCTTGCTAAAAATTTTAAATAGATTCTTGGTTTCCCAACATTTGGTTAAATAAATTTGGTATACATTTAACATATTGTAGGTTTCTACAGTGTACTAAAATTTATACCCTTGCATTTTCACACTTTTTCGGTCCCTCCTTGCTCTATTTGTCCTCATTTATGGCTTAATTGGTCCTATTTTACATCCACAAGCCTAATAAACTATATATTTTTGTGCCAAATAATGACAAACCTCAAAAGATAAATGATCATTTAATGTTTTTGTCAGTGTGTCCCTGATTTGTGGATTGGGACTAAAATTCCACCTAGGGCATCTTTTTCCTCTATGGGTCTTGGGACCCTGATTTGAAACCTTTCAATTAGGTCCCTTTTTGGAGTCTGTGCCCTGAGATTTGACCCTTGGGACTAGGACACCACCTAGGGAATCTTAGTCCTCCTAGGCTTAGTTTTGGGGTCCAACTTCAAATTCGGGCGGGATTTAGCCTCCTTTATTTAATGAATTCATATGTTGGCTTGTTGTGGTATAATTTCAAAACATTAAGCATGAATAAGTATAAATACAAGGTTCTCTCACTCATTTTCATCTAATAAGTGTTGAGAGCATTTATTCTAGCAAAATTGAGTCCACAAGAGCATTCAAGAGTAATTCATCAAGCATTTGGAGCCATCATCAAGATTCAAGCATCATGTCAAGGTTTTAGTGCATCCATTCATGTTTTTGAGCCAAGATTGTTGATGTACCATTGCAGATCCATTTACAACTATTTTTCACATCAAATCTAAGGATCCAAGTTCTACATTCTTCATGGAAACTACATGGTAGATTGAATATTTTCTTCACCATATATCATTCAAGGTGATATCATTTACATATTTCATGGTTCATGCTTCATTTCATCATTTGGTTTAATGACCTACAAGGGGTTTGACCAAGGCAAACAACCATTCACTAAAAATCAACAATTTTTCCCTCTCTTGTGTGTTTGTATTTGTAGATGTAGGTTAAAGACTCAAAGATTATTTGGAGTGCAATATTGAAAAGTTGCAAAGTTTTCATCTTCATGGAAACTCACCTACAGGCCAAATTTGGAAGTTTCAGGACCTCAGACCTGGGGAGAAGTAGGTGCAGAACTTAGAGCTCAAGACCACATTCAGAGATTTCATAAATTTAGAATGAGACTAATACACCACCTAGGGCATCTTAGTCCTTCATAGGGTATTTTTCAGAGATTCTTTGGGTTTTATTTTTGCATCCAAAGACTTTGCATCTGCCGCAAAAAATAGTAGCTGGAATAATAAGCCACCCAAGGCGTCTTAGTCCTCCATAACTCTTTTTGACAAAATTTTTGCATTTCCAGAACCCTCATTACATCTCCAAGCTTCCTAGGTACACATACCCTAACTTGGTGTAGCTTAATTTCATCATTTGCACTCATTATTTGGCTTACATTACAAGGTTTTTTGAGTTGAATGTTAAAGTGTCTTTTCCGAGAATTTGCTTGGTGGTGAACCCCTAACAGCTTAAAGAACTCCCCTCCTAGGTCCTCCTCATTATGAATTGACTCACCTTGTGAGGTTGATAGTTAATTCAATTAGGGTTCTTAGGACATAATTGAATGACCTAGATAGAATAGGAGGTAATCCCTCCCTATCTATTTTATTTATGGTTCATTTTGGTGAACCCGACCTTCTTTTGAACATTATTTTTCTAATTTTGGAGTCCATTCAAATAATAGATCTAGGTTGAATTGCATCTTGCATTAGTGAAATTGCATCTAGAGTTTCTCATACTTAGTGAGAGTGCATTTAGGGTTTCTCGCATTTGCATTAGTGAAAGTGCATATAGGTTGCACTTTTTATTTCTTGCATCATTTTCTCTCACTAAAAAACTGAAAAGTGCATTGTTCATCATCCTAATTACATTAAGAATATTTTTATTACATTCAAAATTGAAAAAAATACATTCACTTTTGCATCCAATTGCTTGTTACTAGTTACTTTTTCTTGCATTCATTTTCATAATTTTTTGTTTCCAAACATAAGGTCCTTGGGTAGGCAACCTAGGAACATGGTAGTGAACTCAGAAGTTGTTGTTTTTCTATAAAAATCCTCCCCTAGGATAAAAAATCCCTTACTAGTGTCTTAATCCCTCTCTGGGTTTTTTCCTTAGAATCTTGTCTAAGTTGATTGCATTTTGTTTAGGGTTCTGGAACCTTCAAATTCCTTCAGTAGGACCAAGATTCCCTTATTGGCATCTTAGTGTCTGTTGAATTTGAAGTTCCATTTTTTAAGGTTTAAATCTCCTTTTGTGTGCTCTTGTTTGATGCCATTGGTTATCTATTTTAGTAGGTTGACTTTCTATTTCATGCATTTTACTAAATCTAACTTAAAGTGGTTCATTTCATGCATTTCTTAATTCCAAATTTTCATTTGAAACATTCCATTTTTTAGATCATTACATAGTGTAATAACTCAATTACCTTGTTTAAAATCTAAAAATTTCATTTCACTTTAGGTCATTGCATTTCACTTTCTTTACTTTTCCATGACAGCATGTTTTATTTCAAGAGATGTGGCTTTGATATGATTATAAATGGATTGTATAAGTACAACATCCCCTCTTATGACTTCAATTTAGATTACACCAATGAGGTTATTAAGAAACATGTTAATCAGCAAAACATTGACACAATACTTAATCTTGCATTTCCCATTGGTGAGGATGATAGTGTAGACAATCATAACAGTCCTACTTGTTATTCTCCTAATACCTCTCCTCTTAGTATAGAGGTATCTTGGTGAAATAAGATACAAGCATTGAAAGTCTTGATTGCACCTCTCCTCATCCCTCTTTGGAAGACATTAGGAAACAATAATATGAGATCATAGAAACATTTTTAAATATCACATTACCTAGTATCCATTCATCCCTTGCTTGTGATATTTTTTTATCAAAAGAGGATGATGTAATAGATAGACATGAAAATATTTTTTTTCCTTCTCCTAATATCCCTCCTCGATGCGAAAATGATAGGTTAGAACTAGAAGATGCACCTATTGAGTGTGATGAGAATCTTGTTCCTCCCTTCCCCAATGCTCCCACCATTTGGAAAGATCTATTTGGTAAGCATGAAAATCATATTTGTCCTTCCCTTGATGCTTCCCCTATTTGTGATGAAGCTAATTTATAAAACCTAACCATGGAATGTGATGAACATCTTACAAGCTCTGCTACTAGGGTAGATAGTATGATACAAGAGAATGCTACCTTAAAGAAAAAGAATAGTCAAATAGAGCCTTCTCCAAATATCCCCACTATTGATGAACAAGAAAATCCAACCATTGATCATTCCCATACTTGCGATGAATTTATTTTAGAAGAACCAACCTTTGAAGATCATGAACATTTGGTTTGTAGTTCTCCTAAAAAATCTCCCAGGAAAGACATCACGATGAAAGAAAAGGAGAACATTGAAAATAGTAATTCCTTAGATGAAGATCATGAAGTAAAATTAGACTCCTCTTCACTAATAGATCATAAGAATAATGATAATTCTTCTAAGGTTATGCACATTATATATCCCTTGGAATACTCTCCCGAGCCTAAACTTATCATTTATCCACCCTCTCACAAACCACAAGTTCAAAAAAACCCATCCTTATCCTCGAATCACCTAAGAAAAATGTTCCACAACAACCAAGTTATAATACCATTTCTCATACATACAACACTAGGAACAATCTACAACCAAGAAAAACACCTTCAACATCCCTCCCATTTCCTAATTATATCTTGCCTAATGCCCCTTTTTTTCCTTTACAAAGTGGAAAGGAGTATTATCTTGTTGAACAACTCAAGAATACTCTTGCAAATATATCTGAATGGGACATAATTTATAATTGACCTAATTATCACACTATGCTTCAAATATTTGTACAACAAGCTCCTATCCCTTCTAAAGTGCAATTGAATGACATAGAAGCCATGATTCAAGGACTACATGCTGACATTGTTTTCCACCAAAGTGAGCTCCCCTGCTTTGTAAGTGCAAAAGCAATATGATGCTTTCATGATCATAACTCAATACAATACCAAGGGGATAAAGTGAACCCTTATTGACAATGGATCAGCCTTAAATCTATGTAGTGTAAATCTTTTGGATAAGCTTCGTGTTGATAAATAAAATATTCAACCTGACTCTTTATCTATTAAGGGATTTGATAATGTGGAAAATAAATCACTTGGAGTGATCACTTTACCTATTATATTTGGAAAAGATACCTTACAAACCCCTATTCATGTTATGCCTCACGATATTATGTACAATCTTCTTTTAGGAAGACCATGGATTCATGAGATACATGTTTTTCCCTCTACCCTTCATCGTATCATGAAATATGTCTAAAACAAAAAAAATTATACAATCGAAGTCGATCCTGAACCATACAGTTGTTTGAACATTGAGAAAGGTAAATAAAATCCTTTGAAACCCTTGACATCAAATACAAAAGTGAAACCCATGCAATAGAAAGACAAAGACAAATAGATTGAAGAAGTCACAAAGCTCTTAGAAGATGACTAGGGTTCCTTAAATTTCAAACATACATTCATGGAAGAATTCAAGATCATAAATAAAGATTCAAACAATGGAAAATAAAAAGCGGTAATGTCAACACAAAATTTGGAAGACCCTTCAAAAGAGTCCAACTCAACCACTTTAGAAGACAAATAAAATTACACAACAAACTTTGATGAACTTAGTCAAGAGCAACCATTGAATCCAAAAGAAATAAAAAAGCTTTATGGAAAAGGTTACAAACTTATGAAACAACTTGGTTACAGTGGAAAAGGATGTGGTGCTAGAGAACAAGGTATTTGTGTCCCCATAGAGTTGCACACACAAGAAAATAATAGTGGTCTTGGTTATTGTCCCTCGAAAGAAACAAACAAGCATTCACTTCATATCAACACTATCACAAAACATCCTTCTAAGCCAAATTTAATATTAGTGCATCCTGAATTGATAGACACTAGTGGTCTTTATCCTTTGCAAGAAACAAAACAAACATAGAATTCCTCACTTAACATTAATGTCATCACACAAAACACTTATGATTTGAATTCATTAGATTTTAAACCTTCCAGTAAAGGAGAGAACAAAATCTCATAATCTAAAGAGTCTTGTGTAGGTATGACATCTTATACTAAGCAAGAGATATCTTTACCACATAATAAAGAAACATCCTTTAATTTTCACCAAGAGAGTATCTTGACAAGACTCCTCCAAGATCGTTTGATCTCTCTCCCCCCAAGAACATGAAAGAAATTTTATTACAAGACTTCATTTTGTGCATATCATATAATTCATGGTCATTCTACTAATGAATGTAAGGCTTTGAGTAGTAAAATACAAAATCTTAAGGAGCTTGGCACTCTTTCTTATTTGGGGGCACCTAATTCCTCTAATTGATATTGATTTAAACTCTAGCATGTTTCATATTGGCTCACCCTTATCCTACACTAATTGGGGGCAAGGGGTTAGGTAGCCTTGTACTCGTATGTCACTTGTCATTGCATCTTTTGGCTAGTTGATCACCTTTCATGTACATATAAGAGAAAGCTTGGGATGTGGACAACATGCCTTAAGTTGGCTCACATGTGAGATACTGAGTTATACATTTTGGGGGAAACACCTTCTCTTCTCATGACATATCTTATTGGAAACATATGACTTGGGATAGGGCTTTCCAAGTAAGCTCTCATGTATTCTTCTACTTTAAAGAAATTTCTCATAGTAATGGTGTTAGCAACCACTTTAAAGTGGGGGCATACATCAAAATTCATGTTTCATTGTGCGATTTTATTTCTTCCTGTGATGCATCCTTTTCTTGGTGGTGTTATTGGGTTTGATTTTGTTTGAGAGTGTGATATTTCATTGACTTTTCCTCTCTTGGAAACATTAAGCATATTTTCCTTAAGAAGAAGAACTTGCATGAACTAAGCAAAATCCCTTTGAACATCTTTGTTTCTTGTTGCATTGGATTTTATTTTTGTACCTTATTAAATGCATGAAGGTATGGCTTTGATATGGTCCCTTTGGGCTCACCTAGTGAACAACTAGCTTCACTATCTTGTGTGAGCATGCATTTTCTTTTGTCCTTATCATAGTCATGGGGATATGACTTTGATATGGAATTCTAGGGCCTCACCTAGTGGACACCTAGCTCCCACTAGCCCTTGTGAGCATGATTTTTGTTTGCATAGTGGACAACATGTTCCACTTGTAAACCTCTTTTAGCCTAGATCCGGTCCACAATGCATTGGATGGCCAATCAAAGCTTGATCCATGGCATTTTCCTTTCTTGTTTTTCATTTTCTATCCTTTATGGTGTATGTTTGTGATCTAATTATGGCTTCATATATCATCCACAATCATGTTCCTTTGTTCCTATATTATTTTTCAATAGGATCTTGATCTTGGGGGCTTTGCCACCCTCTTGATTATTATCATCCTATCTTACTAACATTTGTACATTTAAACCCCTCTTGATTATGTGGTTGGCTACTTTAGTGTGAGTTTGAAGTAATTTCATCCTCTGGGCTAAATGTAGTGTAGTAAAATACATACCCTTGAATTTTCACACTTGTTTGGGCATGTCTTGCTTTATTTATCCTCATTTATGGTTTAATTGGTCCTATTTTGCATCCACAAGTGTAATAAACTATATATTTTTATGGAAAATCCCGACAAACCTCAAAAGATAAATGATCATTTAATGTTTCTATCTATGTGTCCCTGATTTATGGAATCGGATTAAAATTCCACCTAGGGCATCTTTGTCCTCCATGGGTCTTGGTATCTTGATTTTGAAATCTCTCAATTAGGTCCCTTTTTGGAGTCTATGCCTCAAGATTTGAGCCTTGGGACTAAGAAGCCACCTAGGGTGTCTTAGTCCTCCTAGGCTTATTCTCAGGGTCCAATTTCAAATTTGGGTGGGATTTAGCCTCCTTTATTTAATGAATACATATGTCGGATTGTTGTGGTGTAATTCCAGGATATTAAGCATGAATAATTAGAAATACAAGGTTACCTCACTCATTTTCATCTAAGAAAGTTGTGAGAGAATTTATTCTAGAAAAATTGAGTTCACAAGAGAATTCAAGAGTAATTCATCAAGCATTTGGATCCATCATAAATATTCAAGCATCATGTCAAGGGTTTAGTGCATCAATTCATGTTTTTGAGCCAAGATTATGGATGTAGTGTTGAAGATCCATTTACAACTATTGTTCACATCAAATCCAAGGATCCAAGATCTACATTCTTCATGGCCACTACATGGTAGATTGCATATTTTCTTCACAAGACATCATCCAAGGTGATATCATTTACATATTTCATGTTTCATGAACTTCATTTCATCATTTGCTTTAATTACCTATAATGAGTTTGACCAAAGAAAACCCCCATTCACTAACAATCAACAAGTTTTCCCTCTCTTGTTTTTTTGTATTTGCAGATCTAGGTTGAAGAGTTGAAGATCATTTGGAGTGCAAGATTGAAAAGTTGAAAAAGTTTCATTACAAATTTTTCATCCTCACGAAAACTCACCTACAAGCCAGATCCATAACTTTCAGGACCTCAGATCTGGGGAGAAGCAAGGGTAGACCCTATAGCTTAGGACCACATTTAGAGATTTCAAAAATTCATAACGAGACTAATATTCCACCTAGGGTGTCTTAGTCCTCCATAGGGTATTTTTCAAAGATTCTTCGAGATTCTATTCCTACATCCGAAGACTCCACATCTGCCCCGAAAAAAGTAGGGGGACTAATACGCCACCCAAGGAATCTTAGTCCTCCATATCACTTTTTGAATAGATTTTTGCATTTAAAGAATCCTCATTACATCTCCAAACTTCCCAAGTACACATACCTTGACTTTGTGTAGCTTAATTTCATCATTTGTACTCATTATTTGGCTTACATTACAAGCTTTTGTGAGTTGAATGTTAAAGTGTCTTTTCTAGGAATTTTCTTGGTAGTGAGCCCTTAATAGATTAAAAAACTCCCCTCCTAGGTCCTCCTCATTGTGAATTGATTCACCTTGTGGGTTGATAGTCAATCCAATTAGAGTTCTTAGGATATAATTGAATGAACTAGATAAAATGGGAGCTAATCATCCCTTCCCTATTTTATCTTTGGTTCAATTTCTAAAAAAGGGGTTATTTGTTGTTTTTTGAAGAGACGTGCCATAAAGGAAAAGTTTTGGATAAGCCCTAATATAATATTGAGGGTTGTGAATTTTTTGCAATTGTGTGGTCTCCATCAGCCATGGTTGACAAGGTCATCGCTCTTTCAAGATGTAGATGGGTCATAGTGAAATGCGTCCCCCTAGAATCTTGGAAATTTCTCTCGAAAATCCTTGAGCCAATTGGTAATGTGGTAAGAGTGGATGAGACCAAGGCAGCGCTACCAAAATTTGACTTTCGAGCCCTCATTTCCTTAACCCCTAGGGTCAAGATTCCTAGAAACCTTAAAATTACTGAGGATAATGATATCATCTCCTATCCACTAGAGATTATGGGTGGGATCAATGCTTATTTTCTTTGCATAAGAGAGGGGAATATTAGGAAAAACTATCTTATTTTCGAGAAGAAAAAAAACCAACCAACAAGGGGAAACCCTGGCTCTAACCCTAATGGGGTATTTTCTGAATCATAGGTGAGTGTGGAGGTGGATAACAACTTGGATCCCTCACAACCTGTGAGAGTAAAAACCTTGATTTTGATCCTAAAAATGTTTGTGCTCCTCTTGTAGTTGAGCAATAGGTTAATGTTTCTGCAGTCATCACCAAGGGAAACACCAATTCCCATCCCCCCTTCATCAGATCTATAGGGTTTAACTTAAATAATTCCTTTAGCAATCTTGTACAAGAGGAAATTTGTGGTGAGTGTGGGGGCTGACTCTCCACCAAAAATGCAGATGTGGTGGTCCCTACCCTTCACCAATCATCCATCTAGAATCCAATTGTAGATGTTCTACCTCTTCAAATATTGAATGCACAACTTTCCATGAAAAATATTAGATAGCGAATTGAGGAAATCTTTTTCAAGTCTAATAAAAACCCTAAAGTTTTTTAGTTCCACCTTAAAAAGGGATCTAATCAATTTTCTTTAAAAAAATTAGTGTAGAGGTTGGACAAGTTTGATGGTGCTTGTATGGGTGAGGGCCCTAGAGACTGATCACTAGACTTGTCATTTATCCCTCTAGTAGTGCCCTAATTGATTCCTTTGACCCCCCAGTGATGTCAAGTTTGAGAGACCCAGGCATTGATATTGGGGGTTGTAGTATTCCCTTTGTATCACTTCTCAAAACCTCGAAGGGGGCTCCCTTTCTTGAATGTGTCTTCCCAAGTGACTTTGGAGTTAAGGGTCTCATACCTCTAGGCGTTGGATCCCTTACTGCCCCCAACCAAACCTATAACTTCAATATTATTCAACACTCTAGAAGTTATCCTTCCCAACCCTTTGATCTCCCAAATTTTTTTCTTTCGACTCTCTACTTTCATCTTCTATTCAAGAGGAAGAAAAAGGGGAGAAAAAATAAATCCTAGTAGGTCAAGTGGGATTATTGAACCTAATGAAAGAGGGGTTGTAAATCCCAGCAAAGACAAGGATATAGAGTGTAGAAAGGATGACAATGTTAGTCTTTGGTAGCTAGAACAAGTTCCTAAGCTTAGATCTGGCTCTGGGAGACCAAGGAAGAACATGGATTTATTCAAAATGAGGAAAGCTCTATCAATCACAAAGAATAAAAGGAAAGAAACTAGTCCAATTATCTAGTCACCTATGGCAAAAAGGATGGAAATGGATGAGGAGCTACTAAAATTCTTCAAAAATTTTAGGAATGATCAAGGAAACACCCCCATTATAGTTGATAATGACATTAATTGTGTCTCATGGAATGTCAGGGGCCTTGAGCTGCCTGATAGGAAATATATCATCAATAGGTTTTTGAACCTAGAAAAGAAAAAATATTTTGTATTTTTTACAAGAAAGAAAGGCTACAAGATTTACCCTAGAAACCAATATAAATTTTATTTGGAATCGCTCTATTTCATTTACTATCTCACATGAGAGAGGGAGAGGGGGTGTTTCAGTCCTAATCTCCAATCGGTGGTCTCAGTTGGTCACTAGTAGTGGCACCTCTCCTTGTAAAAGGGTGTTGTGGGTTACATTAAGAAGGATGGGCTGGATCTTTGGGTCCTCTTTGCATACACCCCTAATGACCATATAGGGATAGAATAAGGCTCTAGAAATGGCTCGCCAATCTCCCAAATGTTCCCTAGGTATTAGGTGGGGACATTAGCATGGTAGAACAACTAGAAGAAAATTGGGGAGGAATTGGCATGTCTTACAAAGGAAATGAAATGTATTTATGGCACAAAATGAAATATAAGATCAACCTAATTTATCCCATGGAAAAAGGGAAGAAAAAATGCAAAGTAATTTGGTATACATGATGTAATTCATAGAAAGGGGGTAATAGGATCTACCATAGGTCTACTTGATATAATATATACAAATAAGGATCATTTAAATTTATTCCAAATGAGAATTAAATAAAGATGTGTGCCTACCCCTACACAATCTTAGACCACCACCCTAACAAGGCTAATCTTACAACCTACCAAGGTAGGTGAAAGGATTCAGTGAAAAAATTAGCCTTCATCCTTAACACCATCTTGCTCAAAGACAGTGATTACAGAGAAGCTATTTCCTTCCTTAGAGAAATTAATAAGTGGATGGTTAAAGGGAAAACTACCATTGAGAGGTAGAATTCCAATGTTGACAGGTGGAGAAAACTATTTCAGACAATAGGAAACAAGAAGGATATTGATGCTACGAGAGAAGAAAATGATCCCCAAGAGTCTCTATTTGAGGTAGAAGAAAAAATCCAGTAGGCGCCAAGTGATGTTATGTTTGGTGAGGAGCTAACCAAGGATAAATACAACATAAGAAAAATTGAATCTCATAGGGTGAATTGAATAAAAATTAGTTTTAAGCTGGCTAAGTTGTGGGGATAAAGGCTCCAAATGCTTCTTCCAATACTTAAAAGAAAAGAATGTGAAAGAATAGATAGGTTAAATATGGGATGGGGGGAGGATTCTCTCCTCCTAGAAAGAAATCATGAGATAATTCCAATCCTTCTTCAAGGGTCTCTTCACCTTAGAGGGTGGATTTTATTATATTCATAAGGCAAGGGATATTATAAGAAGGTTCATCCTGAGTAAGATACCAGAAGATGACTCCTTCAATTTGTTAGAAAACTTAACTAGAGAGGAAATAAGCAAAGCCATTGCTTCTATGAGTAATGAAAAATCCCTAGGTTGTGATGGGATGCATATGGATTTTTAAAAATGTTTTTCATATTTGGTATGTGATGATATTTTGTAGGTTTATGAGGAAGACCTGATCATAGGGTCCTTGGGAAGTAGGATAAATAGGGGGATAATCAGACTCCTTCCAAAAGGAAGGGACAAGACCCTAGTTAAGAATTGGAGACCAATAAACCTCCTGAATGTATCTTATAAGGTTTTGGAAAAGGTGCTATCTTTGAGGCTATTCAATATTCTTCCAATATTTTTTAACCACACTCAAACTAGGTTCATTAAAATAAAATATATCATAGAAAAATTAATTACAAGTTGTGAAGCTATGTAGTGGGATAAAGTGTCCAATAAAAATGATAGAATGCTCCTTATGCACTTTGAGAAAGCCTACAATAGGTTGGAATGGTACTTCTTGAGAAATATCCTCCAAGCCTTTGGGTTCCCCAACCTATTCTATAATATTGTGGACACCCTTTTATAGGATTCCACTTCCTAGGTGGATGCGAATGCATCACTATTTGAGGAGATTAAGCTTGAGAGGTCAATTAAATAAGGTTGTCCCTTGGCACCTACCCTCTTTGTTATAGCCTTTGATGTGTTCTTCTATATTTTAAGGGATCACATAGTTTCTCCAAGAGTCAAAGGTATTAGACTACCAAATGAAAGTGAGTTAATCAATGTGCAGTTTATAGATGATATTGCACTTTTCTTAGAGTTGGGAAAAGAGAGCATGGAATCCTCTATGAAGAAGTTAGAATTTTTTTGCAAAGCCTTTGGCGAAATAATATCCAATACCAAGTCCATTTCCCTTGGGTGGGAAGAGTCACCAATTGACTAGATTAAGGATTTTAATTTTTAGTAGCGTTACCCAAGCTTGCAAGTGAGATATCTTGGAATCCTTCTTGTGGTTAGACCTAACCTTAAATAGATGTGGAATTGGATAAGAACCAAGATTGAAAATAAATTGGAAGGGTGGAATAAACATTATTTTTCCCTTGCAGGGAGGATGTAGGTCTATCAAAATATTTTATCCTCCTATAGTATATATTTTTCCTCCGTTTGGGTTTTTTGTAGTTATCAAATCAATAAAATACAAAAAAGAATAAGAATATTTCTTTGGTCTGATATAAAGGGGAAAAGGAGAAAACACTCAGTGAAATGGGAGTGGTATTGTCTCAACAAAATACAAGGTGGCTTGGGTTTAAAATACCTAAGATTGCAAGGTATTTCACTAGCTACAAAGTGGATTGTGAAAGCTATGGTTGGGAATGAACCTTGGAAGGTGCTAGTTCAAAATAACATTTAGTTGGCAATGCCCAAGTAGGCTAAGGCTTGGAAAATGATACCCTTGAGTGAAATTCTCATGAGAAAAATCTTTATGTCCCAAAGGGATGATGGATGTGATGTGAAATTTTGAAAACTAGGTAAATTAGAACTAAATAGGTGAATTTATATAGAATCTAAAAAATTAGAATAGAAAGATAGGAATGCAAAGTTGAACTGAAAGTGTAGAAAAAGAGGAACTTGGAATATAGATATGGTGTTCAATTGACTAGATAGGATTAGGACTGTCTCATTACATTAATGGATATTTCTAGGGCTTTAGAGTTTATACAAGTACATCACAATCTGTAGGTCTTTTCTATCAAGATGACATTTTGAAGTTTGATACTTTGTGAGTAATCAACTTGCTCTAATTTAATTTAAGAAGGTGCTTGAATTATTGTCTTATGGTTTTGAGGTATTTAGATCTCCAATGCAATTGAGTCCACTTTAGACCTATAACTCACATGAAGAAAAAGAGAAGGGTTGTACCATATTAGGGTTTTCTTGAGTTAAACCTCATTTTGGTGTTTTCAAATCCACATATGACTATGATAAAAATGAGATAAATCACATGTTGTATGAAGAGAAAAGTAAAATGGATAAAGCTAAATGGTAAATGACATTGTTATAGGTCACTCAAATCTACATTCATTTTTGGACTAAAGTTATTTTGCTCATCTCATACAAAGAGAAATTGGGAGATGCTTGAAAATCCTACAATTGTTAGTTCTCATAATAATAATAAACATGAAACATCTTACGATGCTTTAACATGAATTTATTAATATGCTATAGACATGAAATTGGATGAAAGTGTAATGTGGATATTCTTCTTATTCTACTCTTGAAATTGCTTTAATTTCCTTAAGGATGCTACATTACTGAAAGTTTCATTAGGAAGACTTAGATGTTCAAATGAAGGGAAAAAAATATTTATGTGAGTTTAAAAATATTTTTCATTAACCACTATGATAAGCCGACAAATTATTTTGGATTCATAAACATATTGGCGTCGACAATAAAACTTTAGATTTAGGGGCTTATGAGGCAAGACAAGGGGTGGGACCACCCTCGTCCAACCCAATTAATATTTTTCAATGGTTTTTAAATAAATATTTGTTTTAATTTACCATATTTAATTCAATTTCACAAAAATGGAAATTAAATAGGTAATTGATAAGGATAATTAGGCACATTCCCATAGGAGGGAGCCAAACATAGTGTGAAATTGTCAAGCATGATAATTTAAGATGCTATATTTAACCACCACTTTAGTGAGGGTATGAGCTTGCACTCATTCTCACACTAAATTATGAAGAAGAAAAACAGATTTCATTCATCAAAACACTAAGGAGGTAAGATAACATGAAGCTAGGAGATGCAATAACCCCTAGAATTAGGATACTACTAAACAAAAATGTTAAGATAAAAATGCATACACAAATAAGACACGATCCAACACACAATATAGTAATAAAAACAATATAGAAAGAATACATGAGGGAAAATAAAAAGCATACAAGGAATATATAAATCATACATGTGGAAGACACGAGGCATACATACAAAATAAAAAAAGAAAACATGTGGAATAAATAGGCAATACATGTGGAATACACTGATCAAACACATAAAATACACAAGGTAAACATGAAAAATATATGAGGAAAACTCATGAAAAACATAAGAAATGCATAAGGCATACATGAACCATACATTCAATATAAACATGAAGTAAATATAGTACACAAGAAATGAATAGCTAGTAAGCATAAAACATGAAGAATCAACAGTTCTAGTACACACTATATAAAACTAAATATTTTAGTGAGAAAGGTAAGGAGACCTCATTATGAATGGTTGTGTTAATACCAAGTACCATCCATCAAACTCACAATATATAATTCTAAATACAAACAAAGGAGGGTGTATAACTCTGGCACTAGATTTCTCTATCCCTAGGGATCATGTACATTAAAAATATTTCATGGGAAATCAAGTTGTGTTATGCTATGTAACCATGGATGTGATAAATGAAATGACTCACAATGAATAAAGGCTAACAAGTTGTGCTATGCTAGGTGGCTCATGATATATATATATATATAGGCTAGCAAGCTATGTTATGCTAGGTGTCTATATAAAATGAAAAATAAAAGTTCCCCTAAGGCTATAAAGCTGTGTTATGTTAGGTTTTTTCATGTAAAATAATAAATGTTAGGTCTCATAAGGCTAGAAAGTTATGTTATGATAGGTTACTCATGTGATATATAGATCTACAATATATAAAGTTGTGTTATGCTATGTTACTCATGAGATACATAGATCTACAAGCTATTGGGCTACATTATGCTAGGTTTTCATGTAAAATAATAAATGACAACTCCCATAAGGATAGAAAGTAGTGTTATGCTAGTTTGCAGATGAGATAATTAGATCTATATGATAGAGAGCTATGTTATTCTAAGTGTGCATGTAAATTATACAAATTCAAAGGATACAAAGTTGTGTTATTCTAGATGGTTGTGAATAGTGGATAAATTTCTAACATCATGGTTTGATAATTGTGCCTCAATAAGCATAAAAATGTTTAACGTAATGAGGATAAATTGATAACCACGCCTTAGGAGGAATTATGAAAAATACCACCATAGAGGGGGAACATAAATAAGTCAATGATCAAAAGATGCCAATGTGTAGATGTGTAAATCTAGATATGTGATATGCCCCACATTAAAATGTTGGTGTACTCTCCATGCCAATATTTTAAGGAAAGGAAGGTTAAGTGAAAGGATAAAGAGGAATACTTGAGAAGGATACATATATCCCCAAAACTAGCATCCTTGCTCCCTAAGTGTGTAGTAAATTACAACTATGATAATAATAATTGTGTTGCTACCATAAAAATAGTATGGGTTCACATAATACTATACCACCATGAACAATAGTGAGCACATACTTAGAGCTACAAATTACACATAGTGAGGAGAAAATAAATAAGTTCTAACTTGTTATTTTATAAAATTTATTGTAATAAGAAATATTTATGTCACATGATGGTTTAGTAAGTGTAATAATGATTTCATTAGTTTTATAAATTTTTCTTATTTCTCTATTTAAGGAATGAAAATCATTAGTGGAATGGACAAATACTTTATGATATGAACAAAATGGTAAATTTTGTTTCTTTTGTTTGTTATTTTTCACATGGAAAGGAAAGAGTGATTAATCATGATTCAAGGAGTCGAAAAAATATTTTATCTTTTTGAGATAAAGGGTGGGAAGTAGGAATCAATCCTTTATCTTATGAAGGGAAGTTTGATTGCGAACAAGAGGATGGAATGAATTCTTCATACAAAGGTGGAGGGAAAGGATGTCAGTAACCTAATCCCTTTATGAAAAATTGAAGTGTGGGATCCATAGGAATGCTAACTCCTTGTTCCTTACATTTAATTTTTATTTTGTTGAATCCTTGTTTGAAAATAAGTTAGAGACCAAGGCTATAATATGTCTCCAAATCAGAAGGAATTAAAGATAACATATTATTAATTTAGTTTAGGGTCAATGGAGGATCATGGGGGTCCAAACTAGGCCCTTATGTGACAATGAAAATTCAAAAAAATAGAGTGGGGAACTTGACATAAAAATTTGAATAAGTTATTAACATAATTTGAAAAATATGTAAAAAAAAATTTTTTGTAGAAAATTGAATATAGTTCTAAGATACTAGTCCTTGGAAAAGAAGTAAATCTATTTGGTGAAAAGTTGAAATTTCAATGTAGTGGTACTAAATTTTTAGGAAAAAATGAAAAGAAGGTGCGTGTTTGACAAACCTAAGTACAAGCAAAAAATAATTTTATTTTTTGAAACTTTCAATATAAGTAGACGACACATTCCAAATGTGCCACATTTTTTTTTGTAATTTTTTTGCAAGTAAATAATTAGTTATAAATTTTTATTTAAATTTTTTTCAAATTATTAAAATTTGTTTGTCTGACCACCATAACTTGATAAAAAGTTATGAAATTATTTTTTAATTTTTTTATCCTATAGTATGACAAGCATAGAATGTGCCACATCTTTTGGATTAAAAAAATGTTAAATCGTTTAAGAATTATAGATATTTTTCAATCAACCTATTAATCACGACTTTAGTCAAAATTCATGTACAAAATAATTAATAATTATCTATTTAATTCAAAATAAGGCATATCTTATATTGGCAGAAATTTGATAATTTTTTCAATAAACCCTTTTCATTTCATCAAATTTAGATAAAAAAAAGTTGTCAACCACTTTTATAATATCACCACTTTTTGGCCCCCATGATCCTACACTCACTCTTTAAATGAGAGGTGTGAATACTTTGTGAAGAGGAAGATTAATTATGGGAATTAAAAGGAGGTTCAATTCCTTTGCAAGGATGTTGAGCCTTGTTATTTGATGTAATATGAAGATGAGGGGAATCAATTTTAGATACTAAAAAATAGTCGAGGAATGAAGGATAAAGAGTTCCCATTATGGGAGGAGGAAGGCATGCTATTATTGATTGATGGTATGATAGGTTTCATATTGTTCTTGATAGAGATGGGGAATGCAAGTTGAATTAATTTGCATTACCAATGCCAACATGTATTGGAAATAATGTACTATACACTCAAAACTAATTTTCTATAACTATTGATCTCACACATCATGGACATATCTTTAACGAGATATCTTATTTAATGCCCATACAATCAAGTAGTTGAATTATATTTCTAAAAAGTTTTTAAAACTTGTATAGATGCATTTTTTTGTTATAATTCAATGGAAGAGTGACACTTGGTAGATTTTGAAAATATTTTATTTAAAAGAAAAACACAACTAAACCTAAAATTATAACTTGCACTTATTTAAAAGAGGAAAAAACACACACCCATAATGCCCTCCCAATGGTCCATAATATTTTTCTAGAATCTTTTCAACATCATTTTCCACAAATATGAGAAACATTTCATCAAAATTATTTTTAAAAATAACCCCATTTTTTATAGAAAATTTGACTCCATGGATATTGTAAAATCATTTTTTAAAAGGAGAAATCTATCTTTGGTACTGTATCATCTCCATAAAACACATCCTATCCTTTATCCATGAACCTAACTCTCTCTATTGATTAAATAAGACTATTTTATGTGTTTAATCATCCCTTGCTAATAAGTCTTTGTACTGAGATATATATTCATAGAGATCTCTTTCTCTAAAAATCTTGGTAGGCCTCAGGGCTTTATATCTGTAGTGACAAAAAATATATCCCTTTACATTTTCTCACTTGTTTGGGCCCTCCTAGTTAAAATGGACTTAATTTTGTTTTAATTTAGTGTTGCAAAATGTATTTACTTACACTTTCACACTTATTTAGGGCTCCTTTAATTAATTGAGCTTAATTATTCCTTAATTGGCCCTTTAATTCATTTTACAAGCCTATTTAATTATATTTTCTGAAGGGGAGACCTAAAATTCATTAATGCCTTAATATAACACTTCACCTTAAGAAATGTGTGTCCTAGGTTTAGGGACATGGGACCCATTCACCCATTGGCGAATGGGTCCTCCTAGACCTTATGACCTAAATTTAAATTTTGTTTTTTGCAAGAGTTTAATGTCTCGAAGTGTATATTCAGATGTCAGCTTGTTTGATTTGAATTTTGGGATATTCAGGATACATACCTATAAATATAAGGTTATTTCACTATGTTTCATCTAAGCAATCTAGAGTTTTCAAGCTAGCAATTTTAAAGATCTAAGAGAGAAATTCGAGAGAATTTTGAAAAATTTCAAAGGAATTCAAAGGAAGATTTATTAGAGTTCTATTACAGAAATAAAGATCTATTCATCATGTCAAAGTCTTCTTGCATCATGCATGTTTTTGGAGCTAACATTGTGATGTTGGTTTCATGATAAATTCAAGTGTTCAAAGCATTATTTAAAGCAAGATTCAAGTGTCAAGATCCACATCCATTGAATCCATTTCATGCAAGTTGAAAACCTTCATTCAAGGACTTATCCAAGGGTTTATTGAGTGGTAACATATATTTTTTCATACTTCATTCCCCCTTTCATGATTTTATTCATTTTAGAATTTTATTACCAAAATGGGGTTTGACCAAGGTGAACCCCCATTCACCAAAAATAAACAATTTTTCCCTCTTATGTTGTGATTCTATATCTAGGTGGAAGAAAGCTTGAAGACCTTTTGAAGAGAAAAATTGAAGAAATTGTCAAAGTTCCAAAGTTGTCAAAGTTGTCATCTTCTCACAAAAACTACAATCTTGAAGTCATTTCTGACATTTCAAATATGAAACATGGACAAATTGGAAGATTCAAATCTCTACTAGAGGCTCCTAAAAGGTATAGAAAAACCCTACATTTGGATCCATTCACCCATGGGAAAATGAGTCCTAGATCTGCTTGGAAAATAACTTTTGGTGATTGGTAAACATCATTCTACCCTTCTCTAATCTGCAATTTTATTTCTGGTTCTTTCAATATTGAGCTTAATATTTTTTTTTCAAGTGTTAGTTTGTATTTTGGTGTTGATTTGATATTTTTAGTTTTTGTTCCAAAAGTGTTGTTTGACCTTGACCCCATCCTTTAAGCATACAAAAATTAAAGATTCTCACTTTGACTTGATTCACCCAAGGGTTGATAATAATTTCATTGTGTGGATGCAATTTCCTAATGAAATAAAGGAAAATAGGTCTATTTGCTGTAATTTTGGTAAACCCCTTTTCTCCATCCCCCAAACACCTATTTTTCTATGTTTCAATATCATACTCGAATAACTTCATAATTCAATTTTCTCTCCTTCCATTGATCTCTTCTTCAATGATGTTCTTATGTATTCTCAGATGGCCTACATAGACAATGATTTTATTTTCTAATAATGTGTGCCTAAACTTCTTGAGACCTTCAACTAACGAATATTTTTATTTTCAAAAAATTATACTTAGTATCATAATCCTTCATGAACCAAGAATTGAAAGAAATTGGATTCTCTCATTTTCCTATTTTATCCTTCGTATTTGACACTATTGCTATGTTGTGGTAACCCTCATATACATACATTATGATTTAAAAAAAAAATCAAGATTAACGAAAACAAATATTTTTGATATGTCCTTTTTAATATTTTCAATATTTTTCTTCCTTCAAGGGTCCACTCAAATTCTTGATCTCATCAAAATGATGGGTCAAACTAATCCTACAAAATCTGAAATAAATCTTCACATTAATCTCAAAAGAAGGGATCTAAGGACTAAACCACACTCTTTCCAACATCACAAGGAAAAATTATTAAAAGTGATCTCAAACACCCACTTAGCTAGTAACCTCAATGGAAGATCTAGAATGGTGGATTAGAGTTTTAATCCTTTCCTTTGGGGGTGATTACATGTTATTTGATGAACTTATTAATTTCATGATTCCAAGATGTTCCTAGGTTAATTATGAAAATGCAACAAACTGAGATGATGTCCAAAAAATATAGAATAGATAAACAAAAATAGAATTCAAAAAGATAGAGGGGAGACACAAAAAAGCTTGTAATAAAAAATTAAGCTTGAAACGATTAGAAAGGGGTGATGCACACCATAAACTGAGAAGAATATTCGCAAAATCATTTTAGTTTCCCATTTCTCTCAATTTATGGGATCTTCTCTTTTGAACTCAATGTCAAAATTTCATTTGTCACTAATAAAACACATTTTCCTTGATTTGTTGATGTATAGGGCTTGAACTCTTGAGTGATAAATTATATCTTCAATCCACCTTCAATTCACTTTAGATCTATAATCTACACACATGAAAGACGGGGAATGGTTGTGATGTATAGGGGATTTCCTAAGTCAAACCTCATTTTGGTATATCTACCTCCACAATGACTATGATGATATAAAAAGAGAGATTACCCTTGGTCGAGAAGAGGCTCAATGATAAAAGAGTGATAAATTGGCAATGGCTATAACTCACCTCTATAATTTTCATTGTTTGAGGGATTGAATTCATTGTACTCGTCACCTTCAAGGAGGAATTTATACTTGATTTTAAGTCTTTCAAGTGTTATTACTCACAAAAAATAAACATGAAACATGAACAAAACAAATGAAAATATGATGCTTGACTAAAATAATGTCGCTATTATTCTACTCTTAAATTCTCAATTGCTCAATTCAAAATAAAAAAAATTCTTCCAAAGTTGCTAGCTTGTTAGGATTAAAATGGTGAAAATGGCTTACATTTATATGCAATTATTTAATTTCCTGAAAATTAAATATCGATAGCCGACAAATGATTTTTGTTTTTTAAATAATAAAATTCTAACATCGACATATTTTAAATTTAGCCAAAATAGTTGGGAAAAGGGTGTTGGGTTCCCTAGTTCAGATGTATCCCTTTCATGTCCTTAAACATTGATATTAAATATTAGATGTTTATTTTCAAATACACTATAGATTTTTTGAACATTATTATGAAACACGAAAATCAAATGCATAATTAGGTCCAAGCACATAGGGGGAGCTAAACATAATGTGAAATTGTCAAGGGTGACAATTTACTATGCTACAACATCATATGGTCTAAAAAAACTCTCTAGAGTTGTCAATCCTCTTGGAAATTTATTTGATTTTAATTGCATTATTTTCTCATCATAATATTCTTCAATCTTCAACTACTACTATTCCATGAATTCATAATATTATTGGAAATATGAATCAATTTGAGCATAATTATTGAACAATTTCCAATAATCCCCACTACCAAGTATAGCATGTCAAATAATCAAATTCACTATATCTTTATTCTTAAGAAGATCTTTTGTTAGATCAAAATATGACCCAATCTGAGCCATTTTATCTATTTGTATATCTTTAAATTTGGGAATCTCTTCAACATTTTATGCTTCAAATATTTTAAATAAATCTCACAGTCTATGATGATAGAACCTCATCCTAAATATTTTTTCCATGAATATCGCTCTAACTTCTCTAAAAACTAGCTCTAAATCGCCAAACACCTATGATTGTTTGACATTCACACTTTTTCCCAAAATGAGGTCATGTATATAGATTCATACTCTACTTCATTGTTGGTGCAATTATATTAAAAAAAGTCCTTGAGTATCTTCTTTCTTTGGGGAGGAATGAGGAAAATACCTTCTCTTGAAGCATTGGTCTATCGTGAGCAATAATATCTAATGTTTTAAATGATTTTATTACATTACTAATTGACTATTCCTCATCATAAATCACAAATTTTCCTAGTATTATTAAATCAAAATGATTATACGGGTTACTTTACATGGACTCAGATAATAGAGATTCTTCTCCATTAGTCCAAATGTTCAACACGAGTTCTATCTTTTCTGAGTTTCATGTTATGTTTTTTATCCTTAAGAAACATGGTATGAGTTGGCTCAAAGCCTCCTATCACTCTATGAGTGATATGTTTCATATGAAGTTGTTATGGTAGAAAATTAATTTTAAAACCATATTTAGTTATAAGGGTAAGGTAAGACCAATCAAGACATACGTACCCAACAATTTTAGCAGTGAAATATCTTGAAAGACATAAGAAAAAATTAGGGGAATTCTAACTACTAAAACTCTTGAGTTACAATAATATTTGGAAAACCATAAAAATTAAGAGGAAATTCATTAATAAACCCCACTATTGATATTCTCTTCCCATCCAATTGAAGGAATCCCTTATCCATAGGCTCACATTCTATTTGAAGTGAATATATTGTCTTTTGGAATTATAGTGGCAAAAGCACCAGAGTCAATCATGGAATTAAGTAGAAGTTTTTGTGGACATGAAAATATGCAAGTTGGTTAGTAACCTTGACAAAACAACATAACAGAAATGCATATCCTTATGAGATAATAAACCATGATTCACAATGCAAACAAATGACTCAAACAGCATATGAAACATGAAATATATCTATCCCATATTGGATTGGTGCTCCTTGTGATGTAGAAAGGATGCCCTTTCCCAATCCATGATAAGCAAAATGATGTGATGATAGATGATGAAGAGCAAGATTGACTCTCAAATGAAGAGAGCAACCTTGCCTCAAGATAAAGTTGCTAAGAAAATGGTGTTGTGATGAGCAAGATTAGTTCTCTCATGAAGAGAGTAACCTTGCAAGTGAGAATGTGTTGTGTGTTGTTCATTTGTGTTGAAATGCTTTGCATTTTATAGATTCAAGAGTAGGAGATTGAGTGATTTTAGATGAATGTGGGATAATTCACAAGCCAATGACAAGATGACACTTGTCAAGTTGTGAGAGGGTGAGGAATGTGCAAGTCTTGGCCAATGTGCCAATTTGAATTTGAATTTTGCATGACTTGACATGTTTTGGGGGGATGAAAGGTGTAATAAATGCTATGTTGACTTGTGCAAATAGCATTTAAAACCTTGTTGGAAGGGACAAGTCCCTTTTGGGGGGAAGATTCAAATTGGAAGAATATTCCATTTTGATGCCATTTTGAATGTAATTAGAGGAATTATAAATCAAATAAATGATTTATTGGTGCAAGTGGGTGGGTTAGTTAGGAGTTTGGATTTGACTCTAGTTGAGTCAAAAGCTAGAGAATGCTAATCATGATTAGAAGTTAATTAATGTAGATTAATTAACTTGGATGATATTAAGAAGTGACATTTGATAAATCAAATGAGAAGAACTTTAAGGATTTGATTAAATAATTTTGATTTATTTAATGAACCTTAGTAAATTAATCAATAAATTGCTCTAATTAATTAATAGCAGAATTTGATGTTAGTTAAAGCGAGATGTATGATGTCAGTTTTGCATGTCTACAGTTTTATGCCCAATATTACAGTCAAATATAAAGGCATAGGTTTTTCCTTACTGTTGGATTCACATTTAGGAGAGTGATGTGGCAATAAATTTGTTTCCTCTTAAGGATTTTACCTCTTTTCTTTAGTATTGATGATTTATTGATCTATTGAAATTGGATTTTCCTACTCCTTGAGAGCTTCTTGAAGAAGTGTTTGTTTCTTTAGAATGAATAGTGCATCCCATAATAATATATAAGCTACCATTTTCTTAAGTTGTTCAATCATATTGAGTGGATTAGCTATCTAAAAATTCATTGAATACTCACAATATTTTGGCCTTTTAACTTTCATATTTGATGTCCTTTGACTTTTTGTTAATACATTTATATCCTCATGTTAGTGAACTATAGGATTAGATGTATATGCAATAGGATTATTTTGTGTTCCTACTACATGAAAAATAATTTCCTCTAGTCCATCCATCATTATTCTCTTGGAGAAGGTAAAGTAATTGAATTGAACTTGAGGGGCCTTGGAGATAGAAGGGTTATTTGTGAACATAACCTCTTCTTATTCAACCCAAGAGAGAAATTTGTTGCAAGAATGGAAAAAGGAATTAAAGTGTTGTCATTGATGTCAACTAGTCAACTGGTTATCTACTAGTTGTTGTTGGTTGTATATGTTGAGGATATTGATAAAATTGTATTAAAGGAAGTTTACAAGTATTCATGATGATGTTTAGGTACTTGTCCCTATGGTTGTGCGGTCCAAATATGTTAGTCATGGTTGTTGAAGGTTGATATATCCAGATTCTTGGATATTGGTTCTTTGTGAAGTTCGAGTAGTGTTCAGCAGTTGTGAACTATGTTTTGTGTGTTCTTGCTAAGGTCTGGGAGCAATGTTGCTGGTCCAGATTTCTCTCTGATGAAGTCTTTTGACTTGCGGTTCTAGAGATAAGATGTTCTAATTACATTGAAGATATTTTTGGTTTCTGGAAGTTTCAGGCTTAATTGTTCTATGTGTTTTACACTGGTTTGGCCGACCGTGTGTTAAGCACTATCTTCGAAGTTGATGAAGTGTGTTGGATATATTATGGGTCTTAGTGAAGCATGTTTTTCAGTCACCCTCATTCTAATTCCACCTTAGGATGTTTTGGCACCAATGTAATTTGAATTTGAAGTTGGATGGCCGACTTTGTATCTTTTCAATGTTGGAGATAGTATAAGTATAGGATGAGCTAGCAATGAAAAGTGCACAAGACAAAAGAAGGAAGATAAGTGGAAGAGTAGACATGGATTTGATGCTATTCAAAAAGTGTGTGTGAGTTATGTGTGTGGTAGATTAGTGTGAAGCTTAATGTTGCGTTTCTAGATGTAGTGAGCAGAAGGTGAACTCTATCATTCATCCAAGTTGATCAGTGATTGTGGTGGAATAATTTTTTGCATTGGGGTTTTTGTCTCTCTATAATAGGTATTCTTTGTATCTTTGTAGTAGTGAGCCATCCGGGTTGTAGCCTTGTTGCACAATGAGTCCTTATTGTAGGTAGTGAGCCAATTAGTTTTGATATTATCTATAGTGTGAGTTAATCCTCATAGTGGTTTTTCCCTCATTGGGTTTTCCATGTAAATATGGTGTTATTGTGTCTACACATTGGATTTGATTTTCTGCATTGGCATTTGATGTTTAATCATTTAAGCAGTTTATGTATTAGTTATGGTAATTGAATTGAAGGTTATAATCTATGATAACTGATTCATCCCCCCTATCTCAATTGTCCTATTTTCAAAATTTGGTATCAGAGCTTGGTTCCTTGGTGAAGTGCTTAACCACTTGAAGAAGGTTCAGGATGGCTAGCAAAATGATCTTTGATTATCCAAGGTTTGATGGAACTAATTATGGTATCTGGAAAGTATTGATGGAAGAATATTTGGAGTATTGTGGATATGATGTGGAGAAAGCTTATAAGAAACCTTACACTCCTCATGCTAATGGTTCAAGTACGCCTAAAGAAATCAAATTACAAGAAGCAAACAATAAGGAAAAGTTCATCTTGAATAATAGTCTGGTACATTCTGAGATGATTAAGGTTCAAAATTTAAAGACAACTAAGGAAGTTTGGGATGATTTAGAAAGAGAAAATGATGGTGATGAAAGAGTAAAAGAGGAAAAATTGTAGAATTTGGAAACATAGTTTGATCTTATACATATGTCCGAAGTTGAAAATTCCAAATCTTATGTACAAAGATTGGATGGGGTAGTGGTTGGAATGCGATCTCTTAGCACTATTGTAGATGAAACTAGGATTGTAAAGAAGATTCTCAAAACTCTTTCTAATGCTTACAGTGAAAAGGTGAGTGCTATTGAGTAGACTATAGACTATAAGGCTTGTACTAAGGATCTGTTGTTAGGATTTTTGACATCTTATGAGATGAGGAAGTCGAGTCTAAGAAATGGAGGCAAAATAGAGACTATTTTTAAAGTTACAAAAGATGAAGATCTGGATGAAGAAAAAATTGATGAAATAGAAGCTAATTTTGTAAGAAGAATGAGAAAAGGCTCTGGTAAGTATGAAGGTAAGTTTCTCTTTAAGTGCTTTAGTTGTGGAGAAATAGGTCACTATGCTGCAAAGTGTCAAGAAAGAGCTAAAAGGAATAAAAAAATATATGAGAATGAAAAGAAAGGAAAGAAGATTAACAAAGCTTACTATGTAAATAAGAATTCTAGTATTTTAGATGAAAATTTAGAATATGAAGATCCAGATGACAATAAATGCTTATTCTTCGTGATTAAGGATGAACCTACTTCTACTAATTAAAAAAAAAGGTAAAGTAAAGTCCTTTAGAGAAGGAGAAGGAGAAAAATGAAGGTATGGTTATCTTTGCCCTACATGCTAAGCAAGAAAAGAATTTTTGGGTACTTGATAGTGGTTGCTCACATCACATGACTAGTGATAAGAGTAAGTTTGTAAAGATTAAGAAATATGATGGAGGTCTAGTTATGTTTGGAGATGATACTAGTACTAAAATATGTGGGATAGGTTCAACAAGTTTTGATGGAAAGCATCATACCGAGGATGTTTACTATATCAAGGGTTTAACACATAATTTGTTGAGTGTTAGTCAGATGTGTAGAAAAGGATATGATATTGTGTTTAAGGATGAGAAATGTGAGATCCAAAAAGGATCTAGAACATTGATTGCTACAGGAAATAAATCTAAAGGCAATATTTATCAGCTTAAGGGTGATGATGGACAATGCTTTATGACTCAAATAAATGATAGTTGGTTATGGCATAGGAGAATGTGTCACATGAATTTTGATAATTTGGCAAGGATTAGTGTTGTTTAGGCCGTGAGAGATTTACCAAGAATTACAAGGCCTATCTGTAATACCCCTCCATTTTGATTCTTGTTCAAGTTGTTTTATGCTATGTTTGGTTGCAATTACTTTGATACTGGATACATTTGGTTATGATATTTTGATCGTTAGTATTGAGTGACAAATATTATTGTGGCATATAGTTATTTGATTATTGTTTCACTTGCATAATGGATTAATGTTGTTGTAAAGTTAACATGAGATGTTATTATGAGATTACTGGATTATGATGGAAGTGTCAGTTTCGATGAGTGTATTGGTGAAGAGGATGAGTTCGCATCACTCGCTTACGAGCGCCCTGCGAATCCGTAATTCCTTCTTCACGGTGTGTATTATATGCTGGATATATCGTATGATGTTGTTTACTTGGTTGCAGGATTGCAGGTACATGACATCGACTCCACCTGGTTTCACAGGTTTGAGCGTGTCGATCCAACGGTTAAGTTGAATGGGAGATAGTAGCTAGGTAACATGTGTCAAGTTTACACCCTAGCCTTAGTGTGTCGTCAGTTGTGTGTGTCGAGTCTTTGTTTGTCTTGCTTTGATGTTATTTAATCCTGAAGAATTCTTGATTTGGAAATAGATATTTAGAATAATTGCATTTAAATCATGTTGATGGTTATTTAATTTAAATAATGCAATGTGGATAAAATTTATATTTAAATTAATTAATTATATTTAATTATTTAATTAATTAAATTTAATCCAAGGGGGTTGAGTTTAGTTATTAATAATTAAATTAATTAATTAAATGTGATGCAAGAGAATGAAAGGAAATAAAAGAATTAGAATTAATTTTGGAATTTAATTCCAACGTGTGAGAATTAAATTAGAAATTGTAATTAAATGTTTATTTGGGAAATTGGTTGCAACTTTGGAAATTAATTTATTATTTGAAATTTCATTTTAAATTGAAAGTGGGTTTTTGGAAAAGTGAAATTGAAATTGAAATTGAAAATTGAAATTGAAATTGAAATATCTAATTTGCATGTAATGTGAATTAGGGTTGTAAATATTGAAATTGAAATTGAAATTGAAATATCTAATTTGCATGTAATGTGAATTAGGTTTGAATTAGGTATTTTTGACTTATAAGAATATATGTTTTAATTTTAAGGCAGAAAAATCTTTTAGAAAGAAAAAAATACATTTTTACAGCAGAAAAGAAATTTTGAAAAATTTATACAAGGGTTTGAAGAAAGTTTGATTGTAGAATTGATTGAAGGAAAGATTGCTTGCATTTGTTAGATTTTGGATTGGATTCATTGGAGGATTGAAGAAAAATTCAGGAAATCTTTGGAGGAGGGCTTGCATCAGAAATTCATCTCTTCTTGTAGCTTCTTGTACCAGGTTTTCCTTTTTATGTTTTATTGTTCTTGATTGTTTTCTTTAAAATAGTAATGGTTAAAGATTTGTTTATTAAATCTGTTTTAGAAAATAAATTTGATATTAGAAGAAAAGAATTAAATAAATTTACAGCCTTTGCTTGTGAAAATTCTTGAGTGAGAATTGTGAAAACGTTAGTTGAATTTAAATTATTTGGAGAAATTGATTTTATTGTTATTGAAATTAAACATAGAGATTGAACAATGCATTTAGAATGTTTTTAGAAAATGAAACCTTCTATTTATTATTAAAAAAAATGGATTTTAAAGTCTGCAGTATAGTTATGTTTTCATGGTAAAATGGTCTGATTGCGTCGCCTATAACGTCACTTTTACAAACTGGGTTGTTAGGAAATTTAAAGGGTTTTTGCATTTTGCAATTTTCTAACCCCTGTCCAAAAATCTCAAATACCCAGATCGTAGTTTTTGAGTTATGCTTGAAACATGAGACTGCTGTTAAGTTATTTTCCCATGGCTGTTCTGAAAATAAAATAATAATAAATTGATATTTATAAATATTAATATTTTATGTATTGTTATTATAATATTAAAATATTATTTAATAATATTTTATATTATAATTTATAATACTAAAGTATTATATTTATTTATATTATTTTAAATAAAATTTGTATATTAGATTAGTGGAATTAAAATTATAAACATATGGGGAAATTATTGTTTATTTTAAAATGGCATATTAAAGTTTAATTGAAGGAGTTAAATATTTGATTTAGATAATGCATAATTTAAAATTTAATTGTGGAATTTAGATCCATGTGTGAAAGGTCCAATTATTAATTTGATTTAATTGGAAAAATATATATTTATATTTTGAAAAATTAGTGATAAGGGATATTTTATTTTGAATTAAACAATTTAATATTCTGTAAAGGATAGAAGATATGTTAATGATTAAATATATTTAAATATATTAATTTATATTTAGTATACATATAGTGAATGTATATATCCATTTGAGAGGATAAATAATATTTTATATTATTTTATTCTGTTGTTTGTAAATTAGGTATTATTAGTGTTCTAAAAGAAATGATTAGTATGTGTAGAAAATGTGTAGAGAAAGATATTTTTTTTAATCAAAGTAATTAATTGATTTAAAAGAAAATATTTATTTTGTTAATATGATTGAAGAAAATATATTGTGATGTATATATATATCCATGAGTATTTTCAATCAATATTTACCTTGTTTTATTTAAGTGCGTGTGATTTAGTTTTGCATGAAGAATTTAAAAGATAAGTTTTGAATGCATAGTCAAAGAGATAAGCCAAAAGATATTTTTATACATTGATGAAATTGCATGTTTTTAAATGGATAGTTGAAGAGACAGATTCCGGATAGAAAATTGAAAAGATTGTTTGCAATAGTGTTAGTTTGCATTAGAAGTAAATTTAGGAACTATCTCTATTGAAAAAAGCAAATAGTTATTATGTTTTATTTCCATAGAACAAATTAATCGTTGTGATTGGAATATTAAAGAATCTATATAATTGAGTTTATTAATATATATGTTTGGTGTATATATAATATGGAGCATGTAAAATATGTTAAGGGTAAATTCATTATTGTATTTCGTTTTTATAAGATGAATGCAATGTATTATTGAATAGAGATTTGAAAATGGATTGATTAGTGTATATGGAAAATGGATAGAGAAACAATATGTTATTATATTAAAGTGATTGAATGTTTTAAATAGAAAATTGAATGAGATGTAAAATTTGGTTTAGAAATGGAAAAAGTTTACTTGCATGGATTTGTGTCGATTTAAAAGTAAATTAAGAAGTTGTTTTATTGATGAGGCAATCAATTATATTATTTATTAATTTCTATTTAGATTAATTGAATCATTGTGATTGGATTATGAAAGAGATATGGATTTAGTATATCCAAAAGTAGTATCTTCCTTATGATTATTTTAAAGGATTTAATTCTCTGTATTCAGTAAAGGGAAGTAAGTTTAATTGTTTTAGATTTCCAATAATAAAAAGGGAAATAGGGGTTATGATTATTTTAGATGATCTACTTATCATGTCTTTGACTTTGTCAACACTACCTATTGAATGAGTATGGATTTAGGAAATCCAAATATTAGATTTGATTGATGACTTGAATGTTTTTGTTGCTATGTCGTCAAGTTGCATTGTTGGTTTTGGGATTTAGTGTTAGTCCTAAATTATAAGTCTTCCAGAAGAACTTAGAGGATAAGGGTTGTTGAATCTTTATGCCATCTAGTTGTTTTCCCTTGGGTAGTGCATGTTCAGTTTTACCCGGTTTTCATGAACGGGGATGTTTGCACCTCCTTGGTTTAGGAGCGGGTTATGGGATCCGTGTCTCTTTGTATGGAGTGACCTTGTTATGTGGTTTCATCTTGTTGCCTCCTGTGAAAGGAGTGGACTATGTGTTGTTGCCTCCAAGATGTTTGGAGTGAGATCTTTTGTACCTCCTGGGAAAGGAGTGGACTATGTGTTGTTTCCTCCAAGATGTTTGGAGTGAGTTTCTATTATTTGTATCCTCTTTATGTTGGAGTGGATTATGATGCCTAGTTGGTATGCACTTGTGGTCCCTTGGTGGATTGTTTGGGTGTGTGTTGTCAAATAGAAGAGTGGCTTCTGTTAGGCGGCAGAGCCCAAAGAGGTAAACTGGATAACCTTCAGGAGTGATTTAAACAAGTGATAATTAAAATAATGTACTTAAAAGATTAGGACTAACTTCACATTAATCAAGATAATTTAATCCTCACTCATAGACGCAAGGGCTTGTTTAGATTTGGGATGAGTGAGAAGGCCTGGAATGACAAGATCAACTATCTTGCTCTTACGAGAGGTAGTTGATTATGCATGAGTGAGTATGAGTGCCGAAATTTGGTTGAGGCCACCAGGATTACTTGTGCCGGAGCCTATGAAGAATGCCCAGAGGAGATCTCATGACAAACCTTGCGATGACACTCTATCTATGACAACTGTTGTTAATTATTTTATGTGTATGGTTATTTGAACATACTTGATCTACTTTATGTCTGGAAGCAATGTGACCTATGTCAGTGATGTTGGAGTTGTACTTGTATTGTATTTGAGTTGTACTTGTATTGTATTTGATTTGTACTTATGTTATACTTGATTCGTACTTGTATGGTGAATGAGTTGTACTTGTTGATGACATTTATTTGGTTATGTCAGTTTGAGTTAGTATGAGTCTGCCTTTGGTTAGAGGTAGTAGGATCTTTGTCCATGTTACTTGGTTACTATCTCCTAGCATGGGGGGTGGGCCTTCGGGTACCACATTGGTTGGGTGGAATATGCACCAAAACCGTTGGGTCCCCATCGATCTTCAGTACTTGGTGGTGAGTCATCTAGATGGACAGCTCGCGGTTCTTGTTGTAATTTCTTTCATTGTAATATTTATGTTTGTATATGATACTTTATCCTTCTTTTGTAAGAGGTGGAGTTATGTAATTGTAATACATTTGTACTATTGCCTCATTCTGGGAATGAGTGATGTATCTATTGGATTAAGATAATGTTTATGAGATTGTATCTTGGTTGATTATCTTATTATGTTATGTGGTATTCTTATGATGTATGATGTTTATATCATAAAGTTCATAATGCTATGGTTATATGTAATATGTATGTGTGGGTTGAAGTAATCCTAACCTTGTAGCCTTAGAGGTTGTTGTTAACTAGTAAGTGGATGTGTATGTTAAATGCACTTTATAAAAAAAAAATTGGTTCGCTTATGATGTTAATTGCAACTTCCTTTTAAGGTTACTTGGCGGGGCATTACACTATCAATGCAATTTGTAGGAATTTCTAGTTTGGGAAGCAAGCAAGAAATCATTATAGATCAAGAGAAAAAACTACTACTAGATTATTGGATTTGGTTCATAAAGATCTCTATGATCCTATGAGAGTGCAAAGTCTACTTGGTGAAATTTACTTTATGATTTTAGTTGATGATTATTCTAGATATACATGGGTTACATTTCATAGAGAGAAATCAAATGCATTAGATAGATTCAAGGAATTCAAGGCTATGGTTGAAAATGAAGTGAATTTGAAGATAAAAGTATTAAGATCTTAAAGAGGTGGAAAATTCAAATCCCATGAGTTCAATATGTTTTGTGAATTGCATGGAATAAAGAGATAGTTATCTGCTTTGAGAACTCCTCAGCAAAATGGAGTTGTTGAAACGAAAAATAGAATAGTTTAAGAGGCTGCTAGGTCAATGATCGGTGAAGCTGGATTACCAGAAGTTTATTGGAAAGAAGCTATTCATACTACTATATATGTATTCAATCGAGTTCAAGAAAGAGCGAATAGTACAAAGACTCCCTATGAGCTATGGCATGGAATAATTCCTACAGGCAATTATTTTAAGGTATTCAGAAGCAAATGTTATATCAGAAGAGATGAATTTTTTTTGGGAAAGTTTGATGCAAGAACCTATGAAGGAATATTTCTTGGATACTCTACCAAAAGCAAGGCATACAAATGTTTCAATAAAAGACTTAGAAAGATTTTAGAGAGTTCGAATGTGAAGGTTGATGAAACAATGAAGAATTGTATTGATATTGATGGATATGTGTCTGATAAACATGAATATACAAGAATAGAAGAAATTTTTTAAGAATAGGATAAAGATGAGCAGGAAAAGCAAAATGAACAAAATGAAAGAGAAGATGCTCTAGTGATGTCCCCTAGGATACCAAAACACATATAGAGGA
Source organism: Sequoiadendron giganteum (assembly GCA_007115665.2). Taxonomy (NCBI): domain Eukaryota; kingdom Viridiplantae; phylum Streptophyta; class Pinopsida; order Cupressales; family Cupressaceae; genus Sequoiadendron; species Sequoiadendron giganteum. The sequence goes on along the minus strand of CM021102.1, from coordinate 387,672,883 downwards.
ATCATTTAGAAACTTAGATTATAGGAGACAAGACAAAAGGTGTGTTAACCAAAAGAAAAGCTTTTTCTAAAGTAAACTTGTGTTTATTCTCTGAGATTGAGCTAAAGATAGTAAGTGGAGCCTGTAAAGATGAACATTGGAAGGAAGCAATGAAAGAATAAATTTTGCAGATTGAGAAGAATCAAACTTGGGAATTGGTCCCAAGACTGGAAGACAAAAATATCATTGGATCGAAATGGGAATTCGTAAATAAATTGAATGAGAATGGAGAAGTTATCAGAAACAAAGCAAGGCTTATGTGTAAAGGCTACTCACAAGTAGAAGGAATATATTTTTAGGTGAAATTTGCTCCGATAGAAAGAATGAAATCTATAAGGATGTTCTTGGCATTAGCTGCTTACAAATATTTCGAAGTCTATCAGATGGATATCAAGTCATCATTTTTTAATAGTGAGCTAGAAGAAGAAGTCTACATGGAACAACCAGAAGGATTTTAGTTAATAGATCAACCAAATATGGTGTACAGATTGAAGAAAAATTTACATGGATTGAAGCAATCTCGTAGAGCCTGGTATGCAAGGTTAGACAAGTATTTGATTCACCAAGGATTTAAAAAAGGTACAGAAGATAATAATTTGTACTTTAAGATTGAAAATGACAAAATATTGATTGTAGTTGTCTACGTTGATGGAATTATCTTTGGAGGAAATGAAAAGATGTGCAAGATGTTTGTTCAAAAGAGATGCATAAATAATTTGAAATGTCTATGTTTGGGGAGATGAATTTATTTCTTGGGCTACAGATTAATCAAATAGAGAAATAAATTCTCATTTTACAATCTAAGTATGTGAGAGAGATATTGAAGAGGTTAGGGATGGATGGTTCCAAAGTAGTAAGTACTCCTATGGCGACTGGTTGCAAGTTGCATAAAGATAATGATTCACCTAAGGTTAATCAGAGCAAGTATAGATCTATGATTGGTAGACTACTATATTTGACTACTACTAGACCATATATTATGCATGCGGTCTATCTTGTAGCTAGATTTCAAAAAGATCCGAAGGAAACACTTGTTTCTGCAATTAAAATAATATTCGGATATTTGAATGGCACTTTCGATTACAAATTTTGGTATCCTAAAGATACTTACTTTACACTTAGTGCTTATACAAATGTAGATTGGGCCGAAAGTATAGATGACATAAATAGTACAAGTGGTGGTGCATTCTTTCTTGGATGTAGATTGGTAGCATGGATGATTAAGAAGCATGATTCAGTCTCTCTATCTACTGCTAAAGCTAAGTATATTGTTGTTGCATCTTGTTGTACACAAGTTCTATGGATGAAACAAACATTGAAATATATCACAGTGCTATATGATGATCCCATTTCTAGCTTATGTGATAATACAAGTGCAATTAACATTTTGAAGAATTCTGTGATGCACTCAAGAATGAACCATATATCTATCAGATATAATTTCTTGAGAGAGAAGTTCATGGAGAATTAATTCAAGCATGAGTATGTTTCGTCACAGGATCAAATTCTAGATATATTTACAAAGTATCTTCCTAAAGATACTCTTGAGTATCTCCAAGAGAAGTTAGGGGTTATTTCCCCTCCTTTCATAAACTAAGATACATTTGGAGATGCATCAATTTGATGGATTCATGGTTCTATCTTTTTGGACTAATGTTTTGGTGGATATCTCTCAGGGGGAGTAGGTGGTTTCAAGTGTTGTCATTATGAGTATTTTATTTTCATGTCAAATGAAGATTCAGTGAAAATATCTTTTTTTTGCATTTTCCATTGATGTCAAAGGGGGAGAGAAAGCATGTGAAAAGGAGAGAAAGGTAATGAGGAAGATGATCTCCTAAGGGAGAGAAACAAAAATAAAAATCTTGAGAAGTATATTCAGAACCAGTATGGTGTCTTTGATGTTTTTTCACATCATGTGTCTCCATCAATAATAACGGGGGAGATTTTTTCAAGAATGGAAAAAGGAGTGAAAGTATTTTTATTGATGTCAATGAGTCATCTGGTTATCTACTAGTTGTTGTTGGTTGTATATGTTGAGGATATTGAGAAAATTATATTAAAGGAAGTTTACAAGTATTCAAGATGATGGTTAAGTACTTGTCCCTATGGTTGTGTGGTTCAAATATGTTAGTCATGGTTGTTGAAGGTTGCTATATCCAAATTCTTGGCTATTGGTTCTTCGTGAAGTTCAAGTTGTGTTTGACAATTGTGAACTATGTTTTTTGTGTTCTGGTTGAGGTCTGGGAGAAATGTTGTTGGTCCGTATTTCTCTTTGATGAAGTATTTTGAATTACGATTCTAGAGATAAGATGTTCCAATTGCATTGAAGATATTTTTGGTTTCTAGAAGTTTCAGGCTTAATTGTTCTATGTGTTTTACATTGGTTTGGTCGACTGTCTATTAAGCACTATCTTCAAAGTTGATGAAGAATGTTGGATCTATTATGAGTCTTGGTGAAGCATTTGTTTGGGGCACCCTCATTCTAATTCAACCCTAGGATGTTTTTGCACTAACCTAATTTGAATTTGAAGTTGGATGGCTGACTTTGTATCTTTTCAAGATTGGAGATAGTATAAATACAGGATGAGATATAAATTAAAAATGTACAAGAGAAAAGAAGTAAGATAAGTGGAAGAGAAAATATGACTTTGATGCTATTCAAAAAGTGTGTGGTAGATCATTGCAAATCTTAATGCTGAGTTTTCAAATGCAATGAGTAGAAGGAAAACTCTATCATTCATGTAAGTTGATCAGTGATTGTGGTGGAATCCTTTGTTGCATTGGTATTTTTGTCTCTCTATAATAGGTCTTCTTTGCCTTCTTTGTATCTCTGCGGAAATGAGCCAAGCTTAATGCTGAGTTTTCAAATGCAATGAGTAGAAGGAAAACACTATCATTCATGTAAATTGATCAGTGATTGTGGTGGAATCCTTTGTTGCATTGGTATTTTTGTCTCTTTATAATAGGTCTTCTTTGCCTTCTTTGTATCTATGTGGAAATGAGCCATATGGGTTGTAGCCCTGTTGAATAGTGGGTCCTTATTGTAGGCATTGAGCCTTATCTCGGGAAGTGAGCCTTATCTTAGGCAATGAGTCTTTTTGTAATTGGTTTTGATAGTCTCTATACTGTGAGTTAATCTTAGTGTGGTTTTCCCTCATTGGGGTTTCCACGTAAATCTGGTGAACTATTGTATTTATGCATTCAATTTGAGTTTCTGCATTGGCATTTGATGTTTAATCATTTAAGCATTTTATGCATTAGTTCTAGTAATTGAATTGAAGGTTATAATCTATGACAACTGATTCACCCCCCTTAGTTGTCCTATTAAAAAAAATCATGTTTAAGATCAATTTCTTCTTCTTGTTCGTTGAAAATTTCTTTCATTTTTATAAAAAAAAATGGTTTGAACTCTCAATAACTAATATGGTTGTTGTCCCAATTATTGTCTTGGTTGAATACCTTGCTTCCCTTGTTCTACTATCTTGTATTATATATTTCCTCTAGGAAAATATTTGGTTATATGTGCATCATTGCAAAGAAAATAACATGCATTCATATCATTTAAAACATTTAGTTTTTGTAGGACTAAATCCTATTGTGGATTAAGTGTAGTCTTATGTAGTGGAGCTAGTATTAGAACTATATGGACCAATGGGTAGGAGAGACTGGCACCTTATATATATCTTGATATCTATTTGGTTGGTATTATGGAGGAGGTCCTTGGAAGTTTTGGTAAGTGGGTCTAGAATATGAAGCTTGATATATTTTCAATTTAATAATATTCCTAGATAAATTTGTTATGATCTCTTCATATCCTCCTGTATCAACATGAATTTGCACCCCTAATGCAAATTCCCTTTTTTCCCCTTAACACTTTAGAAAAACAAAAGAAAAGGCTTAAGTCCGCTACTTGCCTCCACTTGGTGCCTGTTTTGCATGCCAGTGGGGGAATTTATGTCGGGAACACCCATGCGACATGTAGAAATCCACGCACCATGCTTATTTCCCTAGAAAATTCATACGACTAGAGACTACAAAGGTGTTACATTTTTGATTGGGAGTTGAAGAGTAATGTCCCTCTTTGGATGGCTGACCTCAATATGGCCATTTTTCATCTTCTCCTTCATAATATTTACTCTCTCATCCATAGCAAGCTTCAGCAAAGTTTTGGATAGAGTTTTGTAAGATATTGGCTTCATTTCTCCACTCTTTTCTCCATTCTTTCAAGCATTCACAAGCTTTGTAGAAGCATTGCAACAAATCCATACTCCATCACTTAAATAGTGCAAGCATAGGACATACACCATGGAAACAGAGGCTTGAGTCCCTCTTGTTCACTCCTCCACAAGCCTTGAGGGCTTTGGAAAGAGGTGGTAAAGCTCCTCACATCTCCTCTATCGTATTCGGTTGGGTGGAGAGAATGTTTGAAGCAAGCTGGCAAAGAGGATATTCTACAAGATCATATTCATCACCTTCTCGGTAATATACCTCTTTTATCACTTATGTATTTACTTTTCTTTTCTCTTGACTTTGTTCTTTACTTCCTGAAACTACTAGATTAAGCTGCTAGTCCTTTCTCATGACTCCAACCTCATCTTTCCTATTTCTTGGCCATACAGATGCCAATGCACCTATGAGACGCCAATGCAACATGCTGTCATCCTAGAACCATGCTTTCATCCTCAAACAAAGAGCTATTTGAGATGTAGAGTTGATTCCAGAAAGGTCACTTGACTGGTTTGTCTATAACTCCTAGGATTGTAGAGTGATCGAAGGAAATATAGTCCTCATCATTCTCATACTTTCCATCCTAACTTTCCTTTAAGCTGAGGTGGGTTAGGGAAGCCTCTCCACTCTTGGCCTTTCATGACCTGGGGCCTTGCAATGGATGGTCCCCCTCTCTCACATTTTTGGTGAACCTAACGTGAACCAACGTCTACCCATTTGTTGGTATCTTGAACTTTTTCTCATATACCCCTTGGTCATCATACCCGGGTGTGTTGTGAAAGTTTATGAGATTCAAAACCCAGTCTATGACACCTTCTGATGGAAAAGATGAAGGTTTCCTCTAGCTTCACTACTAGTCTCTTCTTCGATTCTGTAGTGGGTTTGTCCGCACATGAGCATGTAGCACGAGGCGAACCTAGTTTTCTCAACAAAAATGATCGTGCCTCTACTCATCCTACATCACTGACTTCATCATTTGTAGATGAGCATGAGGCCATCTGTATCCCTTTTGATTACGTTGTTAGTCTCAATAAAGGGTTGTGTACATTGGAGAATCACCTGGAAGGCAACCCAAAGTTGGCTAGGGCTGCTAAGGTGATTGGTGAAATAAGATATATGGTGGAAAAAGATCAAATGGGTGTAGAAATCTTGGCTAGCCTTGCCAGTCTGGCCGAAGCATGTGCCCCTTTGAGCTTTGGTCACTCAATACGAGGTGGCCTCTTCAAGGAACACAAGAGAAAACTGGAGGTGTCAATGCCTCCTATATTCATGTATATGGAAGACATGGTTCCCTTAGTCAATATACCCTCTACTTCTGAGAGCTTGGATACTGTCAAAGTAAACAAAAATCCTTTAGGTTTCCACTTCACCCCTTTTTTTGCCTCCGATGGTGGAGGATTCAGTGAAATGATGGGTGGAGGCTTTAGCGGTGGGAACTTCAGAGTTGGAGGTGGCATTGGCAGAGGCGGTGCTAGCGGAAGTCATGGTGGTGGCTTCGACTCTTGCGATGGCTCTGGTGGAAGTCACACTAGTGGTGGCAGCACTGGCAGCGGCTCTGGCAGTGGTCACGGTTGTGGAAGTCACACTGGTAGAAGTGGAATGGGTGGCGGTCCTAGCAGTAGTCACGACGGTGGCTCTGGCAGTGGTTCTGGTGGCCCTATGTCCTCTAATGACCCTATTTTGAATATTCTCCTTCAGAATATGGGGAAGATGCAAAATCAACTGGAAATCCTTTCCTAGGCTTTGGCCTAGCCTTTCTTCAGACACCGCCCATTTTCGGTTGTGATTTTACACACTCCTTTCCCGCAAGGGATAGAGATTCCCAAATTTGAGAAATAAGGTGGTAAAGGGGACCCAAAAACACACGTGTTCGCCTTTAATTCCCTGTGTACAAATTTCTTCCATCATGATGCATTGATGGCTAAACTATTTCCCTGATCCCTCAAAGATACAACACTAGATTAGTACTGTTCTTTGCCCGATAATTCCATCTTCACATTCAATCATCTTGTGAACCAATTATTGTGACAGTTCCAGGCCAGTATCAGACCAAAGATGACCTTCTCAGACCTTGTCCGGTGTAAACAAGGGGAGAATGAAAAGGTAACAGACTTTAGAGCATGATACCAGGCACTCTTCTCAAAGATCTCGTATTCGCTGCCTAATTCTGATGTACAAAAGGTCTTCATAGGGAATTTACAAATACATTGGCAAGAGAAATTTTCCCTTATGAATTACCCTTCTTTCACACATATGTGCGTGACTCTGCAAGAGTACCAACAGATGGTGGTTCAATTCAGGGGTCCCTCCTCATGCTCCCATTTTGAAGGGAGGTCTATCATATTGATCTCCAGGAAAGTTAAAGTTGTTGTGAATGTATTAGTTGATGTGGATAACAATGGCCTCAGATGTAATTGAAAGTTCATGAAGCTATTGGATTCTTATTCTTCCATATTGCAGAAGTTTGTGAAGAATAGGATCCTTACCCTGCCACCTCCTAAACTAGTTATGGAACCATACCCTAGCTAGTACGAAGAAAACACTTATTTTCAATACCATCGAGTTAATAGACACGATATCGAATGTTGTATGTGCCTACATCATGAGATACAAGATCACATCGAGGACAGTAGCATCTATCTTGATGGAGGAAAAAAAAACACAAACTAATCAGTGGAAAAATCTAACAATGAGTTGTAGATATACACAAATGCATTTCCATCACACTCTGCCAACATGATTATCAATCTTGTTGATTCTACTCCTCATCCTAAGGCGTATGTTAACATGGTTACTATTACTCCTCTACTCATCCTGCAAGCAGCTCGGCGGATGTAACATTTACCTCGCAAGACGTTCCAATGAACAACAAACCTTCTTTGTTATATATTCTCACTCCCCTCAATGGCAACATTGTGATAGGAGTCCTAGTCGACCCCGTGAGTAGAGTGAATGTTATCATAAAGGAGACATTACTCTTGAATTCCCTACAAAGGGAAGAGTACGACAAGACAAATTATTCATCCGCACACATGATGGACTTTCCCTCAAACCCTATGGATGGATAATGTTGTCCGTCCTAGTTGGACCTAGGAGTGTAAACATAGTCTTTGATGTCATTCCTCAGTCGGGCCTATTTAGAGTGAAGCTAGGCATACCTTGGCTGGCTTCCATGAATGAGATAGCCTCTGTAATCCCAAAATTCCTTAAATTCTGCCATGAAGGTGTCATGCATGAAGTGCATTACACTGGATATCAGCTTGTGGTATCTCGTGGAGGATATTCGTTAGATCACTTTTGGCCCACCCTCATCAGTCCATTCCCACACGCAATGGATCTACTTTACAAGAAATATGTGAGGTACAAGACTAGAGGTAAGGGACAACCAAAGTTGACCCTTCCTATAACTGAGCAGCCTGTTGTCTCCTCTTCCCAAAAGGGAAAAGAGAAGTTCTCTCCCTCTCAAGTTGACTCATCTACTCCTCTCTCTTGGGAAGAGTATTAGATGAATAAGACCAGTCTCTACCCACTGAGTCTAATGATGCCTCCTTGGAGAAAGCCAAAGATTAGGATACTGGATCTCCCTAACGTGTCCCTAGGACCCTTTTATTATTTGTATTGTAGAAAGAAATTCTCGCAGAGAGAGTTCACTCCTCAACCTATTCTTGTTCCCCCAAACAAGAAATGGTCCTCCTCCAAGGTGCTAGAGTCGACTCCTCCCTCCATTTTTGAACCTACCCCTTATGCTCCCATCTAGGAGTAAACCCTTCCACTGGAGATAGCCATGGAGGACACTCCCATGGCTGAGCAGGACCCTTCCATCCCTTCACAAGTTTTGGCTTTTGGTTCAAAGAGTCATAGAAACTGCCTTGCGTGTGAGCATAAGCGTTAGTGAAAGGCTATCCTAGCCAAGAAAACCTCCTTAAAAAAGAAGGAGGAGAATACCACATGTCCTACTATGTCTTCCTCTCTTCCCCCTTCTATCCCTGGTCAACCTAATTTTGAATCTCTTTCGGCTCCTACTACTAGCGCACCTGCTCTTAGAAAGGTGCAAGTGTTCATCGCTCCTTCAACAGAGCTACCCTTGCTGACTTCCATTCCAAATTTCTCACCCTACCCAAAGCCCATGGACATGGTGAACACTTTGGTTGTGTCCACTACGGTTCTCTCCTCTTCTCCCTTGACCCACCTCGCTTCATCTATGGGGAGTTCACCTCCTCCACTGAAGAAAAAGGAAGAGAGTGGTCCCTCCAATAATGGGAGACGTAAGAAGATCCAACCTCCTTCGAAAGGTGGCCCTAGGCTGACTTGTTCTGTCCTAGTGACAGAACCAGTCCCGGCTTCTCCCGAGTCACTCGATGAGCCTAGCGGTGAACCTCAGGTGCGAACTCCTTTGCCCACTGAGGTGAAACATGGCACTCCTATTAAGTTCATGTTTAACTTAGTGGATGAATTTTTGACCCTGTTAGCAATCTTTGCTAGGTCGTTGACCCTAGACCCACAAGAGTTGAGTGAAAGAGACCTTACAGATCCCTTTGCCTTAGCCCTTATTGCAGGAGGACCGAAAGCTTCTCCCCTTAACATTACACCATTGTAAGCTCATCATCCTTCCCCTTTCGATGATCTAGAGTGGGAAGCTGATGACCTCTTGGTCGATCAATGTTAGGGGGAGACCCTCTCCTTGATCTTTAGATTAGATGTGTGTATGTTGTGATGTGCTCCCTCCTAATCATGTTATATGTGCCTGAATGACCCTCATCACCCTTGTTGGATCTTGGATACATGCATGGTGTTTGTGTTGTACACCTCCTCTATATATATCTTCATTCTTCCATGTTTGTGATTAAATTTTGATAAATTGGGGACGATGCAAAGTGTTGGGAGCATTTAGGTCTCCTTCCATGTTGACCCAATTTTTTATTTTTACTTTGTCTTCTATGCATTCTTCCTAATCTGGTTGGGGATTGATGATCTTTCACCTCTTACCATGGTTACCCACTATTTATAAATAAAGGAAGATCTAACCCCATGAAAATAGATCCCCCTATACCCTTTGTGTGTGATCTATTTTCTCTACCTTTCCCTTTATCTTTCTCTCTTCTTTTCTCGAGTTGTCCCTTTCATGTGTGACAATGCCTCTTCTAGATTACTGGGCCTCTAGAAAATGCATTTATTGTTGAATGAGTCTTCTCTCGAAGACCCTTCACACACTTCTTTGTTAGAATTGTATTCTCAACTTGAAACCCTAATGGAACATATTTCCTTCATCATAGGTTCGTAAAGAAAGGACATGGAAACCCTCCTTCAGAGCGAGAATGGTCTTAGTCTTCCCCTCGCATGAGTACATCTCCTTCCTCTCGAATTCCTTGATGAAGTGAACATCTTTCAAAAGGATTCCCTAATAAGGAATTGATTCGAGAAGGAACACATTAAGCTTTCAAACAGTGTGTCCCTTGAGTGGACCCCTTCTTTTCACTCCATGTTCCTGAGGGACCCCTTCAAAATATTTCAAGAAGTTCTATGGCGTCTAGCCTAGGGGTAGCCTAACTAGACCAGTTTCACACCTCGACGTCTAGTTTGGGGACAACCCAGCTAGACCATCTTCACACCTCATCATCTAGCTTGGGGGAAACCCAACTAGACTAGTCTCAGATCTTCGCACCTAGTTTGGGGGCAGCCCAACTAGACCTAATTTACATCCTTGCGTCTAGCTTGGGGGCAGCCTGAGTAGACTTTACCTTTCAAATAGTGTGTCCCTTGAGTGGACCCTCCTTCCTTTTGAAGGGTTCCCAAGGGATCCCTTTGAAAGTCTTACAACTTAGCGAGGGTTTGCATGACTGTCCAATCACTGGCTTGCACTACTGCTTCCTGATGTGTTCTATCTACGGGTAAACACGTCATCACTTTTGACTATGTGGAGTCCCCTTTGATCAGTCTCCCTCATGTGAGAGTTCTTGGGGGTCACCTTCCTTTCTTTTCCTGGTCTACTTCATGTTAGAGTTCTTGAAGGATAATGCCCTTGCATTACCATGTGCCTATAAGGTACTTTTGTGCTTTAGCTTTGTAGTTCCACAGAACTATGAAATTCTCTTATGCACTTCTGAGTTCCATAGACCATGCTATGCTTCCTCTTCAGATCAGGTATACATCTCTTACTCTGTTACTTCTTTACTACTCTACTTTACTGAAGCACTCTTTAGTACTCATGCTTGCTAAAGTGGGGGAAAAATGTAACAACATGAATTTGCACACCTAACACAAATTCCCTTTTTTTCCATTAACACTTTAGAAAAAAGCGGAGGCTTAATTCCACTCAAGCCCGCTACTTGCATCCACTTGGTGCCTATTTTGTGTGTTGGTGGGGGATTTTTTGTCAAGGATGCCGTGCAGCTCATAGAAGTATGCATGGCACACTTACATCAATGGCACATTCCTACGGCTAAAGACTGTAGAGGCGCTATATTTTTGATTAGGAGTTGAAGAGTAACGTCCCTCTTTGGCTGGCTGACCCGAATATGGCCATTTTTCATCTTCTCCTTCATAATCTGCACCCTCTCATCCATAGCAAGCTTCAACAGAGTTTTGGACAGATTTTTACAAGATATTGGCTTCATTTCTCTGCTCTTTTCTCCATTCTTTCAAGCATTCCCAAGCTTTGTAGCAACATTCTTCACTCCATTGCAGCAACTCCATACTCCATCACTCTGATAGTGTGAGTGCATGATAGACACTGTGGCAACAAAGGCTTGAGTCTCTCTCGTTCACTCCTCCACAAGCATTGAGCGCTTTGGATGAAGGCGGTAAAGCTCCTCACATATCCTCTATCATATTCGGTTGGGTAGAGAGAACATTTGAAGAAAGCTGGTGAAGAGGATATTCAATGAGATCATCTTCATCACCTTCTCAGTAATATAACTCTTTTATCACTTATGTATTTAGTTTTCTCTTCTCTTGAATTTGTTCTTTACTTCTTGAAACTACTAGATTAAGATGCTAGTCCTTTCTCGTGACTCCAACCTCATCTTTCTGGTTTCCTCGCCGTACGGATGCCAACTCATGTATGAGACACCACCATACCTCACTTTCATCCTAGAACCATGATTTTTTCCTCAGACAAAGAGCTGCCTAAGACGTAGAGTTGATTCCAGAAAAGCGACTTGATTAGTCTATCTATAATTCTTGGGATTGTAGAGTGATCGAAGGACATATAGTCCTCATCATTCTCATCCTTTCCATCCTAAATTTCCTTTAAGCTAAGGTGTGTTAGGGTAGCCTCTCCACTCTTGGCCTTTCGTGACTTGGGGCCTTGTAGTGGATGGTCCCCCTCTCTCACACCTCCATTTCTAATGAAATGGTGAAGTTAACATTGGTACTATCAATATTTGAGAGGATACGTAAACATACATAGATAGAGATGCTTGATTTATATTAGAAATTTCCTCTTGGAGTGGGATTTATAATTTAGGGAATACTAGTAAAGGAGGCCTAAGAGGAATTCCCCATGTCAATTCAGCTATTTCTTCTCTAAATTCTAAATCATATGTCAAAAGTGTTTTCCCTCCTAATAATTGAATCTTGAGATAAAAAGTAATAGACATACCCACCAGTGGTCTTTCTATAGAATGAATCCTCTACCACATCCTATGAAACTATATATTGAAATTCATAATTACCTCTTGTGGTCCACACTTGATGGTTATTAATTGTAGTAGTAATGAAAAATCTATCTCCCTTTTCATAAATCTTTCAAAGAAATGTTTTTCCCAATTAGTACCACATGAATATGTAGTTGGATTGGAGATATCTATGTTAATCAATGATCTTACCATTAAATGAGGCTACCAATAAGATTATAGGGATATTTTCTATGTTAAATGATATACTATGCATATATCTACTCCATCTCACAAATGTTCAACAAGAGTTTTTGAGTCCTGCCCAATGGATTTTGGAAGAGCCTAGAAAGAATTCTACAAGATAAGATTCCATGTATCTAGTGACATTAAAGGAGTTAACCTGAATTATTCTATTATAGTTAATAAAATTTCTTTGAGAATCCATTGAAAGAGGTGGAAGATTTGGTTGATTTGTCATTCTCCAAGAAACAATCAACAATAGAGAAAAAATGAGATCAAGATTACTAGCTAAGATTGATATTTTAATTGGTCTAATATTCATGCAATTTGACTTCTAATTAGGTGATTTCAATGTTTTGTGTCACACCACTTGTGCCAAAAACATATGATGATCAGATTTACACTTACATTTAAACTTGCACAAAAGTATGAAATCTTGCAAATGTGAGACATGGTTTTCGAAATTACCACTAGGATTTTAGAAGCTATCTTTTCATAATTTTTAGAAAAGCTAAGCTTATGGAGGGAAAGTGAAAGAAAATGATTCCTTAAAACTACGGTAAGGAAATATGACAAATGATACTTTTTTATCAATGATAAGTAACATAATATTCATTGTTTGAATATAATATTCACTTCTATCATCAAAGAGAAAATGCATCCATGATTTCAAACTCCTCATGAATATTTTTTATGAAGAAAGTTAAAGAAAAGTATGATTCATAACAAAGAAGAACAAATTTAATACATATATGCAAGCATAAAACACCATATTTTCTTCATTGTTGAATTGATTTAATAAAATATCAAAGGTGTAACTTGCACAACAATACATTATTAAATCAATTTTTATAAGCACCCTTTAAGGCCTAAAATATCTATTGATTTTTAATTTTTCCTTTAGCCAAAATATTTTCCCTACCCATAAATATTATTTCATCCTTTCATAAATCACTATTTATACACTTTAATGGTTAACCATTTGATATTACCATAGTTTTGATTAGATTAAAAATTTAAGGGCCAATAACCATTATAAAACAACCATAGAGGTGAATGAGGAACTCATGAGCAATGAGAAATCTAAAAAACTAAAGCAAAAATTAAAGCTTAAATAGTTCAACTAGCAATAAAACAACCAAAAAAATCCACAAAGCTAGGACCAACACAGAACCACCGGGCACTTACAAGTCTCCAAAAATTTTGAGACTTGTAATCACATTCCATTCCCGAGACAGGAACTAGAGCTTCTTTTCAAAATTTGCAAGCCCTTGTTGAATTGCCTGGGTATTCATTGTGGTGTCACAAGCTTAGGTTTCCACTTGTTTATGCTTCTTCTTCTTCTTGATATGACTATCCTCCACACTGTCCGTAACCCACTTCCCCTAGCACTTCCTTAATTCATCATGAAAACCTTAAAGAGTGAGGGAAATGCTCTTAATGGTTTCTTTACTGTAATTGGTGATGACCCTAAGGCATTGCATAGTCTTCTTCTAGTTCTGATGGATGGCATTGAAATCAGTCAATAAATTATTCTTTTCATCCTCTATACCAATGATGGTCCATAAATATTCTAGATCCTTTTCCCACCTCTCCCACTTCTTGAAATACTTGGCCAAAGAAGCAATCATGTCCCAATGCTCCTTGTTCTCCACCTCCCCCAGCCACAGGACCTGCTACTCTAGAACCTTTCCCTCCAAAATTTGAATTCTTTCTTTAGTTGTGACTAGTTGGCCCAAGAGCCACTTCATGATTTCCTTTTGAATGTTAATTGTCTATGAAATTTCATTAATTTTTTTCCTAGGGGTCAACAGGGGTACAAACCAACCTAGGTTAAGTTCTAGTTTCCTCTAGATTGATGTACAGGTTGGGAGAATTTTGAGGGTTAGGGTTAGAAAGAAGGGGGGTGTTGGGAACATCCAAGATATGGTCATAAGCTAAGGAGTGCACATGAGAGTTAGTCAGGGTGGGGTTCCATGACTCATCATCATTTCAGTTGTTAAACTCCCTCAAGCTAAAAGTAGAAATAGGTGTGGGTTCTAACAAAGGGGTGCATTTAATGGGGAGGGGGGCTATCATTCATAAGGGATTTACCTTGGGCCTACATGCTACAACGAATGGTAGGAGGGTTCTCATCAATAGTAACAGAGGGGCTGGGGTCCATAGGGGGATTGGTGGGGTCATGGATGGTCAACGTGTTCTTGCACATAGAGGTAAGGGAGGGAAGTAGTGTAGAGTGAAACTTGCATAATGATAACTAAGGGAAAAGATGGGAAATTTATTGCATTTAGCCTAGACACATCTAACAAATTTCTCAAGAAAAGATAGGACCCAAAAGTGGAAATTCATCTTGAAATTATACCTAAGATGATCAAGCATAGGGAAAATATGGGCATGGAAGTGGTGAAAACACCCTTCGAGAGTGACATACCTCATGAGGATTTCAACAATTATGCTCCAAAAACTAGGAAAGACCATGCAATTAAAGCCATTATGCAACCTATTCACCCTCTCGCCCTCTTTTAGGAACTGTTTCATGTCAAACTGGTAATGACTTTAATTTACGAGGAATGAAAATCCTTTCCAGGGATAACCCCATAACCTCTGTAATAAGCTTAGGAGTCACCATGAAAGAGACCCCTTCAATAATAATAGCTTTGTCCACCCAAGAACTGGTGAAATTCAAAGAAATCTTGGGGTTTTTCCCCTACATCCCCTCTACATAGGAAGCTAGCTTGCCTTGTTCCAGAATGGCCCAAACCTCCTTGTCTTTCTTCTAGCCATCACAATTGGTAGGTTCATCCTTAAAAATATTCCCTTCCATTGATAAAAACATGAGTTTTAGAGCGAGGAAACACCAGTAGTAAAAATGGCTATACGAAAACCACAACCACAAATAAATGTAAATATGTGTAGATTGATTAGTGGGCTTAAGTTGCCATAATTGAATAGTGTGGCAACTATCAATATGAGCTGACAATTTATCCATCTTGATCTCATTTGGAAATTACTTTAGCATCATGTTGAATTAATTAGAGCACCTGACTTGGGATATAGAGGATATTGTCTCATTTTACTAAATTTGGAACAAAAGCTCCAATATTTTCTAAGGCATCAACAAATTTATTGTCACTCCTATACATGTGATTAACACTACAATTACCAAGGGAAATTATGAGATTGCAAGACAAGGCCACATGGTCCTAAAGAGTTCAGTAGGTAGAGGCTTTCATGATCAACATAACAACCGTGTTTCTAGAGACCCCTTTAATAACCAAATTAGAGAACCTAGCTTGCATGGGAATTTGAATATCATGGAAGACCGCTACCACCTCGGTAAAACTAGAAGATTAGACCCCCAAGTTGACTATGTAGGCTAGAATTATTTTCCCCTTGTAATCATGGATGACCCCACCCCAACCCACCCAACCTGTGTTAAGTTTGATATTACCACGAGTTTCCAATTATTCAAATAATTTTAGTCAATTATAAATTAGAAATAGAAAATACCTTAACGTTTGAGATGCATGAGATTCATAGTCTACACATTTACACTTATTAAACTTGCACCAACCATACATGTTAAAGACTATGACTTGACTATAGTTTCTTTGAGGAATTTGACAGTAACAATTGTTCATACATGATGCTTAGGATCTTGTTGACTCAGTAATCCTCAACCAAAAGTGAAAATTTTTTCCTTTTTATTCTAACAATAACTCCTTATTGTGTGAGAAATTGGATATCCTCAATTGATAATTGATGCTTAGGATTCTTTGACATCTCTTCAATGAAAATATGGGACAAAAGATCCAATTTGGTATTTAACAGCCAATGGCACATTGAAGAAAAAGTGTGACTTATTTTGCCTCAATTTTTTTTATAATAATGGCATGTGTCCCTTTGATGTATCCTCTTCTTTTAATAAAATTAGACCCAGTATATTGTTTAGTTATCATTGATAACTAATGGCTCAACAAATTCTCTCTTATAGTGTTACTATCTTTGTGGAGGTGTGCTAAGATGATACTTGTCCTATAATTTTTTTCTCTTTTTCATTCACATTAGGCTGACCTAACACCTTCAACCATTTCAACAATAATGTATAAATCAAGGGTATGTGCAGGATCATCATGGAAAAAACTAGCCCTTAAGTGGCAATAAAAAGTAAAAAAATCAAAGTTAGACAGTTCTTGACATAAAAATATGAATAAGTTATCTATATTATTTCAAAAAAATGGAAAAAAAGAATCTATAGAAAATTGAATTTAGTTTCTAAACTATTGGACCTTTATTTAAAAAAATAAATCTATTTGGTGAAAATTTGAAATTTCACTGCAGTAGTACTTAAATTTTAGGGTAAAAATAAGAATTAGGTGCCTATCTGACCACCCTAACCACGATAAAATGATAATATTTTTTTATAATATTTTAGATATAAGTAGAGGACTCATGTCCTGATGTGATGCATATTTTTTTATAACTGTTTTCCAAGTAAATAATTAATTATGAATTTTTTATTACAACTTTAAAAAAATATAAAATCTCGTTTGTCTAACCACCTTAACTTGGTCAAAAATTCATTAAATTCATTTTTTTTTTTTTAATCCTATATTATGTGAAGCATAGAATGTGACACATGTTTCGGATTCAAAAAATGTGATACCATTTTAAAGTTATAGATGTTTTTCAATCAGCCTATCAATTAGGACTTTATTCGTAATTCTAATAGAAAATGAATAATATTTTTTTATTAAATTCGAAGTAAAGCATAATTTATATTGGTGGAAAGTTGAGAATCTCCTCTAAAAATCATTTTTTGTTTCATCAATTTTGGGTAAAAAAAAAGTCTCCAGCCACATGGGCCATCATATCACTTACATATCGCCACTTTTTGGCCCATCATGATCTTGCACATACCCTCAAAACCTTATAGTATTTGCATTTAATTTCATTAAACCATGGAAACACATGGATCACCTTCACCATGCACTATCAATTAAATGTGAAGCCCATTAAAGAGTATGGTCGATAATGTTAGCTAGTAATACAACATTCATGAATGTACCACTCTTTGTATTTTATCCATTTTCTATGATAACATAAGTATATTCCTCAAAAATACGCACAAATTCATATGTTAAGGATGACAAGAACTATGAGGCATCTAACTTAAATATTTTAGCCAATGGTGGAACATTAAAATTTTTGCAAAATTTATATGTCTAGACATTACAAAATAGTGACATGTGGAATCCTTGTTGTTGAAAATGGTTGAAACATGCACATCTTCTCCTAAAAATTGATAGGTTGAACTTTATGGAAACAAATTGCACTAACATACCAAAACTCAATTTTAATGAAAATGAAAAACATAGTGTAAAGCTCTACACTTAGTTTAATATAAACTAAATTTAAAATAAAATATTCTCTTAAAAAATCTAAAGTTGAATCTAACCAATTTAATCCACTAAGATTCTCATCAAGAACAAGGATAGCTAATATATATGGAAAAAAGCTACAAAAGAAATAAATATTTTAATATGAGACCAAAGCAGAGCCTTACCTTGAACATTATGACGCAAGAGCATCCAGGGTGTCAAGCAATCTTGCATCAACAAAAATAAGTATTTTATTTTTGGTTTGAGGAATATTGTTTTTAGATGAATAAATTACAATATTAGGCCTAAATAATATATATTAAATTATTGGTCTTATTAAATATTGCAAAATTTTGAGTGGGAGATAGTTAAGGAGGCAACTTTGAAAACATGAAAAATCAAAAAGGCAAAGCTAGGCATCAATTTTGGAGAGTTATACTTTGTGTCAACTCATTAATTTTTCCTTAAATGTAGCAATATAAAATTGGTTTCCCAAGATTGAGTTGCTGGCTTTTTATTTTATTTTGGACATTGTGTTAAGTGGAATGGGAATCCAAGTTGCCATCCCAAATTGGAAATTTCATGAAGGTGGTTTGAAATATCCTTTTAACATTCAATATGTTGATTTTTAATATATTTTAGATTGGATTTTACATTTTGGGCATGGAAATTTGGAAGTTACAGGAAAAGAGATGGAGGTTACAATTCGAAAGTCATGATATTTGATAATTCTAAAGAGTTTTGATGCCAAAACATTTAGAGGAAGGCCTGGGGCATAACCCTTGGATGAAGAGACCAAGAAATCATGTTTTTTCAGGTTTGAGATGAATTTGCAACAAAAATTGGGTGGAGATACAAAGATTTAATTGCAGAAAAAAGGGTGCAATTAAAGTTTGCAACATGCAGGAGAAAATCATGTCAAAAAGGTTTAGATGAAGGAGATCATTCTATGAATGGTTCTTTATATTTTAAATCATTTTTGTTTCATATTTGTAAGAGAATCCATCAATACATATGGCTGAAAATAATTCATTTATTTTTAGTTGTGCCTTGAAGTTGTAACAGTTTAAGAGATTTTGAATGATGAATAAGAGACAATTGTTGTACATTGAGTTTATTTCTATCATTTTATTGTTGCATGTATGAGTTGTGTGAGTTTTTATTAAGGGTTGGGATCCCCTTGCATCAAATGTTATTAGATCTTAGTTTGAATGTGAAGCTTAAATAACTTATTATAGATTTTTTCATAAACAAGATTTTTTTGAGTTGTAAGTTTGAGAATGAAGGTTTGAGTCCCTACTTGCATCAGATGTTATCAGAGTTAGAGGTTCTGAGTGCATAGGTAGAGAATTTAATGTGAGGAACTCTATGCTAGGACCTATGAGTAGAGTAGAGAAGGTGGTAGAGAAGATATCATGTGAGGATTGTTGTAGGTAGAGTGAAGCCCTGAGCAATCAAAAAGCTAGAAGCTACAAAGAAATTGTATTTAGAATGTGTGATGTGAATTGTGAAAGGTTTCAATAGTGAGAAGGATGAAGATATTCATGAGGAAGAAACCTATGATATGAGATGGATGGAGGCAGTATCAAAAGAGAGAATTTGTGGATGATAGTTGATATAAATGAGAGATTGGATAGGTTGGATTCCTTGTTGTGTGGAGAGATTGTAGAGAATGTGGAGAAGAATGAGAATACCTAGATTTGTGGAGGTACTATGTTTCATACAAAACTTGATGAGGAGGATACATTGCTTATAGAGGAGATTATGAAGATAGAGGAGATGTTCAAATCAAATGAGAATTTTGAGGAGAATGAAAGAGTAGTAGCAGAGGAAGAGTATAATGAACACATGTTTGTGGACATGAAGCATCAAATTGATGAATAGGTAACTTACAATTTTTCTATTTTTTATGATGAAAAAGTTGATGTGGATTTGCATAAGAAGTTAGTGAAAGAAGATGGAATGAGATATTATGTAGTTGTAGATTGGTGTGTGGATGCAACATATTTATACTTAGAATTTGTAGAGGATGTCATAGAAGAGATTTGATGGAGGTGGCCAGTTTCTGATAGGTTAAATCCCATGAAAGAGGAGAAGAGAGAAGGAAGTATTCTTTGGAGTAGGATAGCGAATGTTCTAGAAAGATGTTGGAAGGAGAAAAAGAGGAAATTTCAAAAATAATAAGGAATAAAAATGGATCCAAAGAAAAAATATTGTCTTCAAATGTTTGCAATTTTTCAACTCATGAAACATTCCACTTACCTCAGGTGTTCGATGCAAGAGCATCCATGTTGTCAAGCAATCTTGCATCAACAAAAAGAAGTGTTTTATTTTTGGTTTGAGGAATAATTTTTTAACTAGATAAATAAATTATAATGTTAGGCCTAAATAATATATATTAAATTATTAGTCTTATTCAATATTGCAAAAAAGTTAGTGGGAGATAGATGAGGAGGCAACTTTGAAAACTTAAAAAATCAAAAAGGGAAATCTAAGCATGGATTTTTGATAGTTACACTTTGTGAAAACTCATTAATTATTCCTTAAATGTAGTAATATAAAATTGGGCACCCAATATTGAGTTGTTGTATTTTTCAATTTTGGGGGTCCTGTTGAGTGGAGTAGGAATCCAAGTTGTCTTCCAGAATTGGCAATTTCATGAAGGTGGTTTCAAATATGCTTTTAAAATTTAATATGTTGATTTTTAATGCATTTAGAGAGGATTTTACATGTTGGGAGTGGAAAATTTGAAGTTAGAGGAAAAGATATAGAGGTTACATTTTTAAAGGCTTGATTTTTAACAATTTTAAAGAGTCTTGATGCCAAAACATTGAGTGGAAGGCTTGGGGCATAACCCTTGGAGGAAGAGACCAAGACATCATATTTTTTCAGGTCTGAGATGAATTTGCAGCAACACTTATATGTAGATAAAATTATTTAATTGTAGTAGAAGGGTCCAATGAAAGTTTGTAACATGCAAGAGAAAAATATTATCAAAAAGGTTTGGATGAAGGAGATTGTTTTATGAATGGTTCTTTCTATTTTAAATCAATTTTTTTTAGATTTGTAAGGGAATCCATCAGCCCATTTGATTGAAAATGAATTTATTTTCAGTTGTGCCTTGAAGTTGTAACTGTTTAGGAGATTTTGAATGAGGAATGAGATACATTTATTTCAGATTTGAGTTGATTTCTAGCATTTTTATGTTGCATGTATGAGTAGTGTGAGTTGTGATGAAGGGTTGGAATCCCCTTGCATAAAATTTTATTAGATCTTAGTTTGAATGTGAAGATTAAATAACATATTATAGATTTTGAGTCATAAACAAGATTTTTTTTGAGTTGCATGTATGTGTTGTAAGTTTGAGAATGAGGGTTTGAGTCCCTAATTGCATCAGATTAGTAGGAACATAGACATACATGATAAAATAGTACTTCCAAAATCAAAGTAGGTATCCAACATAGATAAAAAAATATCTACTTTATATCCACTAACAAGGAAGTTATCTCTGCTAGTGGTCCCACAAACAAGCCAACCCATTAGTTGAGCCTTGTGCACCAATGCATTAACATTGGCTACCTTTTGAAATGATTAACGAAAGATAAACAATTTCCTTCATAGAAATTTTAGTTTCTTAAAATTTATAATATCTAGTTTATGATCTCTAATAAAAGCCTTAGTGGTATTTTGACAAGGGGTGTTGCTCAAATCTGTTGCCTTCCAAGAAATCACTATTATTATTGAGAATCCAAAAAGTATCTAATATATTAATAACACAATATTTTACCAAAGGTTATCTAATCATCCTCACCTTTTCCTAATATCTTTTCCTTCCTATCTTATAAATTTTAATTCCCCTTTTGAAAGGTTTTTGTTGAAAGGCCAAGATGATAGGTTCTTTTTTCCTACATTCATCCATTATTTCTAAAATATGAGAATTTAGAATTCAACATTATTTGCAAGGTTAACCAAAATATTTTATGTTAATGAATGAATACTTTAATCAATTCTAGAAACCACATTATGGGCCTTTGCAAAAACCACATTATTAACTTTTTGATTTTGTATAGTTTCTTCAATATGAATGGAAGTGAAAAAAATTTCATCATCAAATACCATTTGTTTTTCTATAGAATCTACACCTTGAGTAGAAGAAGTCTCTTTATGTATACTAGGTTGAAAATCATTAAATGTATCAAGAAAATTGAATCTATTGTTAAAATTTGTTTTTGGGGTTCCTTTGAATGATGAATCATATTCTTTGCCTTATTTTGAGATTTAATGGGAATGAACCCATTTGAGTTTGGTTTCTCTATGGCATTTTGTTTGGGTATGGCCATAGATGCAAGAATTTTCATAGGAAGTTGTGACACCTCAAGAGTCTTGAAAGGAGAATTCCTTTTTGAATGTCCATAAGCATGACATACATGACATTTGAAAGGGAGACTTCATAATCTTTTTTTTGGACCTACTATATGTTACTTAATCTTATCTTTAAGGAATCATGAAAAAGATTATTCAAATCAATTTCAAAATAGATGTGGACATATGTTGTTACTTTTTTTTTCCAATATATAATAGGAAGGGTCTAAAGCTTTCCAAAGAACAATTGCTATAGATTGCAGAATATTATGTTTCCAAAATTACATAAGAAGGAAAAGCAATCAAACTCAAGTCAACATTTTAAAGAAAACTCTTCTACCAAATCAAAATCCGCATATCAGAGTTTGATGCATAATTTTTACTAATTGTGAAAATACAGCCCCCTTCAAGTATCATATTACAATATAACATTCTTAAAAATAATAATAAAGAAATAACCATTTCTTAATCTTTCTGTTCCCCTCAACTTGCCAATTTCTTCAAGTCTCGGTTTCAAAGAAGGACATATAGATTCGAATGCCTGAACTTAGAAATCAAAGCATGTTCTGAAAAGATAAAGCACATCATCTACAACCAAATCTATATTTATATGCAAAATTGACCAATTTACACTTATTTCTAAACATCGAGATGATTTAGCATAATTTTTCAATTTTTAATCTAATATGAAATCATTTGTACATGCATGAGAAAATAAATGTCATATTGGAAAAAGAAGAGTGGTGGGCTTTCTCTCTAGTTGTGTCATCAATCACACAGGCCATAGGATCAACTTTCAACTCATAACATCAGGCAGATTGCCAACTGCAGAGGAAACAGCCTCAGAGGTGCCAGAGAAACTGGTTAAAGAAAAGGTTGATAAGACCCATAGGCCTGAGACATAAAGGACATGAACCCATGTGACCAACAGACTGGACACATAAAGTATTGTTACAATCGTAAGGTCTGCAAAACATTAATCTAATGGTTCATAAACTCCCTAGCTTTCAAAGGAAAGGCTAAATATTTAATACGGATTATCCAAAAGAGGATATTTCTCATGGGAGCACTAAAGAAGAAATATCATGTGCATCTTAGATTGAGGGAGGAATGAATAAATAAGAAGGCTTCCATGAGTAGATTAACATAAATACTTAAGACTTTGTGACAAGAACATTCAACTAAAGAGTGGATCAATGGATTGTTGGAGATTAAAATTCTGAATACTTTTGCATTCTGTAATTTTTATTATTTTATAACTGCTAGATTTCTGTAAAACAAAATGTTAATCTCTTTACTTCAATTGGTATTTAAATGAGATTGGTCAATTCATTGTAAAGGGTTTGAAACTATCTATTTTTATTACTTTCATTAATTGTTTGCTTTGTAAACAAGTATCTTATTGTTCTGCAAAATAGTAATTATTATGTGGATTCAAATTATTGAATTGTTTGATATTTTATATTATATTAAACTTTGTATTTATTATATTTTATTAATTATGATAATGTCATTATGTCGATAGATGTAATTCTATAATGGCAACATGATATAGTTAAGTCAATAGACGTAATTCTATAATGGCAAGCATGATATAGTTATGCCGATAGACATAACTCTATAATGGCAGCATGACATATAGGTCATCAGCAAATCCATGAAAGAAAACAAAAAATCTACTTTCTATTTTCATGTGCAATGAGTTTTTATTGAATTTTTCAATTATTTAAAAAGTGGACAGTATCACAAAATTCCATTTTCATTGTTTAATTATAGTATTTTTTTTTTCATCTAATAAGTCATACAATGATCATTTATTTATTTTAAATTTATTAATCGCAAAAAGTAAAAATTTGAATATCTTTCAACGTATTTTATATAGATTATCTTGAAGATATTTTTACTAATTATTTCATCAATTATATATACATAAAAATACTCAAATATTTGATTTAAACAACAAACATTAAAATACATAATAATTTATATTCTTTATTCATTCTACGATAGTTATATAATGTGAAGTACTTCAACCATTAAGAATAACCATCTTTAATTAGATGTGATGCATGAAAAGTAGAAAACTGAACATATAAAATAAGTATATCCAACAAATTCTTATATAAAAGGATTAGATATAAGATATGCAAACATGCCCACGATCTCTTTATACTATGAGGACAAAATTGGTAACTTTCTAAATCTCTCTCATGCCTATTTTATTTTTCTTCCTTTTTAAGATGGTAATTCTTCCAACCAAAGTGTATTACCTTTCAAAAAAAATTCCACTTTAACATTTCTTGGGTTGTTTATCTCATTGTATTGAAAGGATTGTTCCATAGTGTTATCACCAGTACATTACTTCTATTGAGTCTATATTCAATGAGAAGAATATGAGTTTTATCTGTATATAATATTTAATTTTTTATCTTACATTTTATTTTATACTATCATGTGGATCATTTCTTAATTCAAATTGTAATTTTTATATTCATTTGTCAATTTACATTTTCTTGATATGTAAGTTGAATAAATTTGTATATATTTTGTGACTTGTATTATTTTTGAGATTTATGAAATTTTCCAATTTAAAGATGAAATCATTGTTACATAGATATTATTGTCTCTACATAGTAAGATAATAATATCTTTGTAGACTTGATTTATTATTATTGATATACATTTACATTATTGTACTTTTATTTTGAAAAACATCTATGATTAAGAGTGCAAAAAAAAAATCATTTTTCTATTTGACTATTTGGAGAGGTTAGAAGGTTAAAATAGGGCTTTGACCACTTTGACATGCTTGTATACAATCACCTTTTCTCCTATTAGAGATATAAGTAGTTTCATGACATTAATTCAATTAGATTAAACTCTTATTCTTGATGGTTTGCATGTATCTATTGTCTTTTTATTTTCATTTAAATTAATTTGATATGGGTTTTCATTAGTTTATATTATGTAGATAATCCCATTAATTTATTATAACACTCTTATTTTTATTGTTGTGTGTTTTGTCTCTATTTTAGAGTTTTTACTATTTATTTTTCTATTCATCTTACACATATTCATGACTATATGAAGTCCAACATAACCATGAATTCATCTATTTTCACGATTTCATCAAAACTTGTATTTCTCATGTATGTCTATTATTCATATTTCTTTTTAAAAAAAATAGTTTGTTGCAAGTATTTGACATTAAGTAAATAGCTAATTTATTGGATTTTCATTGTTTATCTATATTTCTCTTTCTATATAAAAATAAAAATAAAAATAAATATAACACTACTATGAACTT
Source organism: Sequoiadendron giganteum (assembly GCA_007115665.2). Lineage (NCBI taxonomy): Eukaryota > Viridiplantae > Streptophyta > Pinopsida > Cupressales > Cupressaceae > Sequoiadendron > Sequoiadendron giganteum. The sequence continues at coordinate 387,647,711 of CM021102.1, read as the reverse complement.
ATCTTAATTGAGATGAATTATTAAAATTACAAAAAAATATGGGTTACATCTAGGCATGCATCCTTTAGTTATATTGCAAGATTCAATTTTTATTTATTTTTACTCATACTTAGGTTGGTCAGACAAACAAATGTTTTTTATTCATTTTTCAAAAATTAAAGTAATACTGCATTGAAATTTTAAATTTTCACCAAATTAAATTGTTTATTTCTGAAAAAACATAGTAACTTATTTACTGCATTCAATTTGCTACAAATTCTATTCCTGCATATTTTCTAAATTATTTTAATAACCTATTCAAATTTTTATGTGAAGTTGCTTAATTCTATTTTTTTATATTTCCATTGCCACTTAAAGGCCATGTTTGGCCCATCATGATCCTACACGTACCCTGTTACAACTTACCACACAAATCTACCTTCCTTGATGGAATGAAGTCATTGTACTCATCACCTTCAAGGAGAATTGGAAATTTCATTTTATTTCCTTCAAGTTTTAGTTCTCACAAAATAGATGGACATGAAACATGAGTAAAGTCACACGAAAACTTGATGCATTGCTAATATGAACCAAAACTTAGAATAATTGTTGTAAGATCTACTAATTATGATCCTAACTATTTTTGAGGATGCTTAATTATGATCTCTAATTGTTTTCTATCTCAAATGATGAAAAATACTTGTATTTATATGTATTTCTTTAATTCTTGCTAAATTAATTATGAAACTTATGACAAGTAAATTTAAATTTATAAATGTTAAAATGTTGATAACAAATTTTTTAAATTAGGACCAAGATAGGCTGGGTAGGGGTGCTAGTGCCTTAGTCCAAAGCTATTTTGGGTCATTAAGTGTTAAATAAATATTAATTCATATTCTCAATTTAATTATTATTCTATAAATATGATCATAAAACAAGCAATTTAAGAGAATAATTGGGTGCAAACACATAGGGGGAGCTAAACCTAGTCTAAAAATGTCAAGGGTGAAAATTTATGATGCTATATTTAGCCCCCACTTTAGTGAGGGTATGAAATCATGCTCATTCTCACACTAAAGTAAAGATAAGCCAAGAAGGGTTCATTTATCTAAACATTCAAGACATATGATGACATTAAATTTAGGGGATCCACTAACCCCTAGACTGAAGATCTTATGGCACTACAATGAGAATACAAAAGAACACACACACATTAGGTGCAATTTAGCATGAAAAATAAAAAACATACATAATGGTTACATAAAAGAGACATAATGGAGATACAAATCAAGAATAAGAAAAAATACACAATAGGTAAAAAGTAGACATATAACAGACAGAAAACAGATAATAAATAAGACATACACATAAGTTTAGTACACTAAAAAGGATTTGAGTCGGTAAGGTAAAGAGACCTTGGCCTTAAATTTGTCTCAAATACCAAACACAATCTATCAAATATAATTTTAGACAAAATGGTGCTCTCATAAGGACCAACAAGCTGCACAATACTAGATCACTCATGAGCTACATAGATCCACTAGCTAGTAATGAATTTTATGCTAGGTGTCCATGCAAAATGGTGGGTTTCACAAGGATAGAAAGTTTCTTTGTGTTATTTTACTTATGAAACACACAACTCTACTAGAAAACAATTTTTGTTATGCTACTTTTGTTCATGTAAGAAGGTGCTCAAGTTGCATTATGCCAAATACATGGACTTACCAATCATGTATTAGGGAGTGCATAAAATTTGAACATCATGGGGGACCATTTAATTTCATAGGGGGGTAAACACCTTAGGGGGTGTACAAATTTTTTAATATCGTGTGGGACCATTTAATTTCACAGGGGATGAATCACTTAAGGGGGCATATAAAAGTTTAATATCATAAGAGAAGAATCACCTCAAAGGTGTATTAAAGCTTAATGTCGTAGGGGAAAAAATCATAAAGCTATGCCTCAGTGGGCATCGTAAATAGCATCACCACAAAGGGTGTACATGAATAAAATAGTGATCACACTTTAGGGAGTATTACACATAATACCACCATAAAAGGGACACACTATGGATTGAAAGGCCACACCTTAGGAGATATCATGCATAATACCACCACTAAAGGGAACATGAATGAATTACAAGACACACCTTAGGGGATATTAGGTATAATACAACCACAAAAGAGACATATGAATGAATTAGAAGGCCATAACTTATGAGATATCATGCATAATACCACCAGTAAAGGGGAACATGAATGAAATAAAAGGACACACCTTAGGGGATATCATCCATAATACCACTAGTAAAGGGGAACATGATTTAAATTTTTAGAATATTCTATAATAGATGGGGGAATATGCCCCCTCTTAAAACATTAGTGTACTTGTTACACTAATATTTTAAGGAGATAATGGATGAATAGGAGATATCTTTGAAAGGATACACACCTATTAAGATAAGTTATCCTTTCGTACCAAGTGTATGGATAATTTCATGTCCCTTTCTCTAGAAAGATAATTATAGAGTGGAATCTAGTAATTCTACCACATTCCTTCATAGAATATCATATCATTCTATGACTTAGGACATAGAATTTGTAATAAAGGTCCCATAACATATCCAAACCTCGTGGGTAAAGGATCATCTACGAGAAAGATATCTCCATTAGAAGATCATCAGTACATTTATGCTACTTATACATATGCATCAAATTTTGAAGGACCTAAAAGTATGTTATCGACATACCCTTTGTCCTTGATGTCAAAAGGGGAGAAGTTTTGAATTTTTGAGAAGTTTTGAATAGCATGGAGAAGTTATGAGAAAGTTGGAGAAGTTTGGAGAAATTTTGAAAATAATGGAGAAGAATGTTAGAGACTAATTTTTGGCACATGTTGCCATCAATGAAAAAGGGGGAGATTAATGAAATAATTAAGAAGAAATCCCTTAATGTGTTTTCATTGATGCCAACATTAATTGTTGACAATTTTGTCTAATATGGTAAATAGAATTAGTACATTTTAATCTACCATTTTGGTCTGAAATTTATCATGCAACAAGATTGTTTCAAGAGGTTATAATATGTCATTTCTTATTGTTAGATGAATCTATGATCAAGATTTTAACTATTTTGGCTTATATAGTATGATTAAATAGATATAATCCAATTCACACTTCTTCAGTATTGAGAATCAGTCTTAACAATTTTGGGAGATTTCTCTTAGGTGTCATTAATATATACATTTGAGATGACATGTACTTATATAAACATATGAATCATCAATGTGTAATCAATTGGCTTATTTTGTGATTAGGTCTAATTCCTGGTCAACCTAATACATGTTACATGTTATAAAGGTCAAGTATGCACTATGGATGTTTTTACTTGACACATTTTAGGTCCCCATCGACTTGAATCAAGAATTGCACGCTCGAGATGAGCGTGAAGATATTTTTTGAATCATGTACGGAGTCGATAAAGCTATTTTAAATTAAAATAGGGTTGCATCTAATTAGGCCAACCTGATTGATGTACATGTAGATGTAATTAGGTATATATGTGAAATGTTTTTGAGAGGTAAACTATAGATGTGACATGATATGATATGATATGATATGTAAGAGATAGTATTGTGCGAACATGTGAATTAAGATATGTGAGTTAGAATATGCGTAAAATTGTTGTGAATATAGAGTGAATGCTAAACTGAATAGTGCTTTGTGTTCAAAGCTTCAACATAACTAAATTCAACACAAGGAAGGTGCACTTTATATCACTTAAAACTCTGGCTATGAAGCCAATTAATTTTCATATCGATCTTTGGTTGTGAGCCTTATAAAGGACAATGTGTTTGGGAAGTGAGCCCCTGTAATATCTTATAACTGATTATAATATATTGTGACCTAATCCTCATCATGGTTTTTCTATTTTTTGGTTTTCCATGTAAAAATCTTGGTGTTCATGTGTTATGATATCTTATGATTCCTTTCATGCTTTCATTTATTATCCCAATTAGATATACTTTTTTAATTGGATGGTTTGTGAATAATTGGTCATATAGAATACTAATTCACCCCCTTTTTAGTATTTTGAGTGTTGAACAAAAAGGGCTCACAATATCAAACTTTTAAAAATACTCCCCCTTAACTGATATAAGTATATGCACATGAGAATAACTCTCCCTTACAATTTTATCCATTAAAAAATTAAAAATATTCCAACACTTATCCACTACTTCCACATATGTACAGAAAAATTAGAAATTGCATAAAAAAAACAAAAATGTACACCTTCTACTATCAGAGGGTACAATACCCTTGTTAGACACCTTCAATTTTACAAGGTGTGCCTCCCATTCCTTCTTTCCCATCTTCTAATACTTCTTTGTGAAGGAAAGTATACTACACTGATTCTCAAACAAAATAAGGAGATCTTCTCCTTCATATGGGGTATTGGCACAAGATTCATTTGTTGCATCTTATTTGCACTTGCTAACGCTTTGATCAAATATGTAAGGATTGCACTCACCAAGTATCTAAGCTGCCTATATTACATAATGATCTTCTCTTTATTTTCTTGCAATAGGAAGAAATTTTTGTTGGACTCAAGGGAACATTGAGAGGGGGGGGGGGGGTGAATTAGTGTTCAACAATATTTAAAATCCATTCATCCCAAACTTGAAACCATTTCATCATTGCATTAAAGAAAAGATATATGCATTCAAAGTAAACATTCATAACAGCATGATGCAAATTTTTTGCATGGAAACCCTGTTAGGGGAAAAACCATGGTGGAGATTAATCCACAATTTGAGTACTAAAATATAATTGTTTACAAAAGGGAATGCACTTGCATTCAGGCACACTACCTAGAGCTCACTGCTCAAAGAGAAAGGCTTACTACCCTACAAATTTCAGATTAAAACAATTTGAAGGGTGAACTGATATAGTAGCATCAACTTATGCTAGGTGACAGTTTTGGTGAAGCTCATATATCTGATTTTGGATCTTCTTTTTGAATCTACACTTTGCTCTGCCCTATTTTCCTCTTTTCTGCTCTTTGCATCACTTATGATCAAATTCACACTATTACACTGCTAGATCTTGTTATTCACACTTCTACACACACACCCTTATGTTCGCATACTCTCATATATTTAAATGATAATAAAAACCTCTTATATATATGTGATCAAGGATTTATTCATCCACTAGTCGGCTTTATAAAATATTAGGTTAATTTTAACTTGTTGGCCAGATCCACCACTAAATATTTATGCACATCCTCCAAAGTTGATTAAGAAAAGGAGAGGACCTAAATAACACTTAATCTAGCATGAAAACTTATAATTAATTACATCTTATACATTCACAATGTCTATCATTGCCGGGTCGGCCTTCTAGCATAGATAATCAACAATTTAGTACACTATATCTCCTAGATCATGTACTAGTGAGTGCGCATCAAAACCAAGATACTAAAAACATCAAAAAACCTTCCTTAGAAATCCACAACCCAAAATATATATCTAGTAAGGTGTTTAGATCAATTTTTATGCCTTTAACTGGATGCCCTATTCTTTATTATGTTATGCCAGTAGGAACCAAAATTATACTTAAGTTGCATGACTTGGGTTGCCATCAATGACAAAACTTACAAGCCAATATCCCCAGCCATATGCCAAAAATATCCCCCTTTGGCATTGATGGCAACACCTAGTGAAAAATGACTAAGTGTTGGAATCATTATAGGTACACTGCCAAACTTTTTATTGCACTTTCTCCCCCTGAGATATATAAGGCTCTTTTCACTTAATTCTCTCCCCCTTTGACATCAATGACAAAGCATGGATGCCATATGCCAAAAAGACAAAAAGTGACAAAACATGTGTTCAAATTTCTTAAGGCTTGAAAAATTTACCACATATATGCTTACAGTTCTTCCCCCTTTGATCAAAATTATAAAAAAATGAAGACACTTAACTACTATCTTTAGAAGATTATCTTATTGTTTTTCTTCACTTCCAAAAGAAACTTCTTCCAACCATCAACTGTAATTCCAATAATAATGATCAAACTATTGTTCTTGGAAGTCTTGTTAATAATCTCAAAGAGAGATTCAGGAATTGTAATTACTTCTTCCAAATTCTCACCATTCTTCAGAATTTCCACCATCTTCTCCAGCCTGCATTCAATTAAGTCCTTTACCTTCCAAAAGTATCCACAAGAACATTCTTGGAGAGTTGAAATTTTGTTTGTTCTTACTGTAACTCCCAGATTCTTTTCTTGATAATTCCATCCAGATCTTGAGATATGTCAAAGCTTTTGCCAATGTCATTCAATTCTGCTTCAATATGATCCAACTTCTCCTTGTAATTGCTGACTGCATGGGGCCAACAGATGCAATAGTTGTAGATTCTTTTGGATGAGTTAATGCATAGCCTCAACTCATTCATTTTCTTTTTCTGCTTGCAAAGGGATAACTTGAATTATTCCTTCAGGTGAGTGACAACTTCACCTTCTTTGCTTTTGACCTCTGAGCCCTTTGATTCTTTGTTGCACTCAATCACCTCTTCAAGTAGAATGTCCTTCATACTTTCCAATATTATCTTACAGTGCTCAATATGAGAATTTAGAACTTCCAGAATCAAGTCATGATCGTATGATGGTCTGACTGACCATAACCTTGCAATTTTGTGCATGTCACCTACATCTTGAATAAGTTGTTGTAGCTTTTCTTTTGATAGATCTTCTTCTTCCTCACTACCTTTTTCTTGAACGGTTTCATTTTCCAATGGATTCTTAGGTTCTTCGTCAGATTCTTCATCTAGAATGTCCACAATTTCCTTTCCTTTTCCCTCAATTCTAGGAACTTTTCTTTCACAAGGGTTGTATTAAATAATTTTCTATGCTCTATCAGTGCTACTGGAAGAGGAACCAACTTCCATTAATCTTACCAGAGGGGAAATATTGACTGATCCACACTTTACAAGCACATTCTTACATAAATTTTCAAATTCCAAATCCCAATTAGTTAAGCTCTTAGAATAAGAGTATATCTGATGGCATGCCGGCTTGTCTGATTTCCATACTACATTATCGATTTTTGGCAACCAATTCAAGAAATACATTACCAGACATATAATTACAGTGCCAAACCTAAATGGGTAGCCTGAATCCTTTTTCAGTTGAACGTTCTCCATGATCTGATCCTTTAACAACCCACATAAGTCAAATTCCTAGCCATCAATTATCATTTTGTGAGCATTGTATACTATGCCAGCCAATGTAGCTCCTTCTCGATTTCTGTAGAAGATTTTATAGGTTATTCTATGTGTAATATAATTCGTAATAGGATTCTTTATTGTTGCAATCAACAAAGCTCTCTAATCTCTGATTATTCTGGTTAGGGTTTTGACCTCTTTGTTCTAGATAGATTTCTTCCTAGGAACATCTCTGACTTTGCAAAAATGAGTTAAGTTCTCAATTGCCTCTTTTGAAATGATGTATTATTTTTCCAAAGTTAAAAAATCACCATGTAATCTACTTAATATTAATTTCATCAATTCCGCATTCTCAAAGTACAAAAACTCACTCCACATATCCAAATTTCCATGCTTGGCTTCACTGAATTGCTTTAATTCATCAGGGAGCAACAAATTCCCCATAGACCTAATCTTTGCACTATAATTATATTCATCTAGAGTGATCAAGCCTTTGATTTGTTCCGTTTTTCTCTTTCTCGTTTAGGGTTGACAACCATACACTAAATTGTATGAAGAATTCAAAATACCTGATAGATTTCAAGATCTACCGATGAAATCAATTTTACTGCCTCAAAATACGCTAGTCGCTCGTGCTCTCCTTCTTCTTTTCAACAATGCAAAAAGATAAATGACATATCCAACTTGACTTTTATAGCTTGCACATGCACAATAAATGCATTTTCCCTAAGTTTTTCGGAGACTCTGTTTTACCAAACGATGATAGAAAAATCTTCTACAGACCTATGAATTGTTTGAGTTATTTTTCCTAAAGTCATCCAAAAATTTTGTACACCATAAGTGCACCTTCTTGACTATTCTCTGCATTCTAGTACCATCCATAAACAAGGGAGGAAATATTTTCTTGTAAAACTCCCCCTAGGCCAGTGGCCTGAAATCAATTACCAGAAGAGTTACCGGAAGCAGGTTCCGATACGAAACAATTTCCAACATCAGAATCATTTTTCCTTACCCATTTCCTCTTCATTTGATCTCTGATTTCATCCACAATTACCTTTTCTTTCCGGGCATGTGCAGGATCATCATGGAAAAAACAGGCCCTTAAGTGGCAACAAAATTCGGAAAAAACAGAGTTAGGCAACTTGATGTAAAAATTTGAATTAGTTAACATATTATTTCAAAAATATATAAGAATATAATTTGTTGCAAATTGAATGTAGTTTCTAAACTACTAGGTTTATTTTTATTTTTTTAAAATCTATTTGGTGAAAATTTGAAATTTCAATGGAGTAGTACTTAAATTTCAGGGAAAAAATAAGAAGTAGGTGTCTATCTAACCACCCTAACCAAAATAAAATGATAATATTTTTTAATAATATTTTAGATATAAGTAGAAGACTCATGTCCTGATGTGATGCATATTTTTTTGTAGTTGTTTTCCAAGTAAATAATTAATAATGATTTTTTTACTACAACTTTTAAAAAATATAAACAATTGTACGTCTGACCACCTTAACTTGGTAAAAAATTCATGAAATTCAATTTTTTTTTTTTTTTAATCCTATAGTATGTGAAGCATAGAATGTGATACATTTTTTAGATTCAAAAAATGTGATACCCTTTGAAAGATATAGATATTTTTCAATCAGTCTATCAATCGGGACTTTAGTCGTAATTCAAATAGAAAATGAATAATAATAATTTATTAAATTAAAAGTAAAGCATAATTTATATTGGTGGAAAGGTAAGAATCTCCTTTAAAAACCCTTTTCATTTCATCAATTTTGGGTAAAAAAAAGGTCGTCAGCCACATGGGCCATCATATCACTTACATATCGCCACTTTTTGGCCCATCATGATCTTGCACATACCCTTCCCTTTATCAGTTTTCTCTGTATTTCTATCTCTGTATACCAGACCTCTTTTGTCTGTGTTCTTGTTTCTACAAAATCTTGAAATATGACCATACTTGTTGTAGTTGTAACACACAGTGTTTCCTTTTCCTAACCAATAATTCCAATGACTTCTTATAGATCTTCATTGATTAGAAATATGCCTAAATTTACCACATGTATAACATTCAACATTTCTTCTATCAATAAAGTGACTTGACATATTTTTGCATTCAATTGATTTATGACCAGTCTTTTTACAATTGAAACACTGACCAAAAAATGATGAAACTTTTGACCTCAAATTATTTCTACATTGAACACTCATATGACCAAACTTATTACAAGTAAAACAATACCCATTAAATTTTTGTGCATTAGGTTGTCTTACCAGATATCTTCCATTTATGTTCTGTCTGAAATTATTTTGTCTTGATTTGGAACTTTCTCCCTTTTCATATCCAAGACCTCTCTTATCATTTCCACTCTTTTTTCCTTGAGTTAGCTCATCAAGCTTTACTAAACTAATCTTAAACTTTTATTTGTATTCATTTTCAATTACAAGATCATTCCTAAGAGTAGTAATCTACTTACCAAGTTCTTCATAGTTTCTAGTTCTTTGTAGCTCACTTTCCAACCAAATGAATTCTCCATTTATTCAATTGCATTCATTAGATTTCTCTTTGAGGGTTTGAGCAATATTTTCCTCATTTTTCTTCCTTTCTTCTATCTCCTTAGTCATCTTCATCATCATAGATTCCATCTCATGTGTTAGGTTTGTATTATCTCTAGCAAACTTTTCACATTCTTCGGTTATCTCCTTTAAGGTTTGATTTAGGTGAGAATCATCCATGTATTCATTCTACTTCTATTGTATCTAACCACAAAGATCTTTCCTCTTCACCCTGGATTTAACTATTTGATCCTTCAATTACTGAATGAATTTCTCAGCATCTCTAATATTTTCTTTCAATTCTTGAACTTCTGCTTTAGATTGATCAAGGTCATCAAGTGCCACTAGAAGCTGTTGTTGAAGACTACCAAACTCCATCACATTCCAAGATCCACCTCAAGATGCAAAAATTCTTCAGAGGAACTCACTCTGATAGAAATTGTTGGACTCAAGGGAACATTGAGAGGGGGGGTGAATCAGTGTTCAACAATATTTAAACTCCATTCATCCAAAAATTGAAACCATTTCATCATTGCATTAAATAAAATATGTATGCATTCAAAGTAAACATTCATAACACCATGAAACATTGATTTTTTATGTGGCAACCCTGTTAGGGGAAAAACCACTGTGGAGGTTAATCAACAATTTGAGTTCTCAAATATAATTGTTTACAAAAGGGAATGCACTTGCATTTAGGCACACTGCCTAGAGCTCACTGCTCAAAGAGAAAGTCTTACTACCCTAAAAAATTTATATTAAAACCATCTGAAGGGTGAACTGAGATAGTAGCATCAACTTATTCTAGGTGAAAGTTCCGATGAAGCTCATATATTTGTTTATGGATCTGCTTTCTGACTCTGCACTTCACCTTGCCCTATTTTTCTCTTTTCTGCTCTTTGCATCACTTATGATCAAATTCACACTACTGCACTATTGGATCTTGCAATTCACACTTCTACACACACACCCTTATGTTCACATACCCTCATATATTTAAATGATAAGAAAAACCTCTTATATATATCTGCGATCAAGGATTTATTCATCCACCAGTCGACTTTACAAAATATTAAGTTACTTTTAACTTGTTGGCTAGATCCACCACCAAATATTTATGTGCATCCTCCAAAGTTGGTTAAGACAAGGAGAGGGCCTAAATAACACTTAATATATCACATAAACTTATAATTAATTACATCTTATACATTTGTGATTTCTATCCTTTTCGGGTTGGCCTTCTAGTATAGATAATCAACAATTTAGTGCACTGTATCTCCTAGATTGCATACCAATAAGTGCACATCGAAACCAAGATACTAAAAACATCAATAGACGTTCCTCAAAGATTCACAACCTAAAATATATGTCTGGTAAGGTGTTTAGATTAAATTTTATGCCTTTAATCGGATGCCCTGTTCTTTATTTTGTTCTGCTGGTAGGAACCAAAATTATACATAAGTTGCATGACTTTGGTTTCCATCAATGACAACACTTACAAGCCAATATCCCTAGCCATATGCCAACAATTTCCATGCATATTCTCTATTTTTACCCTTTTTGCACCATCTACATCATTTTCTAGATCATATGCACCAGAGGCCTAAGAAATTTGTGACTCTATTGAGTCCATTTGGTCCTTTATGCTCCTTGTGGAGTTAGGCCATTTTAAACAAAAATTGAAACAATTTTTTTGCTTCATCTAAGTATTTCAGAACATCTCTCAAGTACCCTTGTAGCTTATCATGTGCAACATTGGGCAAGGAATCATTCTATGACCTTCTTTTCCATATCTTTTTCCAATTTACCTTCTAGACTGAATGAATAATCTTTGAAGTAATCTAACAATAGATTCAACTTCCACACATCAGACAAGGAATAATCAATAGTTGCACCAAGAAGACCTTATCATGACACCTTAACAACTAATTCAATCATTTTTTCATTCTTTTGGTAGGTTTGCAATATTTCCTTCCTTGTGGAGGCATGAAATGTATCACCAATCTATAGCTTGTAAAGGGGAGAGATCTTGCTCATATAAACTTGTCCTTGTTTTATGGGTATCTTTAGGAGCTGTGTAGACACCACCAATTCAAGTTGTAGTTGTATATGTAACAAATCCTTTAAATAATTTCTAGAGGTTCAAGAGGATTCACCAATATCTTGCATAGGTTTTCTCCTTCCTTCTACTCACACTTCTCCTTTTCTTTATTACCGAAGCAGTCTTCTACATTATTTTCTTCTTTACGAGGCTTCTCATTATCTAAAGGAGGAAATATTTGATCATTATGAGATTCTTTTTTCTCTAGAGCATATTCCATATCATCCTTCTTCTCTTCCTCAACAATATTCTCCACAATTGGAGGGTTATTATTTGTAACCATGTATTCTTGCATATTCTCAAGCTCAAGCACATGCTCATGTTGTGCATTTTTAGGAAAATTTATTTTTGGGATAGATGAATCATTCTACATTTTTTCTTCACTAGCTGGAGGGATTCCCAACCCTTTATCAAGTTCTTCAACTTTCCATAAAGTCTCATTCTTTAATCTTTAAATTTCTTTCTTGCCTCTTCTCAATAGAATGTTAACTCTTTGTTTTGTTCTAAACTTCTTGTTGTGTAGTTTAGACAATTTTCATTTGTCATCTTGTGTTAGACAAGAAATAATATTCTCCAAGGAAAATTACTTTATCTTCACATCTTATTCAATAGCCTTTTTCCTTCTTGTAGTTAAAACATTTTTCAAGTCATCAGGAAATTAATTCTCAAATTTATCTAAGCCAATGTCAAAAGTTACCATGTACTTAACGATGGACTCTTCAAATTTTACATTATCCTCATCATTTAAATTTGAATACATTTTGGTTGTATCTAACAAGAGACTCAACTATGAAATAGTGTTAACAAAGCATCAAATTTAAAGGGACTATGCTCCCTTGCTAGAAGGATATTTTATTTCTTCTTATGCTTGTCTTTAGTTGATTTTTATTTTTCACCAAAACTCTTTTCTCTTCTTTGAAACATAAAAACCTTCTTTTCTTTCTCAATTATTCTTCACTCTCAGTATCAACAATATCAACTTTAGCTCTTTTGGAACTAGTCTCTTCCACATAGGCTTGAGACATATTCCTCTTCAAAACCAATTGGGGTCCTTCCTCTTCTATATCCTCTTCATCCTCACAAGTGATGTAACTTTCTTTGGTTTCCTTTTCTTTTCTTCTCCACTTAGGTGTTTTATGTACAAAGGCACTCAATGTAGCTTTCTTCTTTGTACTTGTTGTACACATAGTTTTGAAGGACTTCATAATAGAGGGAGAGGGGGAAAAGGTCCTAACTATTTTTTTTGTACTTATAGTACCTTGCAAAGCCATAAATGTAGCTTTGTTTTCCTCCATAGAGCCCTTAGGTGGGTTCACAATATCTTCCAATTGAGATTCATCTTCTACACATTCTTCTCAATATCCTTCTTCCTCTTCTCAATATTTTCTTCAGCTGATTTATTTTCAGAAGTTCCAAACCTATCTATTGATGGATCTCTTGGTTTCCTTAGCATAATATTTTCCAAACTAGTAAGATCTTCCAATGTAACCTCATATCCCAGCTCTGAGATCCAAATAGTTCTAAGTTAAACTGCTTCCATAATACAATTATCTCTAGTAACTATGAAAGTGATGTTATCCTTGTACTTCTCAACAAATTTTGTTGACATCCCCTATATTTTTTGTATTTTTCCTTGAAATTTCTTGAAGAATGTTGAATGCACAAGAGAACTAAGATGGATATGAATAAATTGTATATTAAAATATCAGACCCTTATTAACATTCAAATATAAATTAACTTTAAACCCTTAACAACCATTAAAACCTTATCATGCATTAGAAAAACATAAACATGTGAAATAGTAATGAAAACACATCCATACACATGAGAACAAAATATGTACATGGAAAACCCCAGAAAGGAAAAACCATAGTGAGAATTAATTCATAATATAAAGTAATCACAACATTGTATACAATAGGCTCACCGTCGGAGGGTGAACTACCCAAACGAAAGAGGGGATCACTACTAGATTAGAAAGAAGAAGATAGAATATTTTTACAATGAGAAATCCATCTCAAAGCAAAAAAAGGGATCCACCACTTCTTCACCAAAATATTTGCATTCTCTCTGTAGAATGTAGACACCTTCTTCTCACTATTTCTACTAGTCTTAAGAATTAGAGCTCACATTGGATTTATCACTTTTTCACTTCACATCACACACCTTACACACTTTCCTCCATAAATTCATCATATATATCATCCTCAACCTTGAAAAAAATCTAAAAGGTCAACTATGTAGCTCAAACATGTAAATTGAAATTAGGTCACCACCAAAACATTATTGTGGTGGAGAGGAATGAAGGAATACCACATCACACCCTAACTCAGACCTAAATCCACATATAGAAGCCTCACCAAGCTTCTGAAGACACTGAAGCATATTAGCAATTAGTGTAAACACCGAAGGTTAGACAAACTTGTATTAACATCACTAAAAATTTAAGTACAAGCTTCCTCAAATCCAAAGATGACTTGTAGAACATATACAACACTTAAAGAAAATCTAGAATATTTCAACAAGACCCTAAAATCAAAAAATCCTTCACAACATCATATGCCTAAAGAACATACTCATTATATACACCAAGTTAGCCTTCCACATAGTATAACTGATGAGTCCAACCTAGCGGACCACCAGAACATTAAAAACATAGAAAAAGGATAGATATGAGAAATATAAGAACACTTCCAAATATGTAAAACCAAAAACCACAATGTAGAGAAAGGTGAGGAAAAAAAATTTCTCCCAGATAACACTACATTATAGTTCACACAACTTCTGCGGAATGATTTAGAAGCTGAAATATGGATATAACACCTCTTAACACCTTTGATTCACATGTTATAACCACATAAGTATATATTCAACCATGATGACATGTGGAGAAAAATATTGAACACTACTCTGCCACACTAAACACTCTTTACCATAATGAAACCTCTTTTATTCAAATTTTCTCAAAAGAACGTGGAAACCAATCACCACAAATAACATCTCAACATTTACAATACACTTTTAGTATCACAATCACATGATAACCTAGGAACAATTTCTCCAACAAATTTAGAAAAGGTAGCTCCCTTAGCACTTCTTTGATCAAAATATCATAGAGATTCAAAACTTAGTTCAAGGGACCATGTTAGTAACTCAATACTAGGAAATTTTCACTCTTTACTGAAGTATGTGCCCCAATCGTAGACCAATGAGTGCATCAAAATTAAGAATTTTATACTTGTGTTGAGACCTCAGAATAGAGTAGAGGTATACTTACATAACCCAGTCACCATGGAGGAGGTCTTCGAGAAGTCCACCAAGCAAGAAAAATAGTTGCAATAGGGTATGTGTAGGATCATCATGGAAAAATAGGCCCTTAAGTGGTGATGAAAATTCAGAAAATCAGAGTTAGGCAACTTGACATAAAAATTTGAATAGGTTATGTATATTATTTCAAAAATATGTAAGAATAGAATCTGTAGCAAATTGAATGTAGTTTCTAAACTTATACGTTTATTTTAAAAATATATATATTAGGTAAGAATTTGAAATTTCAATGCAGTAGTACCTAAATTTTAGGGAAAAAATAAGAATTGGGTGTCTATCTGACCACCCTAACCACTATAAAATGATAATATTTTTTATAATATTTAGATATAAGTAGAGGACTCATGTCCTGATGTGATGCAATTTTTTTTGTAATTTTTGTCCAAGTAAATAATTAATTATGGATTTTTTATTAGAACTTTTAAAAATATAAAAAATTGTATGTTTGACCACCTTAACTTGGTCAAAACTTCATGATTTTTTTTTTTTAATCCTATAGTATGCAAAGTATAGAGTGTGACACATGTTTTGGATTCAAAAAATGTGATACCATTTGAAAGCTATAGATGTTTTTCAATCAACCTATCCATCAAAGATTTAGTCTTAATTCAAATAGAAAATGAATAATAATTATTTATTAAATTCAAAGTAAAGAATAATTTATATTGGTGGAAATTTGAGAATCTCCTTTAAAAATCCTTTTCAACTCATCAATTTTGGGTAAAAAAAGTTGTCAGCCACATGGGCCATCATATCACTTACATATCGCCACGTTTTGGCCTATCATGATCCCGCACATACCCAATACTTGTCCAATCTTCAAAAAAAAATTAGAATCTAAACCTCAGTTCAAGAATAAGAAATTTTAGAAAGGAGAAAAAACCCATCAGATCAGGAATCTAAAGAGGGGAAGTGATTCACATGAGAAGGCGAATGGCAACAATGGTGGAAAGAATAAGAAATCCAACAACAACAAAGGAAACGTTGATAATAAGTAGAAAAAATCCAAGGAAGATAGGTTAGGAGGTCAGAAAGGGCCTCATGATGGTTGCTACACCTACGAAGGTGATCATTATGCCTCTAGTTTCCCACATTGTTCAAAGGCATGAAAGGAAGGAAACTAGAATCAAATCCATGTTGACGTGGATGATAGACAAGCTGAATATCAAGCCCCGCCCATCTAGCTATCAAGTAAGCTTTATGGAAAACATGTTTCTATTTTGATTGGTACTACAACTACTAAATGTTTTGTTGATCTGAGAATGATTTCTAAGCTATCCATTAGACTTGGAAATGTGACCAATTCTTGGATGGTCCAATGTGGCAATCGATTGGAGTAGAGGGTGGATTCCTATCTCTTTAGCAATGAGATAGAGATTCCAATATTCCTGACTCAATTCAACCTCTATGTGGAACCTTTAGGATCCTATGATGTAAATTTTGGGAATCAACTAGTTGACAAAGGACAATTCCATTGTCAACTGTGAGGATAAGATGGTGAATTATCTAGATAACTATGGAAACCCAGTTGTGATTTGTGGAATCTAGAACTAAGGCTTAGGTAGATCTCTGATATTTAGCTCAAGAGGGCTTAAATGAAGGGGTGTACCATTTATATGGAACATGTTAGCGAACTTGAGAAAATGAAGCCTTATTTGGATGATTGCCCCATTATTAAGGAGTTCTAAGATGTATTCCCTGAAGAACTCATGAGACTACCTCCCAAGAAAGAATTTTATTTCTTTATTGATCTAGTACTAAGAGTGGAACCTCAGTCCAAATCCCAATAAAATATGACTACCACCGATTTATTCAAATTTAAAGCCCAACTACAAGAACTATTAAGCAAGGGGCTTATTTGACCTAGTGTGTCTCCTAGGAGTGTGTTGGTTATTTTTGTTAAGGATGAAATATTGCATCAATATATTGACTATTGGATGTTGAACAAGGCAGCCATCAAGAATATATATCCTCTTCCAAGGATAGATGAGCTATTTGATTAGATGAAGGGAGCAACAATGCTCTCTAAAATAGATCTTAGATCCGATTATCAGTAGTTGAGAATAAAAGAAGAGGACATCCATAAGAGTTCTTTCCAGGATCGATATGGAAACTACGAGTTTACGGTGGTACCTTTTGGTCTAACCAATGCACCAGTAGCTTTCATCAATCTCATGAATAGAATGTTCATAGATTGGTTAGATGACTTCATCTTGATCTTTATTGATGAAATCCTGATTTATTCCAAGTCTAATGAGGAGCATGATATTCATTTGAGGATAGGTTTACAACATCTTAGAGAGAAGAATATTTTTGGAAAGTTACCCAAATGCTCATTTTATCAAGACATGGTGCATTACCTTAGTCACATCATATCAATGGAAGGAGTCTATGTAGATCTTGAAAAGATTAAGGCGATAGTAGAATGGCCAACACCTAAGAGTGTGACTGAAGTGCAGAGCTATATGGGACTAGTGGGATATTATAAGAACTTTGTACATGGATTTTCTCATATTGCATCCCCAATCACCTCTCTTCAAAGAAAATGGAAAAAGTTTGTGTAGTGTAGGGAAATGCATACCATTGCATTTTCACACCTTTCTTGGCCTGCTTTGCTTTATTTATCCTTCTTTATGTCTTAATTGGTCCTATTTTGCATCCACAAGCCTAATAAACTAAATATTTTTTTGGCTAATCCTGACAATCATCAAAAGGAAAATGATCATTTAATGATTCTTTCTATGTGTCCTTGATTTTTTGGTCAGGACTAAAATGCCACGTAGGGCATCTTAGTCCCCCAAAGGTCTTGGGACCCTGATTTTGAATACACCTAAAAAGGTCCCTTTTTGGAGTCTATGCCCCAAGATTTTAGCCTTAGGACTAAGATGCCACCTAGGGTGTCTTAGTCCTCCTTGGCTTCTTTTTGGGATTTAATTTCAAATTTTGGTGGGATTTGGCCTCCTTTAATTAATGTTTTCCTATGTTGGCTTGGTGTGATGTAATTTCATATATTAAGTGTAGATAAGTATAAATACAAGGTTCATTCACTTATTTTCATAATAATAATAAGAAGCAAGATATCAAAGAGCATAATAAGCATCCAAGAATTCAAGTATTCATTCAAGATACTTCAAGAGTAGTTCTTCAATCATTTTGGAGCCATCATCAAGATTCAAGCATCATATCGAAGGCTATTCTTGTATCATGTGTGTTTTTGTGCTAACATTTGTGATGTAGGGTTTTGATTCAAGCAAGATCTACCAAAGCATTCTATTGATTCAAGATCTATATCCATTACAACCATTTCACACAAGTTTGTAGACTTTACAACAAGGGTTTGGTGATTTGTAGCATTTCATGTTGTTCATTCATCATTTC
The DNA here is from genome assembly GCA_007115665.2 of Sequoiadendron giganteum. Classification (NCBI taxonomy): domain Eukaryota; kingdom Viridiplantae; phylum Streptophyta; class Pinopsida; order Cupressales; family Cupressaceae; genus Sequoiadendron; species Sequoiadendron giganteum. The sequence goes on along the minus strand of CM021102.1, from coordinate 387,629,136 downwards.
CCTTCATTATTCTATTTCATTTCAAAGTTTAATTACCAAAAAGGGGTTTGACTAAGGTAAACCCCCATTTACTAACAATCAACAAGTTTTTCCTCTCTTGTATGCTTGTTATTTCCAATCTAGGTTGAATATTTGAACATCATTTAGAGTGCAAGATTGTAAAGTTGCAAAGTTACATTACAAAGTTGTCATCTTCATAGAAACTCACCTATAGGTCAAATCCAAAAGTTTCAGTTCTAGGAAGCAATTGCAAACCTTGGAGCTTAGGATCACAATCAGAGTTTTCAAAAATCTAGAACAGGACTAATATGCCACCTAGGGAGTCTTAGTCCTCCCAAGGGTATTTTTTAGATATTCTTTGAGATTCTATTTAGAGATTTGAAGATTTCGCATCTACCCCAAAAAATAGTAGCGAGACTAAGACATTAGTAAAGGTGTATTTGTCCTCCTTATCATATTTGGACAAATTATTTTCATTTTTGGAATCCTTGTTACATTTATAGACTTACTAGGTACACACATCCTATCTGGGTAAAAGCACAAAGTTATGTCACACTTTCAACAAACATATCAGCACAACTGAATTTAAGTATCTCTAACTAAAAATCAATTTTGGTCAAACATATGACCTAATAAAATTCATTCTAGCTAAGTTAGATACTTCCAAAATTTATTCAACTAAAGTTGTTGGCTATAAATATATGGAGCACCACTTTGAGTCCAATTTACCAAAAAAAAAATATTTGAAAAACTTGAAGTTTTAATAACTCCTCCTCATGTAAATAACATTTTTTTTTAAATGTAAAAATACCTTTTTGTAGATCCATAAGTGTAGTTTTCAAAAATATATTTATTTTAATAGTTTAATTATTATTATTATTTTTATTTATACTAAAGTTAGGTTATCAGCAAAAAATATTAGGTTGATTACCATGCCAAGGAAAAATACTAAAACTTATTAAAAAAATTGAAAAAAATATGATGCACTAGATAAAAGAATCTACTTCAAGATGGTATATATTTTTTGTCCATTTTAGATAAATATTTAATATGAATGTTGACGTCCAATGGAAATAGTTATTTTTTATTCATGCACATTTTAATACTTATATACAAATATATATTTATCAAAATTGGAAAAAAATATATTCATGCACTAAAGTTTCAAGTTATAAATTCACACAAAAAATTTGAAAGAAAAAAAATAAATTTACTATAAAAAGCTTGACGTCCTGTGCAACTTCATTTTCAGCATTTTATCAACAACTAAATTATAGTGTTAATTTATGAAAAACTAGTTTAAAATAATTTTTTAATTTCTTATAAAAAATACAAACATAAAATATACTAAAAAATACATATTTTACTAGTTTACATCATTTAAAAATTCAAAACATAAATGCTACTTTTTAGTGATTCAAGTTTAAAAGTTGGATCAACATTGGTCGTTTCTTTTATAAAGTGTGACACAACTTTGTGCTTTTACGCATCTTTTTGTTGCATAATTTCATCATTTGCATCCCTCATTTAGCTTGCATAACTAGGTTTTGTACATTGAATTCTTATTTGTCTTTTCCAAGCATTTACTTGGTTGTGAACCCCTAAAAGCTGAAAGAAACCCCTTCTTAGGTCCCCCTAATTGAGAATTGACTCACCTTTTGAGGTTGATAGTCAATCCAATTAGGGTACTTAGGACATCATTGAATTACCTAGACAAATAGGTGAACAGTCATTCACCTCATTTTTTGACGGTTCATTTTGGTGAACCCAACTTTAGATTATTTGGCCTGAGCCCATGGAACCTATAAGACCCCATGAAGACATCGTTTTCCTATCCTACCAAAATTTCAAAGAAAAATGCATAGTCAAGTTATCCCTTGAAAATTTTCCTCCACTCATGATTGAATCTCCACCTCTTCAAGAAAACAATAGTGAACTTAAAATCCTTCCATCCAACCAAGACCCAACCATTAAAAATCCCTTGCCTATTTCCTAAAAAAGACCAAGAGAAAACCAAACAAGTCCTAATCCTCCTCTTAAGAAAATTTATAAAGCCAAAGAGAAAGTGGTTGAACAACCTTCTATGGCTTCTTTTGTTCTTCTCTCACAAGAAGAAAAGAAACCTATGGTTGAAAAACCTTCTCCTACCCAAACATAGCTTGAAAACCATAATAATATAAATAGAAATGCTAGATAGCATGGGAATAGACGTTGTTCTATTGATCGAAAGATGAATGAAGAAAAAAATATTGAAAATCACAATCTGAATCTGATAGAAGTAATAAACGATGACCCTCCTCTCTTACAAGAACAAAAAAATGCTATGCCTCCAACACAATAAGGACTAGTACCTTCTATGGATATTATCATTTGTTCTCCTATTGTGGTTAATTTGGATGATGATGAAGAAATAGATAAAATAGATGAATAAGTTCATAATGAATTGAATTTGTTATTTTCTTCTTCTATGAGCTTAGATGATAACAACTGTGATGATCCTCCTAAATCGAGTGATGCACCACATTTTGAACTTGGTGATTCTCCTAGTACATCACTTGGTGTTGTCCCTCTCGCTAGTGATCTGCATTCCACATATACTAAAAAAGACTAGGATGTGGATGACCTGTTGGATGGTTGACTCGCATATGTTTTAATAGTCTTTCTCATTTCTTTTTTGTATGATTTAATGTGTGTAATATGATCCCCCATGATATTTTATTTGATGTTCCCTCTCTCTCTGTGCATTCCTCTATTTTTACCTTCATTCTTCTATATGCCATAAGCCTTTTCCTTTTCATTGGCCTTTCATTTTCTTTTTTGTCTTGTATTTTCCTTTTGGGGATGACGCAAGGTGTCGAGATACCCTATGCCTCTTCCATGTTGAACCAAAAGGATTTCCTTTTTTTTCTCTTTGTGTGGCATTCTTTCAGTTTTATGTGTATTAGGGGAATGATGATAGTTCTGGGCTTTCTAATATCACTGTAGCAACTAAAAATATTGGCCTCGAATCCATAGATACCTTACATGTTTCTTGGGGGGTAACCTTTTTTTTTTCCTTTTCATGTTTGTCTACTTTAAAGTAATTTCTCACAACATGGTGTTTAGCAATTTCTTTAAAGTGGGGGAATGCATTGGAATTATCTTGGCATGATTTCATTTTCATTTTTCCATGTTCCTTTATGTGGTTTTCCTATTTCATGCGATGTATTTTTCTATTTGTGGTGACATTGGGAGTAATGTCCTTCAAGAGCGTGATCTATCTTAGCATATTACATTCCTCTTAGTGGTGATGTGACACACTGCATTCCCTAAGTTGTGAATCTTTTATCCTTTGATTGGTCCTCTTTTGGAGACATTAGGAACAATGTCCCCTAAGATTAATATCTTGCATGAACTAAGCCAAATCCCTTTGAACATCCCTCTTCATTTTTGTGTTGCATCTTGTTCCCTATTAAAGTCATGGAGGTGTGGATTTGATATGGTTCCTTAGGGCTCACCTAGTGAACAAATAGCTTCACTAGCCCTTGTGAGAATGCATTTTTATTTTTGTCCTTATTAAATTCATGGAGGTATGGCTTTGATATGGTCCCTTGGGGCTCACCTAGTGAAAAACTAGCTTCACTAGCCCTTGTGAGAATGCATTTTATTTTTGTCCTTATCATAGTCATGGGGGTATGATGTTGATATGGACTTCCTTGGGATCACCTAGTGGACACCTAGCTTCACAAGCCCTTGTAAGTGCATGCACTTTTTATTGTATAGTCGACATGTTCCACTTGTAAACCTTTTTGGATAAATAGCCTAGACCCGGTCCACCGTGTTGGACGACCAGTCAAAGCTTGATCCATTGCATTTTTCCTTTTTCCTTTTTGTTTTTCCTTTTTCTTTGATGGTGTATGTTTGTGATCTAATTATATCCTCGTATATCTTTTGAAGCATTTTCCTTTGTGCTTATGTTAGTCTATCATAGGATCTTGATCCTGGGGGCTTGGCCACCCTCTTGGTTATTCTCATCTTATCTTACAAACATTTCTACATTTGAACCCCTCTTGTTTGCATGGTTGGCTACTTTAGTGTGAGTTTGAAGCGAGTCCATCCTCTCATTAAAGTGGGGGCTAAATGTAGTCTAGGAAAATGCATACCCTTGAATTTTCACACTTGTTTGGGCTGACCTTACTTTATTTATCCTTCTTTATGTCTTAATTGGTCCTATTTTTCATCCACAAGCCTAATAAGCTACATATTTCTCTAGCTAATCTCGACAATCATCAAAGGGAAAATGATCATTTAATGATTATGTATGTGTCCTTGATTTTTGGGCTGGGATTAAAATGCCACCTAGGGCATCTTAGTTTCCCAAAGGTCTTGGGACTCTAATTTTGAATACACCTAAAAAGGTCCCCTTTTGGCGTCTATGCCTTGAGATTTGAGCCTCGGGACTAAGATGCCACCTAGGGTGTCTTAGTCCTCCTTGGCTTATTTTTGGGATTTAATTTCAAATTCTAGCAGGATTTAGCCTCCTTTAATTAATGTTTTCCTTTGTTGGCTTGGTGTGATGCAATTTCAGGATATTAAGCATATATAAGTATAAATACAAGGTTCATTCACTCATTTTCATAATAATAATAAGAAGCAATATATCCAAGAGCACAATAAGCATCCAAGAATTCAAGTATGCATTCAAGGGAATTTAAGAGCAATTATTCAAGAATTTTGGAGCCATCATCAAGATTCAAGCATCATATCAAGGCTATTCTTGCATCATGTATGTTTTTGTGCTAATATTTGTGATGTAGGATTTTGATTCAAGCAAGATCTATCAAAGAATTCCATTGATTCAAGATCTACATCCATTGCAACCATTTCAAAAAAGTTTGTAGACTTTACAAGGGTTTGGTGAGTTGTATCATTTCATGTTGTTCATTCATTATTCCCCTTCATTATTCTATTTCATTTCAAGGTTTAATTACCAACAAGGGGTTTGACCAAGGAAAACCCCCATTTACTAACAATCAACAAGTTTTTCCTCTCTTGCATGCTTGCGATTGTAGATTTAGGTTGAAGATTTGAAGATCGTTTGGAGTGAAATATTGCAAAGATGAAAAGTTGGATTACAAATTTGTCATCTTCACAAAGACTCACCTACATATCAAATCTGAAAGTTCTAGAATTTGATATCTAAGAGGAAGCAAGTGTAGACCTTGGAGCTCAAGATCACGTTCAAAGTTTTTAGAAATATAGAACATGACTAATACACCACCTAGGGAGTCTTAGTCCTCCCAGGGGAATTTTCAAATATTCTTTGAGATTCTATTCCGAGATTCAAAGACTCTGCATCTGCCTCAAAAAATAGCAGCGAGACTAAGACAATAGTAAGGGCATATTTTTCCTCCTTGACATATTTGGACAACTTATTTGCTTTTCTGGAATCCTTGTTACATCTCTAGACTTCCCAGGTACACACATCCTATGTTTTTGTTGCATAATTTCATCATTTGCATCCCTCATTTGACTTACATAACTAGGTTTTGTAGGTTGAATGGTTATTTGTCTTTTCCAAGCATTTTCTTGGTGGCGAACCCCTAAAGGTTGAAAGAACCCCTTCCTAGGTCCTTCTAATTGAGAATTGAATCACCTTGTAAGGTTGATAGTCAATCCAATTAGGGTTCTTAGGAAATTATTGAATGACCTAGAAAAATAGGTGAACACTTATTCACCTCATGTTTTGATGGTTTAGTTTGAATGGATGGAAAAGTGTGAGCAAGCTTTGAAAATATTGAAGGAGAAGCTCACAATAGACCTAGTGTTGGTCATACATGATCCTAATGGGTAATTTATAGTAATCATAGATACTTTGGGAGAAGACGTAGGAGATGTATTAATACAAGATGAGAAAGTGGTGGCGTATGAGTCTAGGAAGCTTAAACAACATGAAATAAAATACACACCACATGATTTAGAATTGGTTGCAATAGTTCACTCCTTGCAAATGTGGAGGCATTATCTATTGGGGAAGCCATTTAAGCTAAAAAATAGATCATTTGGAATTGAGATATATCTTCACCCAACCAAATTTTAATGCACATTAGTGAAGATGGTTGGAATTCATTAGTGAGTATGACTTTGGAATTGAGAATATTAAAGGAAAATAGAATAGAGTGGCATACTCTCTAAATATACAAAGAAATTTGGTAGCCATGACCTCGACTTAATTGGATCGAAGGTAGTAGGTGATGAAACACCTTCCAAGGGATGAGCACTATGAGCCTAGTCAAGAAATCTCTATAGGAAAACCCTTCTAACCATCAATGTGATGGGTATGAAATTGAACCAGATGTAATATTATGATACTAGAGGAGAATGTATATTCTAGAATCTAGGGAAGTCAAACTGTTGGTCTTGGAGGAGATCCACAATGCACCAAATTCAAGGCACCCTTGATTTTTCAAAATGATCATAGAGTTAAAATCATTGTATTTCTGGTCTAAGCTCAGGAAGGATGTAGTCAAGTGTGTAGCTAGATTCTTGGAATTTCATCAAGTCAAGGTTGAACATGTGCATTTAGTAGGGCTTCTCTTTCCTCATGACATACCTAAGTATAAGTGGTAGGTGATCAATATGGAATTTATTTGGGGGTTTCCATTGAGACAGAATTAGCATGATGTCATCTTGGTAGTAGTCAATAAGTTGACTAAGGTGGCACACCTCATTCTAGGGAACCTAAAGGATGGATCATTGACCTTGGCCCATAAATTTTTCCAAGAGATATTCCATTTAAATGGAGTGCTAGAGACTATTATATCAAAAAATGATACCCAAATGACATCCAAATTTTGGTTGAATTTGAATGCAGCCTTGGGAACTAAGTTGAATTTTAGTTTGGCATACCATCCTTAAACTGATGACCAAACTAAAATAATCAATTAGGTAGTAGAGGATCCCCTATGGATTTAAGTTATGTACGAATAGTATAAGTGGGAAGAGTATCTACCTTTAGTATAATTTTCATATAATAACTCTTTATATGTGTCCTTAGGTATGACACCTTTTGAGGCTCTTTATGAGTGAAATTGTCCTACACCAATCAATTGGAATATATTGGAAGATGGGATTATAATGGGTCCTAAAATGCTCAAAGAGATGGAAGAGTAGATGAAACTCATCAAGGGACGACTAAAGGAAGTGATATATAGAAAGAAAAGTTATGTTGACAAGAATAAAACCTTCAGATAGTTCTTAGAGGGAGATAAAGTCTTCTTGAGGGTCAAGATGCATAAGAGCTCCATTAATTTTGGAAAATCTTCCAATTTAGCCCCTAGATATGTGGGTCCCTTCAATGTACTAGAAGTCATTAACCCAATTGCATACCAAATTTCTCTACCACCTACTTTAGCTCGACTCCATAATGTATTTCCTATTTCTTTTCTTAAGCCATATCATCTAGATGCATCTCATATACCTGATTGGAATTCTTTACAGGTACAAGATCTAGGAGTGGTGCTAGTGGATCCCATTAGAATTCTAGATAGACATAATGTTAAATTGTGAAATAGAGATATTGTCCAATATAAAGTTTAGTGGGATCAATATTTTGAAGACAATGCTACTTGGGATGATGTAGAGTAAATAGAATGCTCCTTTCCTCATTTGATTACTAGATATATTCTTTATTTTCATCAAGATACTATTGTTCTTGCATTTTGGATTGCATATTTTGGCGTGAATAACAATATGATTGAATATTGAAAAAGACATATTTAATTCAGTGTTGTCTGATAATACATCGGGATGATGTCTCTTCCAAGTGGGGAAGGATGTCACATCTTGAATTTTTTTTGTACTTAATGCTGTTAAGTTCTTTTATTAATTATGGGAAATAAAATTTATTAGTTGACTTGTGATAAATTTAATATTTTACTAGAATTTAAAATATATTTATGTTATATTAGGGTATGTGCAGGATCATGATGGGCCAAAAGTGGCGATATGTAAGCCATATGATGGCCCATGTGGCTGACGGATTTTTTTTTACCCAAAATTGATGAAATGAAAAGGGTTTTTAGAGGAGATTCTCAGATTTCCACCAATATAAATTATGTTTTACTTTGAATTTAATAAATAATTAATATTCATTTTCTATTAGAATTACGAATAAAGTCCTGATTGATAGGCTGATTGAAAACATCTATAACTTTCAAACGGTATCACATTTTTGGAATCCGGAACATGCATCACATTCTAGGCTTCGCATACTATAGGATTAAAATAAATAAATTGAATTTCATGAAAATTTTACCAAGTTAAGGTGGTTAGACAGACAAGCTTTTATCTTTTTTCAAAGTTGTAATAAAAAAATCATAATTAATTTTTTACTTGGAAAAAAATTATTAAAAAATATGCATCACATTGGGACATGAGTCCTCTACTTATATATAAAAGCTTATAAAAAAATATTATCATTTTATTGTGGTTAGGGGGGTCAGACAGACACCTACTTCTTAGTTTTACCCTGAAATTTAATTACTACTACATAGAAATTTCAAATTTTTACCAAATAGATTATTTTTTTAAAATAAAGGTCGAGTAGTTTAGAAACCATATTCAATTTGCTACATATTCTATTTTTACATTTTTTTGAAATAATATAGATAACTGATTCAAATTTTTATGTCAAGTTTTCTAACTCAGATTTTTCGTCTTTATATTGCCACTTAAGGGCCTGCTTTTTCCATGATGATCTTGCATATACCCATTATGATTGAATATGAAAGATGAAAATTATGATGTGAAATGGAATATTTTTTCTTTGAGCATTGGTTAAAGGTTACTGATGAAACTCTTCAAGTGCAAGTGTGTGAATGTAGGAACAAGTTGAAGACTGAGAACAGGGTTGAGGTAGGAATATTTAGCCAGATGACAATGGTAAGCTTGATGGAATATGGAGCATACACACCTCATTGTAAATCATGAATTTTGCATTAAAATTTCAATATGGTAGAAATCACCATTCATGTGAAATGGACTAATGAATGACCAAGAAATTTTGTGAAAAAACTATTTGTTAGATTATTTATCTATCTTGATTATTTGATGATATAGCATTCAAAAGAAAACAAGACACTAATAAATGAAGTTTTCTTGATTGTATTGATGCATAAATTCAATAAAATTTACTTTGAGAAGATGATTTAAAGAAGAAAACACAATTTAAAAATCACTTGGGAAATAACAAATGTGAAAATAAATTTTAATTTTATTTTTTTAGAATGTTATTTAAAAGGTTATTATTTTAGTTTACATAAATAATAATCAGTATTGAGGATATTTTTCAAGATTCAAAATTGAAGAATTGATGGGTTGAGGGCTGCCCATAATCCCAAAACATAAGAGAATTAATTTCATAATAGGGCCGCTAACTTTTATTGACTCCACCAAATATAGTGGAAACAAAAATTTTGTGAAGGGAAATGAATCAAAAAAATAGAGAAAAGATAGGAGAAAGCATGGCTAAGGGGATTTTGTTCAAAAATGAAAGTAGAAAGACATCGATTCTAGGGAGGAAAACATGCTTTTTTAGAAAAATCTCAAGTCTTCATCTACATTGTTTGGCCAAGAGTGATAATGTAGAGGTAAGGTTATTTTATCAGGAAACTTTCCATTTCCTTTCATTTTCCCACTCTCTATTCATTTGAATTCTCAGCTTTAAATATGGTTTTCCTATTGTTAGAGGAAAAATTAATCAGTATTACTTTCCCTATTTAAGGGGACCTTGTAATATATAGTCAATACTCTTTGTTTTGGAGCCGATCCATTCATTGTCGAACCCTACTCTATGTCCAACCATGGAAACCATATTTTCTTGCATATCATTCATGAAACCCTATTTTATGAGAGTATCATCCATGGGTTTCACTTTTAAAATAGTGAGTCTCTATGTAAGACCCATGTGCATGCCTGGTTGTATGTTATAGAGGAACCATTGCATTTCAAGGAATAACCCATCGAATGCAATTATTAAAAGTTCTATCTTTTCCATGAGCCAAAGAGACCATGCTCAGTTAGAGAAAGTCGGCTATCCTCATTTCTTTGACTCTAGGTTATTTCATATCATTGTATTATGAGCGAAGATCCATGCCATCATAGTTTAATTCCATAAAGAGCCATGAATTTAAGGCCTCTAAAGCCAAATGTTTTAGTTTTGGGAGGCCTTTTGTTCATGAGGCCAACCCCTCGTATATTCAACATTTTTTCTAAATTTTGTTTGAGATCCAACCATGTATTCAGAGGTCTACCCCAAGACTTCTATATTTAAATGAAGGTGTTATCATTATCAGATGCATGTTTCTCAAAAAATGGGCATGGATAGTCGAGATACACCATCACCCTATCCATATGCTTATCATTCAAAATATAGCCATAAAAGGTCAATCAATGCTTAAGCATTGAGCTCATATTGTTGGCACGATAAAGGCCAAATGTTACATTCAATTCCATTGTATATTCTAATCATGGTTCAGTTGAATGAACAAATAATGATATCCTCATTCTGTTAAATGATGGTATTCCTTCCATTGCATATATAATGTCTCTACTTGAACATTCCAATTGTTCAATTCAAAGAGCTCTGCAATAGAGTAGAGTGATATCCTTTTTGTTTTTATAGAATCCTTAACAGGTAGTCAATGCAATTCCCATCTACCATTATTAATCATTTCTTAACCTACAAGTGATGTATTGGAATGTATATATATGTATATATGAACACATTCATGTATGCACACATGTATAAGGGTGATGTAAAGAGGTTGAGTGATCACTTTCATTGAATAGTAAACTTGACTCCAATGGAGTCTTAAAACTGTATTTTTAAATGTTGTTCAAATTGGATGAATTAAAAGTCTTGACAATAAGATAATATATGAAAAACATGAATATCAACCAAACAACATATATCATTTTGATTGACCTTAAATACACATTATTTAGAATAAAATGACACTTATTTAAATCTGAAATGTTCAACCATACTTTATCATTTTAGTATATTGGAAACGGAATATCAATTCTATATCAAAATTTTGTCACCTTTTTGATGTTTTAAAATTATAGAACAAACGATGACAAAGAAATGTTATAACCAATTGACTGGTTTACCAATTATATTTTTCTCTTTATTTGGGTATAGTTGTTATGGATCAAGATGTATAACATAATGAAATTCTGATAGAAGTTATTTCCTCTAGAAATAAAGAGCTGCATGTAAATGAATCATTCTAAAAAATCTTTCTTTTAAAAAGAACTTATACACATACATTTTCGGTTATGATTAGAAATCCATATATGCGTACATGCATAAATACTTCATTTATGCATATACACATACATGTGATATACCTTCTTTAAAAATTATATTTTTTTCTTATCTATAATGTAGATTTCATTTCAAGTAAGATGGATTAATGGAAATCTATACAAAACTGATGCATGCACTATGACAATTTTCATGATATTAATTTTAAGAACAAGGTCAATGCAGGATCATGGGGGTCCAAACCAAGCCCTTAAGCGGCAATGAAAATTCAAAAAAATAAGAGTTAAGCAACTGGACATAAAAATTTGAATAGTTTATTAACATAATTTGAAAAATATGTAAAAAAAAAATTGTAGAAAATTGAGTGTAGTTTCAAAGATACTTGTCCTCTTTTGGAAAAAGTAAATCTATTTGGTGAAATTTTGAAATTTCAATACAGTAGTACTAAATTTTCAAGAAAAAATTAAAAAGTAGGTGTATGTTTGACCAACCCAAGTACAAGCATTTTTATTTTTTTGAAACTTTCAATATAAGTAGGGGAAACATGCTCGAATGTGCCACATTTTTTTATTGTTTTTGCAAGTAAATAATTAGTTATGAATTTTTAATTAGAAATTTTTAAAAAGTATTAAAACTCATTTGTTTGATCACCATAACTTGGTAAAAAATTTATGAAAATAAATTTCTTTTTAATCCTATAGTATGGGAAGCATAGAATGTGCCACGTCTTTCAGATTCAAAAATATGAAATTGTTTAAGAATTATAGATTTTTTCAATCAGCCTATCAATCACAACTTTAGTCAGAATGCATGTAGAAAATGATCAATAATATTTATCTATTTAATTCCAAATAATTCATATCTTATATTGGTGGAAAGATAATTTTTTTATCAATAAACCCTTTTCATTTCATCGAATTCGAATAAAAGCAATGTCGTCAACCGCTTTTGGGTCATATCGCCACATTTTAGACCCCCATGATCCTGCACTCACCCAACATGTATTAAATTAAAAATATAATTTATTAAATTTAAAATTTGGTTAAGTTTCTTACATAGGCATATTTAATAGAGATAGTTAAATGAATCAGATGTAGACTATGATGTAGATAGATTGATTCAAGAAAGATTGGCTAGGAAAACTACTGAAACCAGATTTAATATTTACAAATGTGAAAACATAGATAAGATGTATGTTATCTTATGTTACAGGAGGTTATCTTCTGGGATGGGTTTTGAAAATGGGCTAACAAAGATAGGTTTTTCTTTTTCCAAAATCTATATTTTTAGCTATATACAACATATGCTTGGCCAAGTGTTTGTAGTCCATTATGTTGAATGGTCTAACTTTTATGATGAAATCTCTCTGTAATTTCATTGCATAGAACTTGCATGTTCTAAATGTAGATATAAATGCATGTAGATGTTTGGCATGCACCGGATTCCACCTTATATACTGTATCTCTTGCTAAGTATTCCATGCAAGGTCAGGAATTCTTTGAGTTAGGAAGAATACTGGGGAAGCATAGCTTCATGGTTGGGTGAAAAAGTGCCTGAACCATGTCCTCGTCCACCGAATGTGGCAAGAGTTGAAGAGGATAACATGGAAACCCATATTCTTAATTTTGTACTATGTATTTCATAACGTAAAATGAGTTGACTAAGTGGCAAGATGGCCCAAGTCAAACCTTATAATTTGTAAAGTTGATATTTGGAAATAAATATTAAATATTATTTGACATGAGATGCTATGATGGAAAATAGCTAATTGACTGTCTTTGTAGTGTAGGAAAATATATACCCTTATATTTTCACACTTGTTTGGGCTCTCCTTGCTTTATTTATCCCTATTTGTGTCTTAATTGGTCCTATTTTACATCCACAAGCCTAATAAATTACATTTTTTATGGCTAATACCAATAAACATCAATGGATAAATGATAATTTAATGGTTTGAGTGTCCCTGATTTTTGGGTCGAGACTAAGACACTACCTAGGGAATATTTATCCCCTAAAGGTCTTGGGACCCTGATTTCAAAGGCACCTTAAATGTGCCCCTTTTCAGAGTCTATGCCCCAAGTTTTTAGCCTTACGACTAAGATGCCACCTAGGGTGTCTTAGCCCCCCTTAATTTTTTTTTGGTATTTAATTTCAAATTCTGGTGAGATTTAGCCTCCTTCAATTAATCAATTCATATGTTGGCTTGTTGTGGTGTAATTTCAAGATATTAAGCATGGATAAGTATAAATATAAGGTTCTTTCACTCATTTTCATATCCAAGAATCCAATTCTTTTGTGAGAGCATTCATAATAGAATAATTAAGTTTACAAGAGAATTCAAGAGCAATTGATCAAGCATTTGGAGCCATCATCAAGAATCAAGCATCATATCAAGGAGATTGTTGCATCATGTGTATTTTTGAGCTAACATCTATGATGTAGGGTTTTGATTCAAGCAAGCAATTCAAGTCCATATCTATCAAGCATTCCTTTGATTCAAGATCTACGTCCAATCCTAGTCATTTCATACAAGTTTACAGATTTCATAGCAATGGTTTAGTGAGTTGTAACATTGCATGTTTTTCATTCATCATTTCCCTCCATTCCATTTAATTTCAAGTTTTAATTACAGACAAGGGGTTTGACCAAGGAAAACCCCCATTTACTACCAATCAAAAAAAAATTCCCCTCCTATGTGTTTGTGATTGTAGATTTAGGTTGAATACTTGAAGATCATTTAAAGTACAAAGTTGCAAAGTTGCATTACAAAGTTGTCATCTCCACGAAAACTCACCTATAGGCCAAATTCAAAAGATTCAGGACCTAAGATCAGAGAAGAAGGAAGTGTAGACACTGAGCCTTAGGACCACATTCAGAGCTTTTGGAAATTCTATATTGGACTCAGTCACCATCTAGGGCGTCTTAGTCCTCCTGGAGGTATTTTGTAGAGATTCTTTCATATATGGTTCCGACATTCAAAGATTTTGCATTTGCACTAAAAAATAGTATAGGGACTAAGTCAATAGTAAGGGTATCTTAGTCCTCCATAACACATTTTGATAGCTTCTTTGCATTTTTGGAATCCTCATTACATTTCCAGAACTCCTAGGTACACATACCCTAACTTTTTGTTGCATAATTTCATCATTTACATAATTCATTTAGCTTGAATAACTAGGTTTTGTGAGTTGAATGCTTAGTTGTCTTTTCCAAGACTTTTTCTAGTGGTGAGCCCCTCAAATCCTAAGAGAACCCTTCCTAGGTATTCCTTGTTGATAATTGACTCACATTTGAAGTTGATAGTTAATCCAATTTTGATTCCTAGGACATTATTGAATGATAATAGGAGAATAGTGGTGTTCCATGACCTAGGTTATAAATCATCACCATTTGCACATTTTTTAGTCTTTAATTTTATTATTCATAATGTCTTATTTTAAATTTTGTTGTGATATTCATGTATGACACATTACATTTGGTATCAAAGCTTAGGGTTTAGCTCTACGCCTATGAGCCTTCAATGGTCTAAGTTAGGGTTAGTTTTTTTTTTTTTAATTAGACTGCAGGAATCGGGTAGCATGACCCCCTATAAACTATAGTGCGTCTGGTAAACTTTTTAATGTGACCAGCGGCGTTGGCGTGACACTCCCTCTGATACCATGGGGGGTGGGGAGACTAGACCTCATGACCAACCTCCTGCAACAGGAAAGATTTAGCCAACCGAGCTAGGGCCCCAACCCCTAAGTTAGGGTTAGTTGACCCTTAATTCAATTTTGAGTTTAATGAACATGAATTAAATGTAGGTATGGGAAGGTCAAAGTCAAGGAAAAAGAAGGGAAAGACCATTAGGGATACTAAGAAGATATTTGTTAAAGAGAGCCCAATGCTAGAGGTCCACCCTAAGATTCCCAATAATGATACTTATGCACACACCCTTACTTGACTCAAGTTAGAGAGGGGTAATAAAATTGAAGAGCCTAAGAACAATGTTTTTGATAAAAGGGTAAAACGGGTTTTACAGGGACCCGAAACCACAAAGTTTACAAGATAGAGAAAGGACCACCAATGGTCCACCAAAAAAAAGCTGCCCAACAAAAAACAGCAGCAATCGGACAAAAAAGACCAGGAGGGTCAAAAAGAAAAAGACAACAGAAGAACACAGGATTATTTCAGAGACCGAAGGACAGTCTCAGTCTCTGCCTCCAACGCTTGTATATCAGTGACCCCCTGTTTGAAAGTCTGCACCATTTTCGGGGTTAAGGGAGCCTTTCGCTTCAAATTAGCTCTGGTTCTTCTAGATATACCACCATCAGTTTCCTGGCTTTTTTCTTCAGTGTCATCAAGATCCACCACCAAGGAACCCTATTGGGCTTTATCAAGTTTTTTGGTCATAACGTTGATTATAATTGCATTGTGTCTTGCTATTCTGTGGTTCTGTTCAGCAATAGTTTTGATGTTGATTCTTAAGCCCTCAATCTCATTATCTGTAATCCTATAGTTGTGGACCGTATCTTTCTTGCCCAAATCTGCAACCTTGACTCCCATTTCCTCAATTTTGCTTTCTAGGGCCCAGTTTTTTATTTTAAGCTCGTTAATTTCGGAGAGAGTCCAGTCCAGGATTTTAGAGTGGGTTTCGGAGTTGGTTTTAGCTAGATAAAGGATATCTAGGGATGGCTCTTTACTAGCATTAAAAGGGGAATCGACATTCTGTAAGTCAGGGGCAGGGCCCTCATAGTGCTCAGAAGTATAGGTAGTGGCTAAGAGCCTAAGAATAATGTTAAAACTAACAAACCTTTGACAATTTGAGATTGGTGTTTGGGGTGTGGACCCAATGCACTCATTCTAACTAAAGAGGAAAAGGAGTGCCTGTGTGCACATCATACCTCTTCGTAGAAGGTTGTAATATAATTTTATGAGGACCCAAAAGAGTGTCCTCTAGATGATGATGAATAGCCCACCTAGTAAGGAGGAAATATTTTCTAATTAGGATCTTTGTAATTCAATATTATTATAAATAAAGAAAGTCTTTCTTGTGTTCAAAATGTGAGCTTGTATGACTTACTCTTGTTATAAATGGACTTGAATATACTTTCAAGATTTCATGTCATAATAAATCATAATTATGTGCTTGAATGGTTAATTATAGAAAACTTGTGATAGTTACACTAAACATGATCTGTGATGGAGGTTGAACAAGAACCATAATGGTAACCACTTGGAATGGAGGTCTGAGTGGTGATCAAAATGAAGGTCGAAATGAAAGACTAGATAGGATCCTCAACCTCTTAAATCGATAATAAAATAAGATGGACCATCTGGAAGGATGTTTTTGAGATATGTGAGATGGTAAAAATCAGAGGAATGAGGAGCAAACACAAGGGAATAGAGAGCTCGATGTCAATAAATGAGCAAGAATCAAAAGAAAGCTCAAAAAGGACTTGAAAAGAGTGGCTTTGCCAAAGTTTGATGGAAAAACCATCAGAGATGGAGTGAAAACATGGATAATTGAAATGGAGAAGTACTTTAGGATTCAAAATTTATCAAATAAAACTAAGGTTGTATGGGTAGCCTATCAGCTATCTGGTGAGGTAGCTACCTGGTGGGACAATAAAATGGCAAAATAGATTCTACAACTTGGAGAGATCCCCTGGGAATAATTTCTCCAATATTTTTAGAAAAGGTGGCTCCCTCATCACTTCTTTGTTAAGAATATTATATATTTTTAGAATTTAGTTCATGGGAACAGGTTAGTAACTCAATACTAGGAAAAATTCACTCATTTGTTGAAGTATGTGCCCCAGTATCAAACTGATGAGTGCTTCTGAATCAGAAAGTTTATACTTGGATTGAAGCGTCAAATTAGGGTAGAGGTAGACTTACATAACCCACTCGCCATGGAGGAGGTCTTTGAGAAGGCCACCAAGAAAGAACATAAGTTGCAAAAACTATATAATCTTTGAAAATATTTAAAATCTAAGCCTCAGTTTAGGAATAAGAAAATTCAAAAATGAGACAAACCCCATTAGATTAGGAATCTGAAGAGGGGAATTTATTCACAGGAGAAGGAAAAGGGAAGAAATGGAAAAATGAATAAGAAGGCCAATAGTAGCAACGAAAAATTTGATAATAAGCAAAATAGATCCAAGGAAGAGAGGTTGAAAGGTCAGAAAGTACCTCATGATTGTTTCTACACCAATGGAGGTGATAATTATGCCTCTAGTTTCCCATAGCATTCAAAGGACCGAAAGGATTTTAAACCAACATTAGATGCATGTGGCAGTGGATGATAGACAAGCTAAATATCAGGCCTCACCAATCAGTCCATCCGGTAAGCTTTATGGAAAACATGCTTCTATTTTGATTGATACTAGAGCTACTAGATTTTTTTTGATCCAATAATGCTTTCTAATCTATTCATTAGACTTGGAAACTAACCAATTCTTGGATGGTCTAGTATGGAAATCGAGTAGAGAAAAGGGTGGATTCATGTCTCTTTAGTAGTGAGTTAGAGCTTCCCAACTTCCCAGCTCAAGTCAACCTCTATGTGGCACCTTTAGGATTCTATGATGTAAATTTTGGGAATTAACTAGTCAACAGTGCACAAGTCCATTAAACTTTAAGGATAAGATGGTGAATTATCTAGATGATTATGGAATCTTGGTTTAGATTCATGTAATCTAGAGACCACTAAGGATTAGGTAGATATCTTCTATACATCTAAAGAGGGCTCAAAGGAAGGGGTGTACCATTTATATAGTACATGTTAGCAAACATAATAAAATGAAGCCTTATTTGGATGATTACCCCATTCTCAAGGAGTTTTGAGATTTATTCACTAAAGAACTCACATAACTACCTACCAAGCGAGAATCTGATTTATCTATTGATCTAGTATTGGGAGACAAACCTTATTCCAAAGCCCCATACAAGGTGACTACCATTGAGTTATTCAAATTGAAGGCCCGATTACAATAATTTTTGAGTAAGGGGCTTATTTGACCTAGCATGTTTCCTTGGGGTGCACTAGTAATTTTTGTTAAGAAGGATGGAACCGTGCATCTATGTATTAACTATCGCATGTTGAACAAGGTGAAAATCAAGAATAGATATCCTCTTCCAAGGATAGATGAGATATTTTATTAGATGAATGGGGTAGCAATGTTCTCTAAAATAGATCTTAGATCTAGTTATCACCAATTGAGAATAAAGGAAGAGGACATCCATAAGACTACTTTTCAAACTTGATATGGACACTACGTGTTTGTGGTGGTACCTTTTGGTTTGACCAATGCACCATTAAATTTCATGAATCTCATGAATAGTGTGTTCTGAGATTGTTTAGATGAATTAATCTTGATCTTTATTGATGACATCCTAATTTATTCCAAGTCTATTGAGGAGCATGATAAGCATTTGAGGATAGTTTTATAGCATCTCAAAGAGAAGAAGTTTTTTTGGAAAGATATCCAAGTGCTCATTTTATCAAGATGGGGTGCATTACCTTGGTCACATCATATTAGCAGAAGGAGTCTCTAAAGATCCCAAAAATATTACTTGGAAATTATAGAATGGCCAGTACCTCAGAGTGTGATTGAAGTGCAGAGTTTTATGGGACTAGTGGGATATTACATGAAGTTTATATAGGGGTTTTCTTAGATTGCATCCCCAATCACCTCTCTTCAAAGAGAAGGGAAAAAGTTTGAATGGATGGAAAATTATGAGAAAGCTTTCCAATTCCTGAAGGAGAAGCTCATGACAACCTAGTGTTCACCATACCTAATCCCAATGGGAAACTTATAGTAATAATGGATGCTTTGGGAGATGGTCTAGGAGCTATATTAATGTCATATGGGAAAGTGGTGGCATACAACATGTAAAAAATACACACCACATGATTTAGAATTGGCTGCAATAGTTCATGCCTTGCAAATGTGGAGGCATTATATGTTGGGGAAGCCATTTGAGCTCAAAACAAATCATCAAGGGTTGAGATATATCTTCGCCCAATCAAATCTCAATGCACATCAACGAAGATGGTTGGAATTGCTTAGTGAGCATGACTTTGGACTTGAGTACATCTAGCGGCCATTACCTTGACTCAATCGAATATAAGGTAGTAGGTGATGTACCACTTGCCAAGGGATGAGCACTATGAGAGGGTAAATAAATCTCTATAGGAAAACCCTTTTGACCATCAATACGATGGGTATGAAATTGAACCAGATGGAATCTTAAGATACCAGAGGAGAATATATATTCTAGAATCTAGGTAGCTTAGAAATTTTATCTTGTAGGAAATCCATAATGCACCATATTCAAGAAACCTCAGAGTTGTCAAAATGATTACAGAGTTGAAATCTTTGTATTTTTAGCCTAAGCTCGAGAAGGACATAGCCGAGTATGTAGCCAGATGCTTGGAATGTTAGTGATTCAAGGCTGAACATGTGCATCTAGCATGGCTTCTTTATTCTCAAGACATATCAAAGTATAAGTGGTAGATGATTAGTATCGAATTTATCTAGGGGTTGCCACTGAGAAAGAACTGGCATGATGTCAACTTAGTAGTAGTTGATAAGTTGACTAAGGTGGTATAATTCATTCTAGGAAACCTAGAGGATGGATTGTTGACCTTGGCCAAGAAATTTTTCCAAGAGATCTTTCCTTTGAATAGAGTGACAAAGACTATCATATTAGATAGAGATACCTGGATGATGTTCATGATATTTTGGATAACTTTGAATGCATCCTTGGGAACTAAGCTGAATTTTAGTTTGGCATACCATCCTTAGAAAAATAACCAAACTGAAAGACTCCATCAAGTAGTAGAGGATCTCCTATGGATGTATTACATGGGCTAATATTATAAGTGGGAAGAGTATATACATTTAGTATAATTTGCATATAATAACTCTTTTCATGCGTCCCTAGGTATGACACCTTTTGAGGCTCTTTATGGGTGAAAGTGTCGTACACCCATCAGTTGGGATAGATTGGAAGATAGGATTATAGTGGCTCTTGAAATTATCAAAGAGATAGAGGATCAGATGAAACTCATTAAGGGAGGATTGAAGGAAGCGAAAAAAAGAAGAAAATTTATGCCAACAAGAATAGAACCTTCAGACAATTCTCAGAGGGAGATAAAGTCTTCTTGAGGGTCAAGCCAGATAAGAGTGCCATTACTTTTGGAAAATATTTCAAGTTGGCCCCAAATATGTGGGTACATTCAATGTGTTGGAATTCATTAACTCAGTCGCATACCAAATTTCTCTACCATCTTCTCTAGCTCGAACCCATAATGTATTTCATGTTTGTTTGCTTAAGCCATATCATCTAGATATATCTCATATACTTGACTATAATTCTTTACAGTTGCAAGATCTACGATTAGTATTGGTGGATCACATTAGAATTCTAGATAGACATAGTATTAAGTTGTGAAATATAGATATTGTCCAATATAAAGTTCAGTGGGATTAGTATTCAGAGGACAATGCTACTTGGGAGGATGAAGTGGAAATAAAAACTCATTTACTCATTTGATTACTAGATAGATTCTTACTCTTCATCAAGATACTATTGGTCTTGCATTTTGGATTGCATATTTTGGCCTAAATAACAATATGATTGAATGTTAAAAAAGACATTTAATTCAATGTTGTCTGATAAGACATCAAGACAATGCCTCTTCCAAGTGGGGAAGTATGTCACATATCAAAATTTTGCTTGCATTTAATAATGTTAAGTTCTTTTAATATTATGGGAAATGAAATATATCAGTTGACTTGTGATAAATTTAATATTTCATTGGAATTTGAAATATATTTATATTATTATGATTGATACAAAAGATGAAAATTATGATGTGAAATGGAATCTTCTCATTTTGAGCATTGGTTAAAGGTTACTGATGAAAATCTTCAAGTGCAAGTGTGTGAATGTAGGAATGGGTTGAAGATCGAGAACATAGTTGAGGTAGGAATATTTAGCTAGATGACAATAGTAAGCTTGATGGAATCTAGAACATGCACACATCATTGTAAATCATGGATTTTGCATTGAAATTTCAATATGGTAGAAATCACCATTGATGTGAAAGGGAGTAATGAATGAACAAGAAATTTTGTGAGAAAAATATTTGTTAGATTATTTTTCTATCTTGGTTATTTGATGATATAGATTTTGAAAAGAAAAGAAGACACTAACAAATGGAGTATTCTTGATTGTACCAATGCATAAATGCATTAAACTTTACTTTAAGAAGATGAATTAAAGAAGAAAATGCAATTTAAAAAGAACTTGAGAAATAGCAAATGCAAAAATAAATTTTAAACAAAAATGTTTAGAATGTTATTTAAAAGGTTATTATTTTAGTATAGATAAATAATAATCAGTGCTTGGGATATTTTTCAAGATTCAAAACTATTGAATTTATGGGTTGAGGGCTTCCCATTATCCCAAAACATAAGAGAATTAATTGCATAATGGGGTGGCTAACCTTTATTGATTCCACCAAATATAGTGAAAACATAGATTCAATGAAGGGAAATTAATCACAAAAATAGAGAAAAGATACGAAAAAGAACAACTAAGGGAATTTTGTCCGAAAAAGAAAGTAGGAAGAGATTGATTCTAGGGAGGAAAGCATTTGTTCTTAGAAAAATATCAAGTCTTCATCTGCATTGCTTGGCCAAGATAGATAAGGTAGAGGTAAGGATAATCTATCAGGAAACTTTCTATTTCCTTTCATTTTCTCACTCTATTCATTGAATTCTCAGCTTTACATATGATTTTCCTGTTTTTTAGAGGAAAAATAATCGATACTGCTTTCCCTATTTAAGGGGACCTTGTAATAGATAGTCATTATTCTTTGTTTTGGAGTCGATCCATTCATTGTCAAATCCTGCTCTATGTCCAACAATGGATGCCATATTTCATGCATATTGTTCGTGAAACCCTTTTTTTTTTTTAGAGTACCATCCATGGGTTTCATTTTTAAAATAGTGAGTATATGTAAGACCCTTGTGCATGCCTAGTTCCATGTTACAAATGAACTATTGCATGCCAGGGCGAAACCCATCGAACCTGATTGTTACAAAATTCTATCTTTTCCATGAGCCAAAGAGACCATGCTCGAATAGAGCAGGTCGATTATTCTCATTTAGCCGACTCTAGGTTGTTTTGTGTCATTGTATTATAACCAAAGATCCATTCAATAATAGTAATTACATAAAGCGTTGTAGATTTTAGGCTTCTAGAGCCAAATGTTTTAGTTTTGGGAGGCCTTTTGTTGAAGAGGCTAACCCCTTATATATTCGGTGTTTTGTCTAAACTTCATTTGAGATCCAATCATGTATTCAAAGGTCAGCCCCAAGTCTTCTATATTTAAATGAAGGAATCATCATTATCGGATGCATGTTTATGAGAGCATGGGCACAAATAGCCGAGCCATCCAATCACCCTATCCATATGTTATCATTCAAAATATAGCCATAAAAGGTCGAAAAATGCTTAAGCATCAAGTTTAGATTGTTGGCACAATATAGGCTGAATGTTACATTCAATCCCATTGTACATTATAATCATGGTTTGACTGAACGAACCAAAAATGATATCCTAGTCCTATTAAATGATGGTATTCCTCTCGTTGCATATATAATGTATGTTCAAATGTTCCAATCATTTGATTCATAGAGCTCTGCATTAGATTAGAACTATATCCTTTGTATGTTTAGAGAAGCCTTAACAGACTGGTTGATGCAATTTCCATCGACCATTATTAATCGTTTCTTAAACTACAAATGATGTATTAAAATGTATATATATAAGCACAAACATATATATATATATATATGCATTCAACATGTATAAGGGTGATGCAAAAAGGTTGAGTGATCACTTTCATTGAGCACTCAACTCAACTCCAATGGAGTCTTCAAACTGTATTTTTAAATGGTGTTCAAACTAGATGAATAAAATTCTTGATAGAAAGATAATATATGAAAAATGAATATCAACCAAATGAAATATATCATCGAAATGACATATATCATTTTGATTGACCTTAAAAATCACATTCTTCATAATGAAATGACACTTATTTAAATATGAAGTGTTCAACTATACTTTATCATTTGAGTATGTTGGAAATGGAATACAATTCTATATCAAAATTTTGTCACCTTTTTGATGTTTCAAATTCTGGAACAAATGATGACATATAAACATTAAAACCAATTGATTGCTCTATCAATTATATTTTTCTTTTTATTTGAGTATAGTTTTTATGGATCAAGATGTATAATAGTACACAATTCAAATAGAAGTTTCTTTTTCCTCTAGATATAAATATTTGCATCTAAATCAATCATTCTAAAATTTCTTTATTTTAAAAAGAATGTATACTCGTACATTTTCAGTTATGATTAGAAGGCCATATATGTGTACATGCATAAATACTTCATTTATGCATATACACATACATGTGATATAACTTCTTTAAAAAATATATTATTTTCTTATTTGAAATGTAGATTTCACTCCAAGTAAGATGGATTAAAGGAAATAATGGAAATATGTAGAAAATTGATGCATGTATTGTGACAATTTTCATGATATTGCTATGAAGAACATGTATTACATTAAAAAATTGTTGCTTAAACATCAAATCTAGTTAAGTTTCTTGCATAGGAATGTTTAATAGAGATATTCAAATGAATCATATGTAGACTATGGGTGAAGCCAAAATAGTGGTTTACAATTCCTATGAGGAAGGAAACCTCACAAAAAATGACCCCATGGAAAAAAAATTGATTTTGGGGGTTCGAACAAACCAAAAAAGGGTTTGCTCGAACCAAATTAAAGCATGCACGAACAAAAAAAATTGGAAAACCCTTTTTAAAGGGGGGTTCGATTGAACCTTGGTTCGAGCAAACCCCCCTTTGTCCTCATACTCCCCTTCAAGCACTTTGGAAGTCCATATTTTTATGCTTCTAAGCTCAGGTTGAGGATGAAAATGGAGGAGACTTCACAAACCCAACTAGAATTAGGTAGTCCTCAAAATGAGCTATCAAATGACTATAATTTTATTATGTTTTGGTTTTATTATGTATTTAGTTTTTTAGTTTTATTAAATGTAGGTTTTACATCAAAAATCAAGCTCTCTTTTCTGCACATGTGGAAAAATAGCAGATTATGAAAAAAAAAATTTGAAAAATATAAGTGCACCAGATATTGAAGTCCTTGATCCAACAAAAAAAAAAAAAATTTTGATATATACAAAAAAGTTACACGCTATATGGTCACGCTATGCCTGAATTGTAATTGGTTTGACTTTGAAACTTGATTAAAGAAAAAATATTCAATAAAAAAACTATCTAACCAAGTGGAAGCACTAGATATCGGAGTTACAAATCTAAATTTGAAAGAATTAGAATTTTATCCTTCATGGATTTTCTTTTAATGTGTTATACAGTGTGTGTCACTTTTTAAAAATGTTGTTTTTTGAAAAAAAAAACTAGTTTTCGTGGGAGATGGAAAAAGAAGTGCAATCTGATTCCAAAAATTTTGAAAAAAATATTTTTAGAATCTACAGAAAAAATGTGATGAGACTCTAGTTTTCACCATCTTCAAATTCCTCACGGTTTGGCCGGTATAGGTGCCCGAATGTGAAGATTTAGTTAAAAATAATAATTTCAGTGTCTAGTTTGGCCAAAAATTGTAAACCACTATTGTGGGATCACCCCTATGATGTAGATAGATTGATTCAGGAAAGATTGCATAGGAAAATTATTGAAACTAGATTTATTGTTTGCAAAACATAGATAAGATGTATGTTATATCTTATATTGTGGGAGGTTATCTTCTGGGATGAGTGACAAAAATGGGCTAACAGGGAGATAGGTTTTTATTTTTCCAAAATCTATATTTTTAGTTGTATACAACATATGCTTGGCCAAGCATTTTTAGTCCATTATGTTGAATATTATAACTTTTATGATGAAATCTATCTACCATTTCCTTACATTGATCTTGCATGTTCTAAATGTAGATAAAAATACATGTAGATGTTTGGCATGTAGTAGATTCCACTTTGCATATTGTATCTCTTGCTAAGTATTCCATGTAGGATTAGGAATTCTTCGAGTTAGAAATACTATTGGGGAAGCATAGCTTCATGGTTGGGCATAAAAGCGCCTGAACCATGTTCTCGTCCACTAGATGTGGCGAGAGTTGAAGAGGATCACATGGAATCCCATATTCTTGATTTTGTACTATGTATATCATAATGTAAAATGAGTTGACTATGAGGCAAGATGGCCCAAGTCAAACCTTGTAATTTGTAAAATTAACATTTGGAAATGAATATTAAAAATTATTTGACATGAGATATTATGATGGAAAATAGCTAACTGACTATGTCTTTAATTTTAATATTCATAATGTCTTCTTTTTTTCTGTTATTCATGTATGACATATTACACAACTTCACCTCATTTTTTGCAACCTTTTCTTTTAGAAAGTGATTAGATTGAGATATGCTTTTTCCTTAAATATATTACTAGATTCTTTGAATTATTAAAAGAACTTGTGTTATCACATAAGATAGGAATTGCTTCATCATATGATACTCTGATATCGTTCAAGGTTTACTTCATCCATAACTCTTCTATCGAGTATGATGCCATATCAATGCATTTTCCCTCTTCAATAGATAAAGACACTGAATCCTACTTCTTACTTAGCCAAGACACCAACCTTATTCCAAGAAAGAAAGCACCACCACTTGTACGTTTTCTATCTTCAACACAATTTGCCCAATCTGTATCTATATAAGAACCTAGAGAGAAATCAACATCCTTTGGATACCATAAACCATATTTTGGAGTGCCTTTCAAATATCTAAATATTCTAAATGCTACCACATGTGACTCTCTAGGATCTTCTTGAAGTCTAGTCACAAGACAAATTATATGCATGATATCTGGTCTAGTAGTAGTTAAATATAACACTCCTCCAATAATTGGTCTATACTTTCTCTAATTAGGTTTAGGAGATTCTTCATTCTTACTTAGCTTGTAACTAGTAACCATAGGAGTATATACTAGTCTAGAGTCTTCCATTTTAAACTTCTTCAACATTTCCTTAATATAATTTGACTGTGATATGAATATACCTTTCTTTGTCTGATTGATTTGAAGTCCAAGGAAGAAACTCATCTCAAACTCTTTTTGCATCTCTTGCACATACTTTTATTTCCCCCCAAAATTATATCATCAACATACACAACCACAATCAAGATTTGATCTTTCTTAACTTTAAAGTAAAGATTGATATCTACACTACCTTTATTCAATCCCTCCTACAATAAGTACCTATTGAATATTGCATACCAAGCTCTAGGAGATTTCTTGAGTCCATATAATTCCTTCTTCATTCTGCAAACCATATTAGGGTTATCCGATAGCTGAAATCCTTTCAGTTGTTCAATATAAACTTCTTCTCCCAACTCACCATTCAAAAATTCATACTTCACATCCATCTAAAAAATCAAAATTCTTATGTGCTACAAAATCCAAAAACATCCTAATAGCTTCCATTCTTACCATAAAACAAATATCTCCTCAAAGTCTATTCCTTCCACTTGTGAGTAGCCTTTACACACAAGTCTTACAATATTCCTATAGTAATGGAAAAAGTATCCTTTCTCCCTTACTTGGTCTGGTAATAATTGTCATTAAGTTAACTTAATAGTGTCTTGGAATAATGTTGTAATGTGTTGCACACATTCACATCATTCTAGGGCCCTTATTTGTTTAAAATTTACCTTAATTTATCCTTTGTAAAAGTGTTGTAAAGTGTTGTATGTAAAACCCCTCCATTTTTCTTTATGGACTGGACAGTGTGTCCTGGTTTTGCTTTGATTTATGTTTCTGGATATTCAGATACTTTATCTTGTGTGTGTAATTGAGCGCTATTTATAGAGTGACGAACTATTTTATGTGATGTGATTTGGTTTATCTGATGATTTATTTTACATGCTTTAATGATGTAATGATGTTAGTAGTTGTAACATGCGATTTTATTATGAGATTATTGAGTAAGATGTAAATTTCAGTCTTGATGAGTGTATTGGTGAAGGGGACGGGTTTGCATCACTCGCTTGCGAGCACCCTGCGAATCTGTGATTTCCTCTCCATGGTGTGTATTATATGCTAGATATATATTATATGATGTTGTTTACTTGGTTTTCAGGTTGTAGGTACATGACATCGACTCCACCTGGTTTCACAGGTTTGAGCGTGTCGATCCAACGGTTAAGTTGAACAGGAGATAGTAGCTAGGTAATTTGTGTCAAGTCTATGCCCTAGCCTTAGTGTGTCATTTGTCTTGTTTGTTGAGTCATGGTTTATCTTATTTTAATGATATTGGTTTTTGAAAGGTGCTTATTTATTGAATTAATTAGAAGAATTGGTTGCAAATTCATTCATGGCAGAGTTTTGAGGAGGAAAAAAGCTTTTTCAGGTTGGAGAGGATATTTTGAAGAAATTTTTGATTGTAGAATTGATTTGAGAAAATTTTGTTGACATTGGTTGGGCTTTTGGTTTGATTGCTTGCTTGGAATCACTCCACGGTTGAAGAGAAATTGTGAGATCTTTGAAGGAGGCTCTGCATCAAAAATCTTCTTCCTGTAGCTTCAAACTTCAAGTTTTATTTTGTGGTTTTGTTCTTGATTTGTTTAAAGAAAATAGATATTGTTTAAAGAATTTGTTTGTTAAATTCATTGGGAATTAGAATTTATTAATGGAGATTAGATATTAATTAATCAGGTTTTTGGAAGTTTGTATAAATATACTGTAGAATTTAATTTTTAATTGAGAAAATTGTAGAATCATTTGTTAAATTAAATCTTAGATTGTGCAAACACATGTAGATTGTTGTAGGAAATTTAATCCCTGTAGAAAATAATTAGATTTATTTTTGAAAACAAATCCTCTGTAGAAAACTTACAATGGAGAAATCTAGATCCCTTTTGGTTTTCCTATTTTTGTATTGTTTGGAATTTGAAGAAATGGTTTAAAGAATTAGTTATTAAACCTCTATGAAATTAGGAAGGTTTTCTGGAAAATTTTATTTATTTACCTGTAGGTGGTTATTTTTATTAATTTTTCTCAATTTTACCAATAAAAATGTTCTGTGTATATATATATATATTTATACATTATATGTAATATATTCTCGTAAATATATTTACATATAACACACACACACACACACACACACACACACACACACACACACACACACACACACACATATATGTGTGTGTGTTTTGATGTTGAGGATATATTTTATTTAATTCTTTTTGGGAAAAATTGCCATACGCGAATATTGTATAGGCGTCCCTGTGCGAATTTACGCACTCTATATTTATGATAAAAGTTTTGTTTTGTTTTGTTTTGTTTTAAATTTAAGGTTGCACAATGGACAGTGGTCATGACCCCACCGCCCACTTCCCCATTGGGAAGGACATGCTGCCCATGGGGTAGTGCGCCCACCGCATTGGGGGATGCACTGTCCCATGGAGAGTGCGGCCTCCCCAACCACCTACGGCCACTGTACCTTATGTACACTCGGCGAACAAAACAAGTGGGGGCCGACGGTGTACCATCCGCCCACTGTTCTTTTTGCTTATTGTGAATTTTAATTCGCATTTAAATTTTCATATATGAATTTTATTTTATTAGTAATTTTTCTATAATTTGGTTAATATAAATAGTATATATAGTTTAATATTATATATTAATATTTAATATTTAATATATATATTTATATAGTGGAAAATGGATATTTAAGTATGATTTTTATTTAGAAATAATCAATTTAATAGTCTGGTAATTTTTAGAAAGAAATAGAAGTTTTATAAACAATGCTTAATGTAGGTTTTGTATAATATATAGTGTTGTATATATATTGGATATTCTGTTTCAGGCATTTTGGTTGCATGTAATGTATTTAGCTAATGATTTAAACTGAAATGAATAATGTGCATGGTTAGATAGATAGAAGAAGATATTTATTTTAATGGAAGGGATTTATATGTTTTAATGAATATTTGGAAGGTTATTATTTTAATTTTTGCGAGAAGCATTAAATTGGGAAATGGATTTAAGATATCCGAAAATAGTGTATTTCCTTGCCAGTGCATTTTGATATTAAATTTCCTTATGTTGGTTATTTTGGGGAAAAAGGGTGATTTGTGTTTTTAAATTGTAAGTCTTCCAGAGGATGTGGGTTGTTGTTTGGTTAAGACAACCGTTTGTTTTTTTCCTTGGGTAGTGCTTTATGTGGTTTATTCCCTCCAAGTGTTGGAGTGGGTTTCTTTAGTTGTTGCCTCCTAGAATAGGAGAGATTGCGTTGTTTATATTTAGTAAGCACTTGAGTTACTCTCAGAGCCTAGTTTTGTATAGCATGTTATCCATTAGAAGAGTGGCTTTTGTTAGGTGTCGGAGCCCAAAGAGGTAAACCGGGTAACTTTCAGAAGTGATTTAATCAAGTGATAATTAAATTAATGTACTTAGATGATTAGGATGCATTTCACACTAATCAAGATAATTTATCCTTACTCATAGACACAAGGGCTCATTTAGACTTGGGATGAGTGGGAAGGCCTGAAATGGCATGGTCATCTATCTTGTCCTTATGAGAGGTATTTGATTTCGCATGGGTTAGCATGAGGGTCGGGGTTCCTTTGAGGTCACCAGGAAATCTGGAGCCTATGAAGAATGCCCAGAGGAGATCTCATGACTAGCTAAGTGATGACACTCTGTCTAGGATAAGATTAAGTTTTGTGATATGTGTATGGATTACTTTTCATACTTGTTCAATTCTATTTTGTGTCTGAAAGAAATGTGACCTATGTTAGTGATGTGAGAGTTGTACTTGTTTAGTGCATTTGTTTGGTTATGTCAATATGTGACAGTATGAGTTTTCCTTTGGTTAGAGGTTGTAAATATTTGTCCATGTTATGTTGTTACTATCTCCTAGCATGGGGGTTGGGCCTTTAGGTACCACTTGGTTGGGTGGCACATGCACCATACACTATTGGGCCCCCCTTGAACTTTAGTACTTTGTGGCAAGACATCTAGTTGGATAGCTCACGGCTCTTGTGTTTTATTCAAGCTTTGTAATATTTCAATTTGTAATAAGCTATTTTACCCCTCTTGTATTTACGAGGTGGAATTTTGTAAATGTAATACTTTTGTAATATTGCCTCATTCTAGGAATGAGTGATGTAACTAGTTGTTCAAGTAATGAATTTATGTTATGGATATTTATCTTCTTATCTTATGTTGTTTATGTATGTTGAGTTAATGTTTACTACATGAGTAATTTAATGCAATGGATTTTAAATAATGTTTGTTAATTGGGTTTACGTAATCTCGGTTACGTAGCCTTAGGGGATGTTATCAATTATAGATGAACATGTATGTTTAATTCACTTTAAATTAAAAAAAATTAGTACACCTTTATTGTGAATTGAAACTCCCTGTAGGGTTGCACGGCGGGGCATTACATTGTAACACACTTTCAATTAATTAAGCCTAATGTGCCCTCTTTAATGAAATGTACTTAATGTGTACACAATTTATGTTGTTGTAAATATTTGTAACACACTTTCACACTTATCTAGGGTCCTATTAATTAATTATGGTTAATTGGAGTTAATTAGCCCTTTTAATTCAAATTTAAGCCTTATTTGTGACACCTCCCAATTATCTATCCCGACACCCACAATCCAAATTTCATAACATTTAATTGGGACAAATAAAAGTCCTAGAAATTGGTGCTAGGACCCATTCGCCCTACGTGGTGAACAATTCCTCCCTCTATTGGACCTGACCTTTATCATTTGATTCTGAATGAGTTTTTAGTGATCTTTCATTCCTTGAAGGAATGGTCCTAGAAAACAGTGCCAAGACCCATTCACCCTAGGTGGTGAATGGGGCCTCCCTTAATAAGGACCTTCTTTTTGAATTTCATTGTGATGGGAATTTAATAATGTTTATTTTTAGATTTGGTGTTAGCTTAAATTATTTGAATTTCGAGGTTAATCTCCTAATTTAGTATAAATAAGGGGTTAATTCACATTGTTTCTCCTAACAATTCATTCTAAGTCTCCAAGCATTCAAGTTTACAAGCATTAGAGCATTGCAAATGAATTTACAAGGAGTTTCAAGGTAGATTATCAAGTGTTTACTACAACAATTCAAGATCATATCATCATATCTAGGGTTTAATGCATTCATGCATCTTGTTGAGCTAGGAAAGTGTATGTAGTACACTAAAGACCTGTTTGAAAGCATTGTTCACATCTTATTGAAAGATAAAGATCTACATTCTTCATGGCCACTACATGGTAAATTTTAGATTTGTATTACAAGACAACATCCAAGGTATCTACATTACATCATTTCATGTTTCATGCTTCAATTACATTATTTCATCATTCGATTAAATTACCTACAAGGGGTTTGACTTAGGAAAACCCCTATTTAGTAATAATCAACAAGATTTTCTTCCCTTGAATGTGTGTTTGTAGACTTACAAGTTGAAGATCAAATGGAGAACAAGTTTGAAGCAAAATTACAAAAGTTGGCAAGTTGCAAAGTTGACCTTTAAGGCGCAAGAACAAAGAATTGAAGCTACAAAATTAAGTACATGTTTTCATAAGCTGAAAATTGGGAATCTGAAAGTGCAAAAATCAAGGAGAATAACCCAATTCCCAATTTCAGAAACCCTAATAGGGACCCATTTTCCACTAAAGGCGAATGAGTCCTTTGTGCCCTAAAAATAGGCTTCTTGCAGTAATGTACACACATCTTTGAGCTCTAAAAACTTCCCTCATAGTTGCTATAATAGTTAGATATCATTTTTTATTGTTATTTGCATCTTTGACCCTCATAATTTCATTAATTATAGTGATTAGTGTGCAAAAACTAAGTTCTTCATCATCTTGTTGACATCATTTTAATGAGCCCTATTCTCCACCTAATCAATTCCTAACAACTTCTCAACTCTCATTTAGTTTTTTGCAGAACAACCATTTAATTCCAATCATGTTCTTGTTCACTGGTCCTAAGATAAGTTCCCAAGTCCGTTTCTTCTCAATCTGCATTGATTTCTTCTTCCATAGCCTTGATCTAAAATTCATCTTTGTATGCCTTAATCACTGTTTTAGGTTCAACTTTAGAAACTAAACATAAATTTACTTGTTCTTCTATCATAGTAGTCTTCCTTCTTGGGAATACACCTCTACTTTTGTAACCAATGATCTAATTTTTAGAATAATTCTTTTGCACATACTGAGGGGTCATAGGAATCCTTTGTGAAGCTTCTTCATCTTCAACTTGCACTTCTTTTTCCTTACCTTCATTTTTTTCTTCTTTTCTACAAGAGGACTCATCTAATTCATATCCATCTATCAACATGTGAACTTTTATGTAGGTCTTCATCCACCTTGATATTTTCACTTTCAACAATCGCTTTTAGCTTCTTGTTGTAGCATTGGTAATCCTTTCTCTTTGTAGAGTATTAAAGGAATATTCCTTCATCGTATCTTGCGTCAAAATTCCTTAATTTTCCTTCATCTCTTTTGATGTAGCACTTTCTTTCAAAAACTTTGAAATATTTGATAGTATGAGTTCTTCCATATTACAACTCATAGGGAGTCTTTGAATTGTTTATCATTGCTTACACTTTGTTAAGTATATAGAGTGTATTATGAATTTCTTCTCTATAGTAGACAAATGTTTAGTATATTTTCTTCCTTCATAATTTTCCTTACTACTTCTTGAACTACCCTATTCTTTCTTTCCATTGATGGTTATGCGCAAGATCATGATGGGCCAAACAATGGTGAAATGTAAGTGATATGGTGGCCCATATGGATGACAACCTTTTTTTACCCAAAATTGATGAAACAAAAAGGGTTTTTAAAGGAGATTCTCAACTTTCCACCAATATAAATTATGCTTTACTTTGAATTTAATAAATAATTATTATTTATTTTCTATTTGAATTACGACTAAAGTCTAGATTGATAGGTTGATTGAAAAACATCTATAGCTTTGAAACGGTATCATATTTTTTGAATCCAAAACATGCATCACATTCTATGCTTCACATACTATAGGATTAAAAAATAAATAAATAAAATCATGAAGTTTTGACCAAGTTAAGGTGGTTAGACATATAAGTTTTTATATTTTTTAAAAGTTATAATAAAAAATTCATAATTAATTATTTACTTGGAAAAAAAATACAAAAAAATATGCATCCCATTAGGACATGAGTCCTCTACTTATATCTAAAATATTATCATTTTATTGTTGTTAGGGTGTTCAAAAAAACACCTACTTCTTATTTTTCCCTCAAATTTAAGTACTATTGCATTGAAATTTAAAATTTTCACCAAATAGATTTTAAAAAAAAAAACGTAGTAGTTTAGAAACTACATTCGATTTTCTACAAATTCTATTCTTATATATTTTTGAAATAATATAGATAAATTATTCAAATTTTTACGTCAATTTTCCTCTCTGATTTTCTAAATTTTCATTGCCACTTAAGGGCCTATTTTTTCCATGATGATCCTACACATGCCCCAATCCATTTTTCTTAGGAATTATAGGAGCTAACAAATGTCTCTTTATTCCATGATCTTTGCAAAAGCTATTAAACTCATTGGAGGTGAATTCTCCACCTCTGCTATATCTTAAACATTTGATTTTCATATCTATTTCATTCTCAACAATAGATTCAAATGCATTAAACTTATGTCGAGCTTTTAATTTTTCTATGAGAAAGGTTATCCAAGTGATTCTAGAGTAATCATCAATTAATAACATGAAATACCTATCACCTTGAAAACTTCTTGTTCTTGTAGACCCACAAAGGTTTTGTATGCACCAAGTCAAAAGGTCATGTGGTAGAATATTCTTTGACATTGGACCTTTTTCTTATTTGCTTCCCAACTTGACATTCCTTACAAATTGTATTTATACGCTTTATAATCTTTGGAAGATCTCTCATAGTTTGAGAAAAGCTGATCCGAGCACTAAGCTATCAAAATTGATGTGACATATTATTCTATGTTATAGCCAACTTTCCTTGATTTGAGTCATAAAGCACATACCATTAACACCCTTAAGTTGATAACCATTTCCATTTGTCCTTCCTATAGTAACCAGATTTTCAAAGTCTTTCCTGATCTCACAACCATCCTAAAATATAGGATTATATCCTTTGCTACATATTTGTCCCATACTTAGAATATTATGTTAGAGATTCTTAACATAAATAACATCATATGTATTATTCTTTCCATTAGAACTGATTGAACCTTTTCCACATATTTGAGAAAATGTATCATCACCAAACTTAATAAGACCTCCTTCAAACTTCTCAAGTTGAAAAATCTTACTCTTACCACCTTTCATGTGATTTGAGCATCTGTTATCAATAATCCAGTAGCTTTGGTCCTCTCTAGCATGAAAAACAATCACCATAGTTCCATTATGAACTGATTTTGAAGAAAATCCCTTCATACATCTCTCAAAGGTAGTAGAATTAGTTCTAACATTTAGAGCCATGAACAAGAATTCATCATTTTCATCACTTAGGTAGTCAGATTCACCATTATATATACTGGCATCTTCTTTAAGATAATAACTTATCTTAACTGATTTACCTTTATTATTCTTAAGTTTGTCATTGGAATCTTTGGTTGGACATATTGAAGCATAATGACCTATCTTTCCACAATTGAAACATTTTAAAGGTAACTTACCTTTGTATTTTCCATTTCCCTTTTTCAATCTCCTCACAAAGTTTGCTTCTAGCTTATCAAACTCATCTGGGTCAAATTCCTCATTCCTCTCTACTTTGCCAAATTTAAAAGCAATCTCTTTTCTTGAGTCATTTGGACCAAACTCTCCCAATTTAAAACTAGTTAAAGCACCAAAAAACTAATCTCTAGAATAATGATCTAAATTAAGAGCTTCTTTAATATCAGAAACATTATGACTATAAGATTTAGGAAAATTTCTTCATACTTTCTTTACCACCTCATCTTCTTCAAACTTTTTGCCAAGACCTCTGATGGGATTGAAAACTTCTTACACTCTATGCATCTAGCCTAAAATATCTTCATCTTCTATCATCTTTAGGGTTTCAAACTTAGTCTTCAAATTTTACATCTTTGCTTGCTTGAGTTTACCATCTCCTTCATAAACACTTTCCAACTTTTTCCAGATCTCACCAGTAGTTTTAAGACTCATAACTTTCACAAGTTCTAAAACAGAAAGACTACTCAAAAGAGAAGACCTTGCTTTTCCATTTTTCTCATATGTCTTGATCTCATCATAACTTATTAAACTATTTGTAGGAGCTGTATATCTAGTTTTAAAAGACTTCCAAACTCGAAACCTTAGAGAAAGAAAGAAAAATTCCATCCCAATCTTCTCGAATGCATAATATGATCAATCATTCTAAGGAGCCTCCTTCTTGTGTGTTATCCTAGATCGACCTCAAGCAGTTAAGATTTCTTATAAGGAACCTTTCTCTGATACCAATGGTTGAATGCACAAGACAACTAAGAGGGGGTGAATTATTTATACATTAAAACATCAAATCGTCATTAACATTAAGATCTACATTAACTCTTAAACCCTTAAAAACAATTAAACCTTGATCATGCATTAGCATAACTTAAACATGTGAAATAGTAATGCAAACACATCCATACACATGAGAACACTTAATTTACATGGAAAAAATAATAAGGGGAAAACCTTGGTGAGGATTAGCTCACAATTTAAAGTAACTGCAATACCAAGTACAATATGCTCACTACCAAAGGGCTCACTAGCAAAAAGAAAAAAGGGTTCACTAACAAATTTGAAAGAAGAAGATAGAAGAATGTTACAATGATAAATCCTTCTCAAAGAAATAGAAAAGATCCACTACTACTTCACCAGAAAATTCACTCTTTTTGTAGAATGTAGACTCCTTTTTCTCACTACTTTCAATAGTCTTAGGCATTAAATCTCACACTATATTTCACACTTTTGCACTTCAAATATCAACACTTTGCATTGCACATTTTTACAGACTTTCCTCCATCAATTCATCACATATATATCATCCTCAACCTTGAAAAAAATCTACAAGGTCAAATATGCACCTTAGACGTGCGAATTCAAATTAGGTTTGCACCAAAACATTCTCAGACGCCAGAGATTAATGAATTTGAACAACATCACACCTTAAATCGTACCTAAATCCACATATACACATTTCTCCATGCTTCTAAAGACACTAAAGCATATTTGTAATTAGTGTAAACACCCAAGGTCAATCTGTAATTAGTGTAAACACTCTTTATCAAATCAAAATATGACTCGTGAACCACGCAACACTTAAACACAATCTAGAATATTCCAACAACACCCTAAAATCCAAAAAATCCTTTGCAACATCATATGCCTTTAAAGAACATACTCATTTTATACACCCAGTTAACTTTCCACACACTGCAAATCATGAATCCAACCTAGAAAAACATCAAAACACAAAAAAAATAGACTAAAGATAGATATGAGTAATATAAGCACACTTCTAGATCCACAAAACCATAAACCACAACGTGGAGAAAAGTAGATCAAAACCATTTCTCCCAGACAACACTGCATCATAGTTTACACATTGTTGAACACAAGTTCTTATGTAGAATGATCCAAAACTTAAAAATATAGATATAACACCTTTGAAAACCTCTAATTAACATATCCAGACCACATAAGAAAATATTCAACCATAAATAAATATGGAGAAAAACACTTAACACTACTCTACCACATTGAACACTCTTTACCACTCAGTTTCCTCTTTTATTCAAATTTTCTCAAAAGTACTTGGAAACCATGCACCAAAAACATCTGAACATTTGTAACACCTTTTTAGGATCTCAACCACAAGAGATACTGAGCATCCACAAACACAAGATCATCAAAGAAACATGAGGTTGGCATCAGTGATACTACTAATGACAACATAAAGTAATAAATCAAGGCATCTCCATAGGTTGACATGAATGCAACAACATAGATATGTTGACATCAATGACAACATAATACTTCCAACAAAGAAACCACACAACATGGTTTTCCAGGTTCTAGATTCCCTAACCTTCTCAAGTGGTCTTTAATCTGAATAGCAAGAGGAATATTTTCCAACCACATAATTTTATTTGCACTAGGAACTTGTCTAAGAAAGTAAAACAATAAACACACAATTAGGGTACCATACAAGAAAGGGCACTAATATTCTTTGGTCTTCTGAAGATTCTCCATCAACTATTGTCTCAAGAGTTTACACAATTCAATATCCTGACCTTCTTTCACCATCTGGTGAGTAGTGTGAATAGTGGTAGCCGACACAAAGTTCTCTTTGTTTGTGTAAAATGTCTTATAGTCAATCATCATTGATGCATATTTCACCATCGGATCATTGATATCCTTCACCATTAGGGCACATTTTTCAAATTTCACATTGGTGAGTTTCATTTCCATTTCATTTTCATGACCTTCATTGCTGGAACAAGTTCATTTAAACACAACCCTACAACAACCCTAATAGCTTCCTTTTTTTATCATGCATGACATGTCTAACCACATCAAATTTTCATGAATTTTTTTGAGCACATGCTTTACCAATTAATTGTCATAGCAGAAATTGGGAGAATTATTCTAGACATCCAATTTCTTCTCCATCAAACTCTCAAATTCAAGTTTCAATTCAAAATAATCTCCTATCAATTCATTTACCCAATATTCTACAATCTTTGTGTGATCATATTCTTCCATTTTTGTGTGAATATAAATTTGCACATCCTATGTATGTATCAAACCATATGGAACCCTAAAAAAAGCACCTTCAAGATCTATCTCTATGGACTTGTATGTATGTTTCTTAACCTTAGGTCCTGCACGCTCCAAGAAATCAACTACTTGTGGAGTAAAATTTTTTAATCACTTTTGAAACTAGCATTAAGTAAGAAAGAATAAATACCTTTGAATTCTTTACCGCTAAGGTTTCACACAACACAAAATCACTTCAAATCACCTCTACTCTACTCTTTAATTTAATTGCTCAATTACAATTGACTTAATCATATGTGAAATAACATGTAAAAATGTTTTAAATGACCTAAAAATATATTTATTTTAGTTGACAAAGTTAGGTCAAAAAGTTGGCAAACCCTCACTATGTCATCACAAGCACCTTCAATTATTCTATTACAAGAAATTTCATATTGAAAATACTATAAAATGGATCAACCATGTCAATATGTACATGTACCAATGTGATGAAGGCATCAAAACCACATCTTTGGTAGGGGATGAAATATTTTATGCTAAAACTCTCCCTCAACCAAAGATCTCTATCTAGTTTCCAGAGGAAACATCTACACTAGGAGTTGGAACAAAATCGTTATTCACTTCAGTCTCTTCCTTGTTTTTCTAGATCTTGTTCATTTTATTCTTCATATCAGCTAGATCTAGCTTCTTTACTAGATCAACCTTCTTCTTTTGTGAAATAGAGGGTTTCACATTCTTAGATTTTCAAAACTTAGACCTGTATGTGTCCTAGTTTATTGCACTTATGACATGTGACACTTTTTTGAACAAGCTTACTTCCTGTCATTTTAGATCTGCATTCAAAATCCCTATGAAAAAAATAATTTGATGTATTACAGTAATTGTTGAAAGATTGGAACATCATATTGTAAATATGGTTGTTGTTGCACCAAAAGATTGACCTGTTAATTCTTGATATAAATGCTATAGTTAATTAATCGATGGGAAGCGGTTAAGCCATGTCATGAACCCAAGTGTTTTGATACAAAACACAAGGAGACCAAAGGCATACACCTTGCAACAATCCCCCCAATACAAGTGAGGGGTTTGAACCTGTGACCTAGGCTTTGATACTAATTGTTGCAAAGTCAATTACAATTGCACCAAAACATTGACCTGTTAATTCCTGATACAACTGCCAAAGATAATGAATCCATGGGAGGTAGTTAATCCATGTCATGAACTTGAGCAATATGTTGCACAACACAAGAATACCAAGGGTGCACACCTTGCAACACATCATACCATTATTGTATCTACCCATCATTTGACTTCTGCCTTCACTAGCTTTATGACCAAATGTATTGTATTTGTAGCATTGATTGAAAAGTGATTGAACATTTTGATTCATTTTCTTCTACACTCTATAGCTCCATGTTGAAAATTATAGTAGGAATAATAGTAACCATTAAAAGATGAATAACTTTTTACAATAGGTTTGCTTATAGGAATTTTGAATTCTTTCTTTTCATTCTAGATCTATTTGATATTTCCCTTCTCATCATTGTTTGAAGTTTGATTCTCCTTTGAATGTTCTACTTTTTCAAACCCTAATCGTTATTTTTCCCTAGAAGCCTTCTAATTTACAATCATTTCATCAAGCAGGGTAGAGCTCTTCTTGAATTTTTCATCTTAAACATTTGCTTTCTCTAGATTTGATCTCAAAGTCACAATATCTTGTTCAAGCTTTAAACATTCTACAAATTTATCTTTCAGTTTGGCATTCAAGCAGTCTTCCACTCTTTTTCCTTTTTCAACTTGCACTTTTAGATTAGCCACTGTTTTATTTGATTTCTTCACCTACTCATTTGTTTCCTTGAATATTTTTTTATATTTCTTGAGTTTCCCTCTCAACTTCTTGATACACTCATCTGTGTCCTTAAGATTGTCTTGTAGATCTCTATTCTTAGATTCTTCTTTATCTAGATCATCAAGAGCTGATTTGAGTTCTCCTTCCATATCAACTTCAAAATATTCTTCAATAAACCCTTCTAGGATAATCTCTTCTAGAGGGATAGGATTCTTTCTTATAGCCATGTGTTCAACCTCTAGGATCTACCTCAAAAATCAATCCAATTTAAAGAACCAAGCTCTAATACCAAGTCACTATTCACTAAACCTCAATAACCTTGTCAATTCCAACATCCAATTAAAACATCATATTTAACTTGTAGTAAATGAAAGGAACACATAAAACTTGCATCACATCAAGGATCAAAGAACATCATGTTTACATGGAGAAACCTTAAAAGGGAAAAACCATGGTGAGGGTTAGCTCATAATATATTATTTAACCAGTTACAATGTTTGATACAAAATGGTGGACTCACTATACAATGAATCACTATCCAAAAAGATAATGGCTCACTGTCCATGGCTCACTGCCTAAAATAGGAGATAGAAGAAAGGGTGGCTCACTGCAAATCTTAAACTACTAACAATGTGTTTGACATATGCTGAAGATAGAGTTCCATTGAAGCTCAAAAAACTAACTTAACACACTTCGTACTTCACCATAATTATACTTTTCACTTCTCTCCATACCATATTTTTCATATATACTCTACACATATTGTCCATCCACATTTCCACACAAGAAATTAACCTTGTATATATACCACAACTGAAAAAAAAAAAAAATTAGGTTAGCCTATTTAGATTTTCCATGCATCCTCATTACCTGCTGGCTCCAAAAACTAACACACACACCTTAAAAATAAACCAAAACATGTATAACATCAAAATACGCCTGCATGACCCATAATCACTCCCATAAATTTGTTTCTTACATACTTCAACTCTACAAGACCCCAAAATATTTAGGTCAGAACCATATAATAAAATTGGTGAATCCATAACAAAATGAACCAACTATTCACTCACAAACCACCAAATTACTTGTCACATGGACCATACACACTATTGACATCCTCAAACACTTCCTCATAATCGTATAGAAAAATATCCATACATGGTGGAATGTAGAGCATTCTAGCATACACTCTGTAATTGCAACTCTTCCATTTCAAGAGTTGGTATACTATCAACATTATCTTTGACTATAGAAAATATATAAGGTTGAGTCTTTGGATTTAGAAACCTTCAACACGTACCACCATTATCTCAAAACTGTGTGACCATATTCTTCATAGTGGTGCAATGCAAACCACAAAAATGGTTCAGTGAGCACTGAAAAATATACATTGTGACTTAGGAAAATATACAAAATATTTGGTCTTCTTTGGACCAACACTATTATATCTCTATAATGGGTTACCATCAATGAAAAAACCAAAGATTTTTGTGCACATAAATATTCAACAATATCTCCACACCATACATCAACATCATTTATAATTCATCATGCTCATGTTTCCAACAACCCAAGTCTTCAATAGTCATCTGACAAGGACCCAAAAATCTGAGTAGATCTACAAACTCCAAGGATTTTTTCTAGAATTTTTTTACCCTTATCCTTTTTTCAATAATTCGGCCAGCTTCCTCTTTATACTCATGGAAAGGGAAATTTTTTGTAGTCTTCCCTTGCATAGTATCAATTTTTTTTCTCCCTAACTACTTACCCTAAGCCTTACTTCCCAACTTTCCAACCCATGGCCCAAATTTAGCCTTTAACCTAGGAATATCACAATATACTTCCTTAGGAGAAGGTAAGGTATTAGTATCATCACTTTCAACAAT
Source organism: Sequoiadendron giganteum (assembly GCA_007115665.2). Classification (NCBI taxonomy): domain Eukaryota; kingdom Viridiplantae; phylum Streptophyta; class Pinopsida; order Cupressales; family Cupressaceae; genus Sequoiadendron; species Sequoiadendron giganteum. Next base: position 387,587,148 of record CM021102.1, on the reverse strand, counting down.
ATTTTATTTCTTAGGGGTGGGAAGGAGTGGATTCAACTAAGAAAACATTGATAGATTTAAGTAGTAATAAGGCTAGATGAAATTTATAAAGGTGAAATTTAGGGCCTTGGTGAAGTACAATGGCTAAAAAGTTAGCGTTTTTATTGGTACTATCTTTGCCCTACTTGATAGAACTATTGAGGGAGCTAAGAAAGAAGAATAGGAAACTCAACATAATTTTGTTCCTTCAATAATTTAAAAGAGGAAAGTTATAGGTTTAGTGAAATTTGAAAAACCCTTCAAGATTAAAATATTTGATCAAAATCCAACACTCTTGATCTTAGGGACGAGGCAACACTTCTCTATTAAACCTATTATTTTATTTTAAAAATTTCTCTACATAAAAAAAAATCCTCATGGTTTTAAAGTTTTGAAATTTTCTTTGATTTTAGGCCTTTAATCCCTAACATTTCAAACACATGGTATCTCCTATGAATTCTTCGATAAACTCGAAACCTAGAAACCACCAACTTGTACATTCACTTTTTACCATGAATTTGTGAATTGTGTCAAAATGATTTGATCAAACCCATTGAGCATTTATATGAAAAATATTATTCCTCCTTTTTTAGAAGTCTACCAAAATTTGTTTTCTTTTTCTACTCATTTTTAGGTGGTAGGATTGCTTCAAACTTTATTGCCACTAATGGTTTCCAACACCAACATTTCCAAGTAGGACCCAGAGGACTCGACAATATTTTTGGGTTTTAAGAATAGTGAAAGAAAATTTTATATTTTCTTAGCAAGATATAAGTGTGAAAAATACAAAAGCACTTCCCAAAAATGTTACTTTCTAGGCCACAATCCTTGTACATATAATTAACTATCACCATTCTCTTAAATCACACAAAATGTATGATTTCTAAAAGAGGCCTTAGTTCTAGCACAAAATATAGAACTATGATATAAATAAAATATATTCAACATCACATGAGGGTAGAACTATGTGAAGCTATTAATAGGGTCATTTCTCTACCAAGCCCACCATATTGATAGAGTGGGGGTCTTATTAGAGTTAGCACAATGAAGAGGACAATATGAAAATTGGTTTTGCTAACACATCCTATTAATGAAATTATAAATAGATCCATATTAGAAAAAACTAATGTTAATATCTAAATGGATCAAGGGAACATATTGTCACCAACAATACTAGTTTATTATTCATTTCTTATGGCTCCCAGGTGTCTAACCTAGTTTAGCTAGAAAGAGAAGTAAACCAAGTGTAGATAAAATTAAAAATCAAAATCAAAATAATAGATCAAACACAATTACGAAAGACATTCCATATTTAATGATTATAAAATAAGAAAATGATATGAATATATTTCTATTCCATCTATATAAGTAAAAACCCAACACGTTTTAGAAATGTGTATAAGTGAAATCATGTGCAGCCATTCAACTCCACTATTTATAAAATGATTAGTACTATTTCAAAGAAATAAAGCACAGGAAGAAACCCCACATCCATCCACTAAAACTAAACAAAACCCACCTCGATTAAGACCTTTTATTCTTATAATTTTATAAAATATACAATGGACCAACCACCTAACTAAATATAAATTCATGTATTGATTTTTAAGCATTAAGAATTAACAATGCATACAAGTGATTGGAATAAAAAAATGTTGATGTCATGAGAGGAAAAAATATACCATTAAATACTATAATTCTTTTCTATTAGATTTTGTTTGAAATTAGAAAACTAGACTGAGATCATTTTTTTTTACAATAAAAATCTAAAAATATAAAAAATCTTACCCACATTTAATTTTCACCTCTATATAGTTTCTAAAGAAACCATATATCTTCACTATCCATTTATATAAATGTATTCTGAAGTTAAAGTTTCCAACTATTATTGTAGCTACTTGTTGTATTTGTTCTTTTTTTAATTTTATCAAAATGTAGAAAAATATTTACCACTATCAAAACTTATTTTTCAATTCAAAATATTTTTACACAAAAATTCAAAAATTATTTATATTAATTCACTTATTTTTAAATATTTGTTTTTAATTTGTATACTTATTTAATACTATTAAACTATTGTTTTAAAAAAAATACTATTAAATTAATAAATTTTAATACTATGCTTTATCAATTCTAATAATAAAATCTATATTTCTCTATCATTCATGACATAGTATGATAGTTAAATTGTGAAATTGTTATTGTAGTCATCAAATGTCAAAACCTCCACTAAGCTATTATGATCATGGGTATTGTACCTTTGTCGATCCAATGCACTTGCAAACTTGAACCTTTGTGTTAAAACAATTGGTATTAATGCCCATGTCTCTGTGCTCTAAACCCTCATCAGACCAGTGTGTTCATGGACTTTGTGTTCTTGTTGAACTACTATGCTCCTGGGCTTTGTGCCCCTACAAGATTACTATGCTTATAGATTTTCACTATTCACATTAACACAATATGTTCAAATATAAAAAATGAGATCTTCAAATTGTAACATCACTTCATATTACCAATAAATAAAAAAAATACAATTGAAATTCATCTAAGATTTACTATAAGCCATTTTTTATTTAACTCAAACATCAGCGTTCAATTCTGTGCTATCAAAAATCCATTCATTTCTTTGTGCTTGTCTTGCCTTTCATCATTTATCTAATTTAACATGACTTCTCCAGATTCAAAATCCAAAAACTTATTAATCATATATCATTTTTAAAACAATCATACAACTGGAAGTAAACAGCCAACAAATTGTGCTGTTGATCCCCACTTTAACAGTCAAAACATGAGACTGTTTTAAGTTATTGTGAGACAGTATATGAAACGGAAGACTCTGTCCATTTACTGCAAAAGGGCATGAATCTCATCATTAATTTTAGGGACTATTCTTCTTGAAGACGCCGCAATCCCTCCAGACCTAGCATGCAGCATTACAAGGTCTCAATCATCCAAAAGTCCACATCTTATAGGGCATTCTTAAAACAGTCATGCCAAAGAAACTCTTGAATGCTTACAGAAGCCTTTCTCTCTCAAATTTTAGTGTCCTGCCTCATGATCCACTATTCTAAGAGTCTGGATGTTCCATTTTGCCACAGATCTGGCAAGAAGAAGCTGTTTTATGCATCTGTTAAGCAGCTTGGAGTGAAACTTCAAAACAAAATGGACCACAAACCTGGTTCCGTCGGCCTTGAATGTAAGGTGTGAAGACTCACAAAATATGCAGCATTTGTTCTTTGCTTGGGATGTCTTCCCTTCCAACGTCTTCCCAGATGCTCTTCACTACCCATATGCGGTTCTCTGTTATGCAGCGTTTCTTCTTTGGTTTGGAATGCTATATTATGCAGCATTGTTATCCATAGGATTCCACCAGTACGAGATTTTACGTCACGCTCTTACATCATGCTTGGTTTTCTTGGGCCACCGAAACATTTCCTGAGTCGTTTTCATAAGTACGACGAACTTCTCGAGAGACACATGGGCTTCAAGGTCTTGGACTATATGTTAGGGAATATTTTATAAAGTCAATTGATTTTTTATCGGAAGGATTTGGTTTATATTATATTTATCTGAAAAGAGTTAAGTAGTGATGAGTATTTGTCTTTATAATGTTATGGGAATAGTAATATATGTAATGTGATTGTTTGGGATTGATGTATATATTGTATTTTATTATATAAGTAATATTATATTATATGTTCTATACTACTGTATATATACAATAGTATAGAACACACATATATTTGTAAAGAAGATAATATAATATATAATATATTGTAACATATAATATATAATATAATAATATAGAGTATAATATAATATGTAATATACCATTTGAAATTGTCTTAGGATTCATTGTCATAGAAAAAATAAAATAAAAAAAACATCACCCATATTATAACCTTAATAATTTATTCTAAGGAAGCAAGGGTTTCAAACATCCAGAGCAAAATTTAGGGCTTGTTGTGAAAACATTAGTGAAACGTTATTCTTATGCAACAACGAATCAATTGCTTTAAATACCTAATGCGAAATATAGAGTTCTAGTATTTTTCAAGAAAAAAGTATTTATCTTTAACATCATAGGACATAGTATCCAAAGAATGCATCACAAAAGAATATGATATCTTGGACCAAATATTTTTTTTGAATTTTTAGATTATGACAACAAAATTAGAAAGAAAGTAGATTTTATCTTTTGGAAAGATAAGGGAATTGAAACAAAGTCTCATCTTTGGAAAATATTATCTTTGGAATCCTTTTGAAAAATATAAAGATTTAAAAATGAAACGAAATAAAACAATAGAAACAAAGTTGGATTTTTCTGTGTAACACAAGTTGAAGATATTATTTATAACTTGTTGTCTAGAAGGCTAAATCATTATTGTAATGAATTGTAATTGAAGAGCAACAGTTGTGTGAAAGTTGTAATCAATTTCTCTAAGCAATAAGAATACCGATACTTTTCCCCATGTATGTTTCCTTGGCATATTGTCAAGATTTTACCACGTAAATATGTGTTTTCTCTATTGTTATGTGATTCCATTTAATTATATTTTCTATTTATTTGTACCTAACTTGTGCTACAATTATTATTGGTTTTCTAGGTTTTATGTTTTTGTTTACACAACAAATGGTATCAGAGCAATTATTTTGTAGCATCCATGTTAGGATTTGGTGTTTGTTTTGTAGCATCAGATGGCAAAGGTTTTGAATGCAAGATTCAAGTTGGAGAAATTAAATGGGAAGAATAATTTTGAGCTATGAAAGCTCAAGATGTGTGATTTGTTAGTGCAACAAGGATTGCACAAAGCATTGGTTAGAAAGTCAAAGAAACCTGCAAATATGACTATTGAAGATTGGGGGGATCTTGATACAAGAGCTCTGAGCACAATTTAGTTGTGTTTAGTAGATGATTTTCTTTTTAATATTGTTGGAGAGGATACAATTGTAGGCTTATAGTGTAATATGGAGAGTCTTTATACGACAAAATCCTTGACAAATCAGAACTACTTGAAGAGGCAATTGTATAGTTTGTGAATAAAGGAAGGTATAAACTTTGATGATCATTTAAATATTTCAATACTCTTATATGCCAATTAGCTACTATGGGTGTAAAATTCAAAGATGAAGATAAAGCAACTACATTATTGTGTTCATTTCCCAAATCCTAGAATCACTTAGTCACTTCTATTAGCTTTAGCATAACTAACACACTTGAATTTGATTATGTTGTGGGAGCTTTTTTGTCTGAAGAGGTGCTGAGGAAATCTAACATAGAAACCTCCACAACTAAAGCAATGGTGGTTAGAGATCAATCCATGGAAAAAGGGGAAAATTTGAGAGGTACATCCAGATCTAAGTCAAAAGGAAAAAAGGGTAAGATAATGATAACTCCAAAAAGGAAGCAAATCCAGTTGAGACAAGTTCAGGTATGCTTAATGAATTTTTATATGTTTGTAATTCCTTATAGTATCATGAAGAATGGTTATTAGATTCTGGTGCTTCTAATCACATTTTCCCACCTAAGAATTGGTTTTCTTCTTGCAAAGCTATTGATGGTGGTGTTGTTCTTATGGGAAATAATTATTTTTCTTGTAAGATTGTTGGGATTGGGAGCATTAAGATTGAGATGTTTGATGGTGTTGTAAGGACATTAATAGAGGTAAGACATGTGCCTAAACTCAAAAAGAATTTAATTTCCTTGGGACTTTTAGATTATGGAGGTTATAAATTTACAAGTTGAGGTGGATCAATGAGATTATCCAAGGGAATTTTGGTGGTCATGAAGGCTACAAATGTTATAAACATTTACAATTTTGAAGGGAGTATAGTAATAAATGAAGCAACAGTGCTATCTGAGGAAGAAAATGAATCTACTCATTTATGGCATCAACAACTGGGTCATATGAGTAAGAAAGGATTGACGGTATTGTTAAACCGTAAGTTATTCCAAATTCAAAATCTTTGAATTTGAATTTCTGAAAGCATTGTGTTTATGGGAAGCAATCTAGACCAAAGTTTAAAGTAGTGATTCATACAAGGATATTCTAGATTATATTCATTCAAATGTTTGGGGACCATCCCCTACAGTTTCTTTTAATGGATCATCATATTTTGTGATATTTATATAGATGATTACTCTAGAAAGGTGTGGGTCTATATTCTTAAAAGAAAATTTGATGTGTTTAATGTATTTAAGCAGTTTAGAGTTTTGGTTGAAAAGAAAGCTAGATGATCAATCAAGTGTTTAAGAATGGATAATGGAGGTGAGTTTACATATTTTTAGTTTGAAAATTATTATAAGGAATCTAGGTTTGAAAGGCATAAAACCACTATTCACACTCCTCAACAAAACGGTGTTGTTGAATGCATGAATAGTACTATTGTAGAGAGAGCAAGGAGCATGCTCACAAATGCTAAGTTGCAGCAAGAGTTGTAGGAAAAAGCAATCTCTAAAACTTGTTATTTGGTAAATAATCACCATCAATTATAATAAATTATAAGATTCCAGATGAGGTATGGATAGGTCATTCTTGTGATTATTCAAATCTAAAAACTTTTGGTTTTGATGCATATATGCTCTTATTTGAAAATGTTAGCATTCTAAATTAGATCCAAAATCTAAGAAATATATCTTTATTGGTTATGGTGACAAAATTAAGGGATATAGGTTGTGAGATCCTATTACCCATAAAGTCATTATTAACAAAGATGTAGTATTTGATGAATCTTCTCTCATAAACTCATATATTGTAGAAGTTGATTTGAAATAGGAACAAGTACCTCAACATCAACAAATTCAATTGGAAACTCATACATCTACAAAAATAGGGAGCAAGAAGAATATTTTGAAGAAGAAGATGAGGATGCAAAAAATCTACAATAAAATGTGGAAATTCCACAACTAGATCTAAGAAGATTTACATAGGTCAGAAATCCATCTAAAAGGTACGATGATTGTGTTTCATCCATTTCTTTGATTTATAATGATGGGGAACCTAGTAAATTATGAAGCAATGGATGTTTCTGAAAATGCTAAATGGAAAGTAGCAATGAAAGAAGAAATAGATACGTTGGAGAAGAATAAAACATGGGACTTGGTAGAACTTCCAAAGGGTAGGAAAGTTGGTTGCAAATGGGTCTTCAAATTGAATAAGGGTGTTGATAATAAAGTTGAAAGGTACAAATCTTGATATTGGTAGGAAAAGGGTATTCTCAAAAGGAAGGTATTGATTTTCATGAAAATACTTCACCAATTATTAAGCTAGTTTCTATTCGGGTTGTTTTAGCACCTTTTGCTTTATTTGATCTTGAGTAGGAAAAATAAGATGTTAAAACAAAATTTTACTGGAGATTTGGATGAGGAGATATACATGGAACAAGTAGAAGGGTTTGTTTAAGATTGCAACAAGAAATTTGTTTATAAACTCAAGAATTCATTATCTGGCCTGAAGTAGTCTCCCAGGCAATGGTACAAGAAGTTTGATTCCTTCATGGTGAGCCAAAATTTTACAAGGAGTGAGTATGACCATTGTGTTTACTTCAAAAGTTTGAAAAATGGTTTATTCATTATCTTGGTATTATATGTTGACAATATTCTTGTAGAAAGACAAAAAATAGTTGAGATCAGTGGGTTAAAGGATCATATGGCTAGGATATTTTATATGAAGGATCTAGGAGCAACAAAAAAATTTTTGGGTATGGAAATACATAGATATAGGGAACATAGTAAGCTTTGGTTATTGTAGCAAAATTATGTGGAGAAGATCCTCATAATATTCGGTATGAAAAATATGAAACCAATAAATATCCCCTTAGCTTCTCATTTTAAGCTTTCTTCAAGTTTATTTCCTAGTAATAAAGAAGAAAATGATTATATTTCTCATGTATCGTAATACAGTAGGAAGTTTAATGTATGTGATGGTATGTACAAGACCAGATATTTCATATGAAATTGGCATCATCAGTAGATACATGGAAAATCCAAGTAAAGAGCATTCGGTAGTAGTGAAATGGGTGCTTCAGTATCTTGGAGGCACAAGTGATTATTGTATCAACTTTAATGGTAGCAATGGTTCAATTTTTGGCTATGTTGGTTCAGATTTTGTAGGTGATTTGGACAAAAAGAGATTTAGATTAGGTTATGTATTTACTCTTGCATGAGGACCTATTTGTTGGATGTCAAAGCTTCAAGAAATAGTTTCTTTATCCACTAGTGAGGTAGACTATATGGCTGTCTCACATGCTTGCAAAGAGGCAATTTGGTTGAAGGGTCTTTTGGATGAGTTTGGAAAAGTGTGGAACATGATAATTGTATTTTGTGATAGTCACAATGCTATACATCTAGGTAAAAATATAGCTTATCATAGTAGGACTAAGAATATAGCAATTAAATATCATTTTGTAAGACAAGTTATTGATGGAGGTGGAGTAGCTCTTAAGAGGTTCATATATTAGAATATTGTGCAGAAATGTTGACAAAACCAACACAATTATAGAAGTTGGAGTGGAGTTTGACTTCTCTTGGCTTGTAGAAAAGTTGATGAATGGGCATGGGCAAGTATCAGGTAAATTATTGTGAAGGTGGATATTGTTAGATTATGACAACAAAATTAGAAAGAAAGCAGATTTAATCTTTTGGAAAGATAAGGGAATTAAAACAAAGTCTTATCTTTGGAATCCTTTTGAAAAAGATAAAGATTTAAAACAAAAGATACAGATTTAAAAACACACAAAAAAAGCCAGATTTTTCTATGTCAAACATAGCTTGAAGATATTATATATATCTTACTTCCTTGAAGGATAAATCATTATTGTAATTAATTGTAATTGAAGAGCAACAGTTGTGTGAAGGTTGTAATCAATTTCTCTAAGCAATAAGAATACTGATACTTTGCCCTATGGATGTTTCCTTGACATATTGTCAAGGTTTTACCATGTAAATTTGTGTCTTCTCTATTTTTTCATAATTCCATTTAATTATGTTCTATATTTATTATCTAACTTGCACTTCAATTATTATTGGTTTTCTGGGTTTTATGTTTCCATTTACACAAGCACAAAACTGGAAATCACATCAATAGAATGCATATCATTCAAATTTCAAGATTTATCTTGTCTTAGATTTCATTGCCATAGAAAAAATTTCATAACTCATACTCTAACCCTATTCACACATTAGTTACTCTTAAAATTCTTAAAATAATTTATTCTAATGAAGCAAGGGTTCCAAACACCCAGAACAAAATATAGGGCTTGTTCTGAAAACATTATTGAAAAGAGAACTCAAAAGAAAGCTTCAAATTCATTAATGGAGAACTTAGGTGGAAACACATTCACATAAATAATTGACAATGCACAAACGAATTCATATATATTAAATGTTTATAAATGAAAAGGTTTGTATATGTATGTATTAAAAAGATGTACATATCATGAACTAGTTTATAAAATATTATCTATCTTCTTTTTCTCCTTACTTAAAAATGTTACTATACAAATATGAAGGAGATGGGGTCTCTACCAAAAATGGCTTATCTTTGTTATATTACTTAGTTACAATGTTTTGTGTGCCTTCTCCCCCAAAAAAATACTACAAAAACATGGTGGAATTGCTCACAAACCCTAGTCATCCTCAATATCGATGAAGTCTATAATCTAGTGGAAATCCTTTACTGGTACAAAGTAGTAGAGTTTGCTAAGGAAATAATAGACTATTTTTGCTTGGAATCGATGTACCCAATAATATGCTTTAGAAATATCAAGAAAAATGTTTTGAAATTTGGTATTGAGGTCCAAATGATACACTAGATCCCCAGGGCATGGAATACTAATTCCCAAGGGAGTAACAACAATAACATCATCCAAACCCCCAAGCAAAGTTGGGTCAAAAATTTATTTAGTCATCTCTACAACAACTTCTTTTGCCACATGTAGGTCCAATAATGAAGCCACAAGTTGGATTGGGATATTGGTATTAGCTCGATACCTTTCTCTTGAAACTAAAAACCCTTTCCCAAAAACCATTTTGACAACTTTGATTGTCAAGGAATCATTCTCCAACAAAATCCTTTTTAGATGGTCATATTACTTACCCAAGAAAGGCAAGCTGACTTTTAGTACTTGTGATAAATACTAGAGTCTCCATCCTTAGTAGTTTTTGGCTCTTTCCCATTCTTGGTTCATTACAACTATAAATTAGTTTGATGGAAGTGAAATCCGTGAGCACCAAAATTATATCCTACAAGATCTATGGAACGAGAATTATGGGTACAATGCATTCATATAAGTTTAAACCCAAAGGCTAACACATGCTATCAGTCTTTTTGATTTGAGGGTCTACTATACTTGGATGGCTCAAATGGTAATCAAAATTCAATGATTTCTATTTTCCCCTCATGTATCATTCTTTGTGCTCATTACCATTGGATATCCATTCCTTGTCATTACTTAGGTGGTAAATCATGGATCCTCTTTTTCTCGTCTTTACGCTCTATATGGTAGTGGTCTTTTGCATCTGGTTTTTGTGATTTTTGACCTTAGGTTTTTCTAATGTCCCTATATTCCTCTCTTAAAAATATTTATGATGCAAGGGATAGCAATACTATAATGACATCTCAAAAAGAAAATATGTATGACAAGCAAGACATAAAGATAATGTAGGAGATGTGTACCGCTAGTTCACACTTTCCTCTAAGGTGGGAAAAAGATTCATCATATAGCAATTGGAAATATTTTCAAGCTATAGGCTATGTAAAGTCAAATTATGGGATCTACCCCTCTTTTTGGTAGAACTTACCTTAAAAAACAAATAAATATATAATATGTAATATATTATAATATAAATAATTAAAATACAATATTATATATTATACTATATTGTATAAGTTAGAATATATAATATAATATATAATATGGGTAAAGTACAAAGTTGTGTCACACTTTCAACCAACTTATAATTACAACTAAATTTAAGTATTTCTAACTAAAAATCATTTTTGTTCAAACATATGATCTGGTAAGATTCGTTCTAGCTGAGTTAGATACTTCCACATCTTTTTCAACAAAATTTGTTGGCTAAAAATATATGGAGCAACACTTTGAGGCCGATTTATGAAAAAAATAAAATTATTTCAAAAAATTGAAGTTTCAATAACTCCTAGTCATGTAAATAACATTTTTTTTTAATTTAAATGCCCTTTTGTAGATCCATAAGTGTAGTTTTCAAAAATATATTTATTTTAATAGTTTAAATTAATTTTTTATTTTTACTAAAAGTAGGTTATCGACACAAAATATTAGGTTGATTACCATGCCAATGAAAGATACTAAAACTTATTAAAAAAAATTGAAAAAAATATGATGCACTAGATAAAAGAATATATATCAAGATGGTATAAATTTTTTCCATTTTAGATAAATCTTTAATATGAAAGTTGTCGTCGAGTGGAAATAATTATTTTTTGATACACTCACATTTTAATATTTATTTAAAAATATATATTTATCCAAATTGGAAAAAAATATATCCATGCACTAAAGTTTCAAGTTACAAATACAGATAAAAAATTTGAAAGAAAAAAATTAAATTTAACTATAAAAAGTTTGACATCTCATGTAACTTCATTTTTCAACATTTTATCAACAAGTAAATTATAGTGTTAATTTTTTGAAAACTATTTTTATTTTTTAAATACAAACATAAAATATATCCTAAAAAATACAAAAAAACACTAGAATACATTGGCATATCATTTAATGTACCAATCTCAATTATGTGTGATAATACCAATGCAATAAACATTTCTAAGAATCCAGTACAACACTCCAGAATGAAACATATATCCATTAGATATCACTTCTTGAGAGAGAAGGTATTGGAGAATGAGGTAAGACTTCAATATGTACCTACAAAAGAGTAGATTGGTGACATTTTCACAAAACCATTGAGAAAATATTGTAATTCCCTTCCACGAGACCCTAAAGGAAGTTGCAACACAATGTGAAAGCGTAAGATTTTTTTTCTTAAAAGTGCATTATTATCAAAGAAGATGCACAATACTTTGCAACAACCTCTAAGGTAACGTGACAAGATTACATCTACAACCAAAAAATACTCCACATAAAGCATTTACTAAAATATTAACCATACATTTAATTGCACATTCTAACAAAGCGTTAAAGATACTAACACTTAGATTAGAATAATATAAGTGTAGTGCCTCGCCACGCAACCCTAGAGGAAGTTTCAATTCACTACAAATGCATACTAATTTTTTTTTATAGAAATGAATTAGTACACATTTGTAGTGAATTGAAACTTCCTCTAGGGTTGCGTGGTGGGGCACTACACATGGTATCAGAGCATAATTTTAATTTAATATTAAAATAATCACTACTTTTTCCAATGCAATTATTCTAAACATTAAACAAATAATAAGCATCTAATAAACTCATATAACATAAATCAAGTAAACATGACTCACAAAATAGGACTATCGACACACTAAGGCTAGGGCGTAGACCTAACACATGTTACCTAGCTACTATCTCCCTTTTCAACTTAACCGTTGGATCGACACGCTCAAACCTGTGAAACCAGGTGGAGTCGATGTCATGTACCTGCAACCTGAAACCAAGTAAACAACATAATACAGTATATCCAGTATATAATACACACTGTGAAGATGAAATCATGGATTCGCAGGGCGCTTGCAAGCGAGTGATGCAAAACCGTCATCTTCACCAATCTACTCATCAAAGACTAACATTACATCATAATCAAAAATCACATAATACAATATCTCAAGCTAACTCTACTAACATCAATAATCCATAATGCATGTGAAACAATAGTTAGATAATCCACATCACACAATAATCAATGTCACTCAATAGTAGCGATCAAAACACAAACAACAAGGTGTGTCCAGTATAATAGTAGCTGCATCCCAAACATAGCATAAAGCAAACACACAAGAAGCAAAATGGAGGGGTATTACATTCTCCCCCCCAAGGACCAGGCTTACTCTTGGAAGCTTGCAAACAAGTAGGGATATGACTCCCTCAAACAAACAACATAGAATCAAAACCTTGATCCCTGAGGACGAGTATCCTGCACTGTATGACCAACTCCAGAAGTGTTCTGATACGGACAATTCCTAGCAAGGTGGCCTTGTTGACCACAAGAAAAACACCTAATGAAACCAAATCCAATGCCTCCTATCGGTGCAGTAGACTACTCCATACTACCCTAATCAGCCGCAGACTGAGAACTCTAGGATGGCTGTACCTGTCGATTGCACTTATTGCGCCACCAATTTTGGTTCCTTCTAGGCGAAGAACCATCATCATCCTGAGAATCCTTACACTTTCCAAGCGCACTCTCCTGCTGCCCACTCTGAGTAGGCCCCTGTTGTGTCAACAATGATCCAAATCCCTGAGCCTGACCCTGTCGTGCACTAGACCCAACTCCTGAACCACTACCGATATGCACACCTGAATGGCCTCCTAATGCCATAGCTAAGTTCTCCTCAACCAACCATGCCTTCTCCACAGCTGTCTCCATAAACTTGGGCTCAAAGACCCGCACACCACCACTGATACTGGCGTTTAAGCCCTTGATGAAATATTGCACAAGCATTCCCTCATCGTCCCCTATTCCTATGAACTGTTTAAGTTCAAAGAATCTCCTCTCATACTAATCAACTGTCATGGCTAGCTGACGTATGGCATGGAACTCGTTGGCTCTACGCTGATGCCAATGATCAGAGAGAAAGCGGGCTCTGAATCTCTCAAGAAAAATCTCCCAAGATACCGAACTCATGTCAATGTGGAGCTTTTGTTCCTCAAGCCTCCACCAAGTGGCTGAAAATCCCTCTAGGTGCATCACAGCACACCGTGCTTTAGTACCACTATCAAAAGGATGCATAGCAAAACATCGGTCAAGACCTATCAACCAAGTCTTTGCCTCTAAACCAGTGCCTACTCTGTCAAACCTAGGTGGTTGTGACCGAATCAAATCCCTCATATAGGATACTGCTAACATCTCTGATTGAGCTGTAACTGTCCTAACCACGAGGTTATCCACAGGTACTTCCTGCCTCAGACCCAATAATGCTAAAGCCTCCTCAAAAGCTCTACGCGCAGCTTCGACCCTAGTAGGATCTAACCGTCTACCACCACCTCCTGGATCATTCTGTGAAGCCTGATGCTCCTCGTACTCTGGTATATGTGGCACATGAGGTGGCGAGTCATGCTGACTCTCCCCTCGACCGTCTACCCAGCCACGTCCACGTCGTCTCCCTCGTCCGCGTCTAGGAGGCATACTCCTACACAGACACAAAAGGGTATTAGACAAGGTACACTTAAAAACCTATGCAACTAAGCTTAATGGGTACATCATAATCCCAGAGCACCTAGTGTTTAAACCTAGGCTCTGATACCATGTGTAGTGCCCCGACGCAACCCTAGAGGAAGTTTCAATTCACTACAAATGCGTACTAATTTTTTTTTATAGAAATGAATTAGTACGCATTTGTAGTGAATTGAAACTTCCTCTAGGGTTGCATGGTGGGGCACTACACATGGTATCAGAGCATAATTTTAATTTAATATTGAAATAATCACTACTTTTTCCAATGCAATTATTCTAAACATTAAACAAATAATAAGCATCTAATAAAATCATATAACATAAATCAAGTAAACATGACTCACAAAATAGTTCTATCGACACACTAAGGCTAGGGTGTAGACCTGGCACATGTTACCTAGCTACTATCTCCCTTTTCAACTTAACCGTTGGATCGACACGCTCAAACCTGTGAAACCAGGTGGAGTCAATGTCATGTACCTGCAACTAGAAACCAAGTAAACAACATAATATAGTATATCCAGTGTATATTACACACCATGAAGAAGGAATCAAGGATTCGCAGGGCGCTTGCAAGTGAGTGATGCAAAACCGTCCTCTTCACCAATCCACTCATCAAAGACTGACATTACATCATAATCAGAAATCACGTAATACAATATCTCAAGCTAACTCTACTAACATCAATAATCCATAATGCATGTGAAACAATAGTCAGATAATCCACATCACACAATAATCAATGTTGCTCAATAGTAGCGATCAAAACACAAACAACAAGGTGTGTCCAGTATAATAGTAGCTGCATCCCAAACATAGCATAAAGCAAACACACAAGAAGAAAAATGGAGGGGTATTACAAGAAGCTTTAGATTACATTAATTTACAAGTAGATTACAATACTCATTCCCAGAATGAGGTAGATCAAACCCAACTATTACATTTACAAGATTCCTCCTCAAAAACAAATGAGGGGAATAATAATTACAAGAGCTAAACTGAAGTAAATAGAAAGCTTGAACTAAATAATGATACCACTCTGAGCTCTCCACTAGAAAACCTCGCATCGCAATCTACAAATCAAAAAGCGGACCCAACGACATAGGGCGCATGTTCCTCCCAACCAAGTGGTACCCGAAGGCCCACCCCCCGTGCTAGGAGACAGTAACATGGATACAAGGACAATCCCTACAACCTCTAGTGACAGGATGACTCAACACTAAACAAAACCACCACAAGAACAAAACTAACTCAAGAATACATTGCTATCAGATTTTAACAGTATGACTCACCAGTAACCTAAACATACTACTAACCTAGGAGAAATGCCACTCAAGGTACATGAGTTACCTGTCAAATCTTTCTAGATCTCAGCCCCCATTGAGCTTCACCCTCCTACGGTTATCATGTGATTCATCACCACTCCAGACTAAGGAGGTACAAAATATCCAACAATCCATTCAAAGAAGATCAAACCATTCCCCGTTCATGAAAACTGGGTGACTCACTGACAACGACAATCCTTACTACCATCGAGAACTACTAAAAAAAAACACAAGAACAAGAAATAACAACTCTCAAAGTTAACATTCCCCACTAGGAAGACCTCTAACCTCATCTAATACCTCTATTCGATTTACTCCAAAAAAAAACACAAAGAGAACTCAAGCATATCATAAAGGCACAATAGTATAATATCCATCGTATTTTAATTAAATACCAATTTCCTTACAAGCAATAAAACAATTTAAATACAACTGCATTCCCCAAATATCTCAATTTAGATTAAACAACTATAAGAACATCATTCCATTTATTATTTCAATTCCTCAATTTTAAACTAATAAAATATCTATTTCCTCAAATGGATTACATCATTTAAATAAATTATAATTTTCTCTTTTTCAAAAACACATTATTTTAATTTCACCTAATACATGCAATTACATGCATCTAATCCAATGACTATTTAAACAAAAACAATTTCATCGTTACAAGAATTCTTCATTTTAGAATTAACTCAACTTGGACATGAACATGCACTTATTTAACATAAGTAACCAATCTAATTATCTAATCTTCAGTTCCATGAAAACATTTGTAACTAATGTATACGTATTTCCTCTATTTGAATAAACATGCATGCAACCTTTTCTTTTAAATTACATCAAAAGAACATATCCATACGTAAAATATATATACTTATAATATATACATTAAATATATATAAAAATAATTTTTCATTAACATTAATTATCTCTTCATTTAAAATCAAAACAATAATATATATATATAAAGTATATATATATATATTATATATACACACAAAATATATGTAAACACAATATATTTTACATTTCATACCCAATCAAATTCAAAATTAAAAAAATGAATTTATTAAAAAATGATTTAATAAAACGAATTAATAAAAATGAATTAATGAAAAGTGAATTCATAAAAAATGAATTAAATTCCATTACATAAGAAAACGCAGGTTTAAAGAATATACTCACATATTTTATTTAATAAAAAGGGAGGGGGTCGACTGGCTTTTTATATGGTAAGCCCATATACTATGGAGAGGGGCGGCTGTGTACTACACAACCGAACCTCCCCATAATACTATGGGTGTGGTTGTTCATGGAGTGGGGAGGGGTAGCGCTGCCCTTGGAAGTGCTTCCTCCAAACTTGTGTGGAGGGCATTGCCAATGGTAGTGGTGCCTCTCACACCTTATATAAATCAAAGCACAACTACTTTCAAACAAAACTCACCCTTGTTCATCCACTCGATGTACATCGATTTTAATTGCATAAATATTAAAAAAAACATTTCAACCATAAATAAACAAATATATTTTATATATGTGAGGAGATATATATATGCATAATACATATATATATTCTCATATATATATTGTATATATATTTATTGAATTTCGTTAACAAAATTAAATTGGGGAAAAGTTTCTAAAGAAAGCCATCTACAAGCAAATATTTAACTGGGCAACCAATTTTTCCTCAGGGGAATTTTCACAATAACAATTACCATTTTTCATAATATATGAGAAGGTTCTTATTTTTAAAAGAGAAGTTACACAAACTTCATAATAATAAAATTTAACAAAACTTCTACAGGCAATTTTAAATAAATTCCTGAGATTACAAAAATCACTTCCCTCTAAATTTACACAGAGGCTTTCAAACTAAAATATATTCCTAATTCAAAGATTGTTTTCCTTTGAGTTTTTCCACAACAATTCAACAATAAAGAAGCCTTACAATTTTTGAAAACAATTTAAAGCTTCTACAAAACAAAACATAAAATCTTCTTGCACTGACAATATTTCAATCTCATTTAAACCAATTGAAGCAAAGATTCTACAGAATTGAATTCTGTATAGACAATCTTTCTCAAACAACTAAATAGATAGATAAAATAAAACTTAAAAGAACTTGTTTTCTTGAAGCTTGAAGAAAAAGAAAGTTCAAGCAGAGCCTCCCCTTCATAGATCAATTTCCAAAGCTTTTCCCAAAATCACCACTTCCAGGAAGATGTAAAAATATAGAAAACCCCCAAAATTCCTGAGAACCCCTTTGTTTTTTTTATCAATTTTCAACCAAAACCTCCCTCAAAAATAGTATCTTCCCCTCCAAAAATCTCCCATGAAGAAACTTCTTTCCTCTCCCAATTAAATTCCCTCCAAATAATTTCTCAACAAAGAGTAATTCATTAATTCTTCTCACACACGTGTCAAATTAAAAATATGTTTTCAACAACCACAAATATTTTCTCAAAGCCTTTTTGCATTTTAAAATAATTTCAAATCACAATTTAATTCCAAATTGAAATTAATTAACACTAATTGAAATTTATAATTTAAAATTAAATTAATTTTCCCTTTTCTTTTTAATTTTCTCAACAACATATTTAATTAATTAATTTTAATTATTTAATAAATAAATTCAACCCATTGGATTAAATTTAATTAATTAAATAAATCAAATTTAATTAATTAACTTAAATAAAAACTTCTATCCACAATGTATAATTTTAATTTAAATAAATATCAACACTATTTAAAGCAATAATTCTAGGTATTAATTTCCATACTCAAGAGCCCTTCAGAATTAAATAATATTAAAACAAGCACCCAAAGACACAACAGACTCGACCGATGACACACTATGGCTAGGGTGTAGACCTAACATAGGTAACCTAGCTACTATCTCCCAATCATCATACCGTTGGGTCGACACGCTCAAACCTATTAAGTCAAGTGGAGTCGATGTCATGTACCTGCAAACCTGTATCCAAGGTATCAATAGCACATGCATATAAAATCATTATAAAATACACCGTGAAGAGGAAATCACATAATTGCAGGGCGCTCGCAAGTGAGTGATGCAATTTTGTCCCCTTCACCAATACAATATCACCAAACTGACACTTCCATCATTAATAAAACTCATAAGCAATAATCATGTTATAATAAACCAACATTATTTTAACCAAAGCATGCCAAGTATAACATCAAGGAAAGTACATCTCATAAAACACATAGTTTGTATCGCTCTATAAGAAATGATAAGATAATAAAACATCATAATATAACATAAGAGAAAAACAAAGGGTGTTACAAAGATACTTTTGTGCATCTCTGGTAAAAGTTAGGTGTTCTGCCCCCTCCGAGTCTACAATAATTTGCACCATGGTGTGCATTGGTCCAGGGTATTATATGCTCACTCTTATCTAGATCAATTCTTGGTGGCTTCCTCATAGAGGGAGTGGAGTAAGTTTTTTAGGGGGAGTATTTTCCCTTTGTCTTTGATGTCAAAGGGGGAGAAGAAATGAAGGTCCTTGATGTTGTTGATGAATGTTGCCATCAATGATAAAGGGGGAGATTATTGGAATGTGATATTGTTGATTGTTGTCAGGGGGAGATTGTTGGAATGTGATTCCATTGATTGTTGTCATTAATGATTGTCATTGATGTCAAAATATCTTGGTTGATTGATTAACGTTCGGTTTTAATGCTTTGGTGATTCGGATTGGCATGCTCTAGATGTTGTGTTTTGATGATCTATCTTTGGTCGTGCTTTTCTTGGTCCCATTAATTTTGCAACATAATGAGATACACTCTTATGGGTCTGGACTGATCTAGAAATTGGTTAACATGCCCCAAAACATTGTTTGCATTGTAATGTGTATATTCTATTCCTCGGTTCCAGATATCATGGTTAATATGTAGTGTGTTGATTTGAGTGAGGAGGTTTTGTATGGTCCACGTTTCATGCCTTTCCACTATGGGAATGTTTTGTGGTGACCTAATTCAAATTGTGCTTGGACAACTTAAGAGATTATGAAAGCATGGAATGATATAAGTAAAAGTTGATTTTGTTCAATGAAAGCAAGTGGTGAATGTGAATCTAAAAATCCAAATATTGTAAATAATACAAAAATATCCGATCGAAGGCAACATACAGTGAGAATTTTCTAGTGTGACTATTGGTTACAGTTACTTCAATGCTGGATTCCCTTTCATCATTCTTCTGGCAGTGAGCCTTTTTATTTTTTACTGTAATAGCCGAGTAGTGAGCCCACCGATAGTGAGCCTTACCTATAGTGAGCCCTTGTAAAAATCACCTTAACCAGTGTTTTATAATTGAGAATTAACATTCTCCATGGTTTTTCCCATCTTGGGTTTCCATGTAAATTTTGGTGTTCTTTATGCATGGTGTTGTTAAGTGTTTTCATGTTCATATTTGTTTTAATTACTATCTGATTGATTAAAGTTTGATCCAGATTAATTAAGGTCAAGAAAATTGTTTTATGATAACTAATTCACCCCCCTCTCAGTTATCCGTACTGTTCGACAAAGGAAGCTAAAAGGATAGAAGATGTAGTTAAATTTGAACTACAAACTAAATTAGATGAGTGCATAAAGCTACAAGTAGAGATATTTGCTTTGAGAAGAGATTTGGAGAAAGCCAAGGAACAAATTGACAAAGGCCTAAAGATGAAAGGTGGCTCTAAGATATTAGATGAACTGGTAAAATCATAAAATCCATCTAAACCAAGAGAGAAGGTTGACCTTGGATTTGAGAAAGGAATGAGCTTCTCTACTATTACTTCTACAAACTTATATGATATATTTAGAGTAGAAGAAATATTTTTCACTAAGGAAAAGAAAGCTTGCATGAGTTGCTCTAAGAAAAATGCCTCTGGAGATGGAAAACCAGTTAAGGATGTTGTTGCTAAATTGAAGAATCCCACAGTAGAGAAGAAGAAGGATAAATTAGTACCTGAAAATTTGAAAAAGAAGCAGCATACAAAGGGAACTGATATGAAAGATTTACAAGGATGAGTTTCATGAACAAGAAAAGGACAAGAAGGTCATCTCATCTTTCTTAGAGGAATGTTATGACCAGGTACTCTCCATGTTTTTATGGTTACTGTTATACCTGTAATTAGTTTGGTCATAGAGTGTGTGAGTGTACAACAACACCTAGTAGGAGCACAAAACATATGCATATAAATTCATTTTCTCCTATTGTAGACATGGGTGTGATGTGTTTTAACTACCACAATTTTGGTCACTTTGTGAAACACTGTAAAATGAATCATGTAAGACCAAAAGAACATAGAGAGAAAAGGAATATATCCCCCAAGGTTAACAATGGTTCACATATTCCTGAGAGGAAGGCTGGTCAGATAGAGAAAAGGAAAAGAAGGCTTGGAAAGAGAAATGTTGGCAGGAAGTGCTCCATGAGGCTAATTCTACTTTAAATCACTAATTAATAGTGATGGGGCATGAATCCAAGGGGAGTTAAATTGGTACCTCATTCATCCCTAGAAATAGAGAAAGTGATCAATTTAGGTAAAACATGTTTTACAAATTTCTAATGACTTGATAGTTTTAGATGTATGGTCACATTATTTCTCTTTAAAATGCACGTTTGAGGGTAAGAAAATCCTTAGATAGTGGATAGTTAGCTGCAACAAATGATATCAAAAACTGGTATATGTTATTAAAAAAATGGCGTAAATTCTTTGGTAAGAGAAATGCTTCTTTCTTGCAAAAAGAGGAGATATGGCTAAGATGGAGTTATTCTATATATATTGTTTTTAAATTGGTATCAGACCTCTGTAAATTGGTTAAAAATAGTCTAGTTGGTACAAATCCCAAAATGAAGCTCATGCTCGAGTATGTTGAGAAGAGAATGGAGCAAGGTCTAAGGGGGAGCTTCTATTGGTATCAAATCACTGTTATACTTGGTACATTATAGTTCAGAATGTTATTGGTATCAGGACTTGATATCATCAGTCAGTGTAAGGAATATGATATCAATTGCTATAGAGCATGAATTAGAACATCTATAATTGGTATCAGTCTTGCTTGGTATGGACCTTGTTATGGCACTACAATTAATATTAATACATTTCAACTAGTGTCAGAGTTGGTGTTGCATTTGGCATAGGAATATTGACTGGTATGGGAGATTAGTTTGTGAATAAATTGGTATCAGTCAAAAGGGGGGCAATGGTTCCTTGTTATTGCTAAGATGAAGATGAGGCTATAGATATGCTCTAGGGGAAAAAGTTATACAATGTATTGTTGCAAAGAGGTATTTAGGAGCGACCCTTTTCCATTGATGTCAAAGGGGGAGAAAGTTGTGCAAATGCTCAAAAAAATTGAGCATGGGGGAGAAAAAGTGAGAAAATGCTCAAATTAGAGCAAGAGAGGAATTTGTGTAGATGCTCATAAGGATGAGCAAAGGAGAATAAATTTCAAAGGAAGAGAATTGAGAGCTCAGATGTTATCCATAATTATTATCATACCTTTGGTAGGTTAAGCATTTAATTTTTTCCATCAATGACAAAGGGGGAGATCGTTGGAATATAGTTGTCATTGATGTCAAAAGGGGAAATCATGCAAGGTAGAGTGTTGGCATGATGAAAGAGGATCAGAGGTTAAATGGAGTTGCTCATGCAAGTGAGAATGCTAGAATTAATATTAAAGTGTCATTGATGTTAAAAGAGTGTGTAATTGATCATGCAAGGGAGATGTTGGCATGATAATAGATCAGTGGTGTGCCTAAATGCTATGAAACTCAGAGGGTGAATGTGAGACTAGTGAACCTAGTTCTGGAAGTGTGTGGCTAGTTGATGATGCTAAACTATACATCTTGTAAATGTTGTCATGAAGTTACAAAGAGTCTTTCATACAAAAAATGAGGAAACAAGTGGCATATTCGATATAGGTTTTTCTAGAGAATTCCAGTGACGTGTTTTGTGGGTCCAAAAAGTGAAGAATAAACCCAAAAATGAACTATATTCACCTTCATGTGTTTTAGGGTTTATCAATTAAACCTTATGGTTGTTGTAGTCACGGTGATCAGACAAGTTTCTATTTTTTCGATGACTCGCATTTGGTGGAAAATGGTTTGTTACTTAAGTCATTGGCTTCCAAGTTTTTCTAACTTATGTTGTGGGGTTCTAGAGTTTCATAACCTCCCAACTTAGTGACTTAGCAAATGAAGCAATAAGGTGTAAGAAGGGATTTATCGGCAAGAGTGAATGGTATCAGTGGGACTCCTCCTAGAGTCTCTTTGACAACCCGATAGCTATGTTTTCAACGAGTCACGAGTGTTTAGAACTTTGTAACCTCTGATAAGAGGTTTTGAGTTATGAGTTTTTAGCGACTTAGCAGATGGACTGATAAGAAGTAAGGAAGCACTCCATGTGGGACCTAACCATAATGACATGGATGACAATGATGACAATGCAGACATGTAGCATGATGAGATTGAGTAAATGGTAATCTACATCCTTGTTGTGGATTACGAAGTTGTGATGTGGTGATGATGTGGACATGCAATGACAGCGTGTGGACCCCACATTATAATGATGTGTTGGGTGTTATTATTTTCATCGAAGTGACATAGTCATTTTTAAGCGATTTTCACGCATGTCCCTTCGATGCAACAATGATAACCTTCATCAAATGAACAAAGTGATATGACTGGAACTATGGAGCTAGTCCCTACAATAGGGTGATGAGAGAAGGGATGTCGATTGTGGGACCCAGTAAGGTGGACGTGGCAGTGAGACCTGGTAAGATGAGGATGATGTGCATTAATGGTACAGTCGGAAAGCAAATGAAAGGATGGAATTTGACCAAGGAAGCGATATTGGATAGTGGCATGTGGTGACATGATGGCATGGGGACCACTTGTCTATAGCAATGAATGGTATCAACATGAAAACCCCATATCGATGAGTGTGGATTTGATGTCTCTTTGATAGCTTGATGGCTATCTGATCGATGTGACATTTTTCTATTAGTAGGATTCTAGAAGATGTCTCTTTGATGGAGCGATAAGGCAAAAAACTAAGTGGGACCCAATAAGAAGGTGATTGTGACAAAGGCTAACAAGTGGCAAAGAGAGATTTATCGATATGTTAATTCACATCGTTGTTGTGAATTAGGTGGCAATTACATGGAGGATAGATGGCATGTGGGCCCATGTACTTGAAGGTGGTTTATATCAAAGAGAATGATGGAGGTCGGTGAGGATATGGTATGTGTCTCTTCGATAGAGTGATATGATAGATTGATGATGGAGATTTGAATGACCTCTTATTTGATGGTCAGGATTTAAAGACATGACAGTGAACGAGGATCGTAGGATCATGGAACAAATAGAGAAGATCGATGACTAAAATTTAAAAGAAGAGATCTGAAATGGCTACAATAGTGTGAAGGATAGTTTGGATTGGAAACCGAGATAGAGGAAGGAATTAGTTTGTCCAACTAAACCAATGACGAATTTAAATGAATATTTGATGTTCAAGGCAGTATTACAAATTGTATGAGTGATCAAAATCAAATCAGATCACATAGACAAGCGAATGCATTTAATGCATTCAGCTCTGGTATTTGATAAAGAGCTATGGCAATATCTAGTAAATTCTATTAGATTTATTTATGATGAGCTTGATAGTGGTGTGTGTGGCTTGAGGTGGGTATGTGTAGGATCATGATGGGCCAAAAAGTGGCAATATGTAAGTGATATGATGGCCCATGTGGTTGACAAATTTTTTTTTACCCAAATTTAATGAAATGAAAAGGGTTTTTAAAGGAGATTCTCAGATTTCCACCAATATAAATTATGATTTACTTTGAATTTAATAAATTATTATTATTCATTTTTTATTACGACTAAAATCCTGATTGATAGGATGATTAAGAAACATCTATATCTTTCAAACGATATCACATTTTTTGAATCTAAAACATGTGTCACATTCTATGCTTTGCATACTATAGGATTGAAAAAAATAAATTTGAATTTCATGAAGTTTTGACCAAGTTAGGGTGGTCAGACATACGAGTTTTTATAATTTTTATAATTCATAATTAATTATTTACTTGGAAAAAAATTATAAAAAAATATGTATCACATCAGGACATGAGTCCTCTACTTATATCTAAAATATTATACAAAAATAGTATAATTTTATTGTGGTTAGGTTGGTCAGACAGACACCTACTTATTTTTCCCTCAAAATTTAAGTACTACTGCATTGAAATTTCAATTTTTTACCAAATAGATTTTTTTTTTTTTAAATAAACCTAATAGTTTAGAAGCTACATTCAATTTTCTACAAATTATATTCTTACATATTTTTGAAATGATATAGATAGCTCATTCAAAATTTTACGTCAAGTTTCCTAACTTTGATTTTCTAAATTTTTATTGCCACTTAAGGGCTTGTTTTTTCCATGATGATCCTACACATACCTAGGTAAAGGAAGCTTGCTTGTGAAATCAGTAAGTGAAGAAAACCCTAACCATAAGTTGGAGATGATCTAGACGGTGGAGAAAATCTCGAGGTAGAGATTGCAGGTTGTTGGAGAAAGAAGATAATAAGATATTGTCAAAGTTAGATGTTTGAAGTAAGAGTGTACAAATAGAGGCAACAACCTGTAGTTGTATGGAGTATTGAATAGAGTTACATCTTTCCGAATATAAATGTTAGGTGGATCGATGCAAGATATAGCAATATCTGGTAAATGCTATCAGATGTCTTTATGATGAGCTGGATAGTGGTATGTGTGGCTCGAGGTAAAGGAAGCTTGTTGGTGAAGTCAATAAATGAAGAAAACCCTAATCATAAGCTGGAGATGATCTGGACGGTGGAGAGAATATTGAGCTAGAGATTTTAGGCTGGTGGAGAAAGAAGACAATTAGATATTGTCGAAGTTAGATGTCTAAAGTAAGAGTGTGCGAATAGAGGGAACAACCTGCAGTTGTATGTTGTACTGAATAGATCTACATCTTGCTGAGTATGCTACAAAGATAGGTAGAGTGGTGTGATGTAGTAATTCTGTAAGAAAACAAGAGATGTGTAGAA
Source organism: Sequoiadendron giganteum (assembly GCA_007115665.2). Taxonomy (NCBI): domain Eukaryota; kingdom Viridiplantae; phylum Streptophyta; class Pinopsida; order Cupressales; family Cupressaceae; genus Sequoiadendron; species Sequoiadendron giganteum. The sequence continues at coordinate 387,561,334 of CM021102.1, read as the reverse complement.
AATAGTGAATGCATTTGAAAAGTCCTAGATTGTAATATAAAACAACATCTAGGTGTGCATTCAGGAGAGTGCAGATGTGTGAGACACTACATAAAGGGAAAGAGGTGTAGTGCAACAAGATAGAACAATGATTATTCTATGTGCAAAGGAGAGTGCAGTTTCAATAGCATAGTGTGAGTTGTAGTAAGTGTAACAAAGTACTGAATGTAATGATGCATCATAGTTTTTGTAGAACCAAGTCTATGCATATTTGAAATTTTTATGATAGAGGTTGTAGCTTCATTGCACTGAGTTGTAGCTCATATTAGGGTGTTGTTTTATCCTTGAAGTAGTTGCTTCTAAAACTAGGGAGTATTTGCTTCTTTGGAGTTGTAGCTCATAAATCAGGGTGTTGTTGCATCCTTGAAGTTGTTGCTTCTAAATTAGGTTTTTTTTGCATCCTTGGAGTTGTTGCTTCTAAATTAGTTAGTTGATGTTTCCTTGGGTTGTAGCCCTAAAACATTGTAACAAATTTTTTTCTTGTGATGTTGCATTTGAGAAGTAGATTCAAGCAACCCTGATCACTATGGTTTTTCCCATCCTCGGTTTTCAATGTACATATAGTGTTATGTGATTTTTTGTGGGCATTTGTGTTTATTGCACATTTATGTTTGCATCCTTTAGTTTTCAATATTCACATTAAGATTTTGAGTAAGAAATCTACATAGAGTATTTGAAGCTAAGGAATTAATCTGCATAAAGGTTTTGAGAGCCAAAGTTTTGAGTATCTATTGATTCACCCCCCTCTCAGTAGATCATTGTGGTCCAACATTAGGGAGTAATTTTTTTGTTATTACATGTACAAATCAAGTAGCCCCCCTATAAACTGTAGTGTGCTTGGTAAACATTTTTTCAGGTGGCCGATGACACTAGAACGACACACCCTCAGGTACCATAGGGATGAAGGGGAGACTAGAGCTCATGACCTCTTTCCTACAATAGAATTTTGTAGCCAATAAATCTAGGCCCCCCACTTAAATATTTGTTCTTCTTTTAAACATCTTGTGCTCAAAGAATAATGAAATTAATCTCCCCTTCATATTTTATGGGGAATTTGGAAATAAAAGAATAATAGGATTTTTAACACAAAAAAAGATTATCTGACTATGCCCTAAATTATTTATAATTTAATTGTAAAAAAATTAAGCATGAAAAAAATTGATAAGCCTAAAAGGCTTGCTACTATTTAAGAGATAATAATTAAAAAAAATGGGCATCTCTAAGGATCTCTTTAATTTTGAATTCAATATACCTTATATTTGGAAATACAATAGATACAAATGTCTTTAGAAAGGTTGGATGAAGATGAATTTCAATGAATGCTCCAAAGGAAACCTTGCTAAAGATGCTTTAAGTGGGATTATTAGGGATGATTAAGGCACTTTGGTTGAAGGATATAATAAATACATAGGTTGTATATGTAAAAATTAAGCATAGAGATCATATATTCAAATTTGTATGGTTTTGAAGATTGGTGGTACTCTAATCGAGGGAAATTGGGAAGTGAGCCAAGCATCTTTCTATGGGTGGGGGAGGCCATGCCCTCCCTGATGAAGTTTTTCATTTCTATAGGGCCCTCTATACCTTTATGTTTTATCACATTGACCACTTTCTCTTATTTGTCATCAATTAGTGTTTCTTCATCCTTTTATATTTTCTATATATTTGTGAATATCTATTGTCACATAAGTTTATGATTTTGTCTATATTGGGCAATAATATCATTTATGGAGAGGGGTACGAGACCCCTTGACCCTTTTGTTAAGTTGGGTATCAATGATGCCTAGGCTAATTAGCCAAAATCCTTTAGTGAAGTGGTTTCCAATGAAGGGTTTGTCACTCTGGAAGGTGCTAGTTTCATGGTAGGATAAGTGCTCAGTGAGGATGGTGGAGGGGAAGGTAAGGCACACTCTGAAAACCCTAAATATTTTAATCTTTTTCCTAACCCTGTGATGAAAGAAATGATTAATAAGGAAAAAAAATTCTTAAAGATTATGCCATCTTCTTGGAGTTGTTGATGTTAATAAATTTCTTGCTAAAAAATTTAAATAGATTCTTGGTTTCCCAACGTTAGGTTAAATAAATTTGGTATATAGTTAACATATTGTAGGATGCTACAAAATGGGTTATTTGTTGTTTTTTTGAAGAGCCATTCCATAAAGGAAAAGGTTTTGGCTAAGCCCTACTAGAATATTGAGGGTTGAGGATTTTGTGCCCTTGCATGGTCTCTGTCAGCCATCACTGACAAGGTCATCACTCTTTCAAGACCTAGATGGGTCATAGTGAAATTCCTCCCCTTGGAATTCTGGAAAATTCTCTCACAAATCTTGGAGCCAATTCATAATGTGGTAAGAGTGGACAAGACCAAGGCGGTGCTGCCAAAATTTGACACTCAGGCCCCCATTTCCTTAACCCCTAGGGTCATGATTCCTAGAAACCTTAAAAGGGTATGTGTAGGATCATGATGGGCCAAAAAGTGGCAATATGATGGGTATGTGGCTGATGACTTTGTTTTTACCCAGAATTGATGAAACGAAAAGGGTTTTTAAAGGAGATTCTCAACTTTCCACCAATATAAATTATTCTTTACTTTGAATTTAATAAATAATTATTATTTATTTTCTATTGAATTATGACTAAAGTCCTGATTTTTAGGTTGATTGAAAAAAATCTATAGCTTTCAAACAGTATCATATTTTTTGAATCCAAAACATGCATGACATTCTATGCTTCACATATTATAAGATTAAAAAAGAATAAATTGAATTTTATGAAGTTTTGACCAAGTTAAGGTGGTTAGACATACGAGTTTTTATATTTTTAAAAAATTTTCATAAAAAAATTGTAATTAATTATTTACTTGGAAACAAATTACAAACAAATATGAATCACATCAGGACATGAGTCCTCTACTTATATATAGAATCTTATAAAAAAAATTATCATTTTAATGTGGTTAGGGTGGTCAGACAGACACCTACATCTTATTTTTTCCCTTAAATTTTCACCAAATAGATTTTTATTTTTTGTAAATAAACCTAGTAATTTAGAAACTACATTCAATTTTCTACAAATTTTTGAAATAATATAGATAACTTATTCAAATTTTTATGTCAAATTTTCTAACTCTAATTTTTCTGAATTTTTTTGCCACTTAAGGGCCTGTTTTTTCCATGATGATCTTGCACATACCCAGAATTATTAAGGATAATGGTATCATATCCTATCCACTAGAGATTATGGGTGGGATCAATGCTCATTTTCTTTGTAGAAGAGAGGGGCATATTAGGAAAAACTATCCTATTATCCAAGAGAAGAAAAACTAGCCAGCAAGGGGAAACCCTAGCTCTAACCCTAATGTGGTCTTGTCTGAATTGCGGGTGAGTGTGGAGGTGGACAATAACTTGGACCCCTCACAACCTGTCGAGAATAAAAAACTTGATTTTGATCCTGAAAATTTTTGTTCTCCTCCTTTGGGTTAGCAATAGGTTAACGTCTTTGTGGTCATCGCTGAGGGAAACACCAGTTCCCATCCCCCCTCCATTGGGTTTGTAGGGTTTAACTTAAATAATTACTTCAATGATCGTACACAAAAGGATGTTGGCGGTGAGTGTGGGGGTTGAATATCCACCAAAAATGTAGATGTGACAGGCCCTATGGCTCGCCAATCATCCATCTAGAATCCCACTGTAGATGTTTTTGCCTCTTCAGAGATTGAATGCACAACAAATTTCCATGAAAAATATTAGGTAGAAAATTGAGGAATTTTTTTTCAAGTCTGATATAAACCCTAAATTTTTTTAGTGCCACCATAAAAAGGGCTCTAATCAATTTTCTTTCAAAAAATTAGTGTAGAGCTTGGAAAATTTTGAAGGTGCTTGGATGGGCAAGGGCCATAGGGACCCATAACTAGACTTGTCAAATACCTCTAGCAATGCCCTAATTGATTCCTATGACCCCCTAGTGATGTCAAGTTTGAGAGACCCATCCATTGATGTTGAGGGTTGTAGTCTTCCCTCTATATTGCTTCTCAAAATCCCAGAGGGGGCTCCTTTTCTTGAATGTGTCTTCCCAAGTGGCTCTAGGGTTGAGGGTCTCATACCTCTAGGTGTTGGATCCCTTGCTTCTCCTGACAAAACCTGTAACTTCAACCTTATTCAACAATCTATAAGTTATCATTCCCAACCCTTTGATCTCCCAAAAATGTTGGTTTTAACTGTCCATTTGTCTCTCCTATTCAAGAGGAAGCAAAAGGGGAGAAACAAAAATCCTAGTAGCTCAAGTGGGATTATTGGACCTAATGAAAGACAGGTTGTAAACCCTGAAAAAGGTGAGGATATAGAGTGTATAAAGGATGATAATGTCACTCTGTGGATTCTATAACAAGTGCCTAAGCTGAGATCTAGCCCTGGGATACCAAGGATGAACATGGGTGCGTTCAAAATGAGAAAAGCTTTATCAATCACCAAGAATAAAAAGAAAGAAGGTAGTCTAATTTTCTAGTCACCTATGGATAAAAGGTTGGAAATAGATGGGAAGCTACCAAAATGCTTCAAAAAAAATTGGAATGATCAATGAAACACCCCCATGGATGTTGATGATGAACATCAATTGTATCTCATGGAATGTCAAGGGCCTTGAGTTTCCTGACAGGAAATATATCATCAAAAGGTTTTTGAACCTAGAAAACAAAAAAGATTTTGAATTTTTTACAAGAAACCAAGGCTACAGGATTTTCCCTAGAAACCAATCTAAAGTTTATTTGGAATGGCTCTACTTTATTTACTACCTCACATGAGAGAGGGAGAGGGGGTGTTGTAGTCCTAATCTCCAATCAGTGGTCTCATTTGGTCACTAGTAGTGGCACCTCCCCTTGTAAAAGGGTGTTGTGGGTTACATTAAAGAAGGATGGGTTCGAGTTTGGGGTCCTCTTTGTATACACCACTAATGACCATATAGGGATAGAATAAGGTTCTAGCAATAGCTCACCAATCTCCCAAATTTTTCCTAGATATTACTAGGTAGGGACTTTAACATGGTGGAAAAACTGAAAGAAAAATGGGGAGGAATTGACATGTCCTATAAAGGAAATGAAAGAAATTTATGGCACAAAATGAACTATAAGATCAACCTAATTGATCCCATGAAAAAGGGAAGAAATAATGCAAAGGAATTTTGTATACATGATTTAATTCATAGAAAGGGGGTAATAGGATATTCCACAAGTCTACTTGACAGAATATATGCAAATAAGGATCGTTTCAATTTTGTTCTAAATGAGAATGGCATAAAGGTGTGTGTTTACCCCTACACACTCTCAAACCACCACCCTATCAAGGCTAATCTTACAACCTACCAAGGTAGGCCAAAAGAGTCAGTGAAAAATTAGCCTTTATCCTTAACACCATCTTTCTCAAAGATAGTGATTGCAAAGAAGCTATTTCCTCCCTTGAAGAAATTAATAAGCGGATGCTTAAAGGGACAAATTCCATTGAGAGGTGGAATTCCAATGTTGACAGCTGGAGAAAACTATTTCAAACAATAGGAAACATGAAGGATCTTGATGCTAGGAGAGAAGAAAATGATCCCCAAGAGTCTCTATTTGAGGTAGAAGCAAAACTATAGTAGGTGCCAAGTGATGTTTTACTTGTTGAGGAGCTAACCAAGGCTAGAGACAATATAACTAAAATTCATGCTCATAGGGTGAATGGACTAAAACTTAGGGCTAAGTTGGCTAAGTTGTGGGGACAAAGGGTCCAAATTCTTCTTCCAATATACTTAAAGGAAAAGAATGTGAAATAATAGATAGGTCAAATATGGGATGGGAGAAGATGCTCTCCTCCTAGGAAGAAATATTGAGACAATTCTAATCCTTCTTCAAGGTTCTCTTCACCTCAAAGGGTGGATTTGAGGATAGTCATAAGGCAAGGGATATTATAAGAAGGCTCATATTGAGTAAGATATCAGATGAGGACTCCTCCAAGTTGTTAGAAAACTTAACTAGAGAGGAAATAAGCAAAGCCATTACTTCTATGAGTAACAAAAAGTCCAAGTTGGATTATGATTGGATGTATATGGAGTTTTAAAAATATTTTTTCATATTTGGTATGTGATGATATTTTGTACATTTATAAGGAAGACCTTGTTATAGGGTCCTTGGGAAGTAGGATAAATAGGTGGATTATCATACTCCTTCCAAAAGGAAGGGACAAGACCCTAGTTAAGAATTGGAGACCAATAAACCTCTTCAATGTATCTTATAAGGTTTTGGCCAAGGTGCTAGCTTTGAGGCTAGCCAACATTCTTTCAAGGTTCGTTAACCACACTCAGACTGGGTTCATTAAAAGTAGATATATCTTAGAAAACTTAATTACAAGTTGTGAAGCTATGTAGTGGGATAAAGTATCCAATCAAAATGCTAAAATGATCCTTATTGAATTTGAGAAAGCCTAGAATAGGGTGGAATGGTACTTCTTGAGAACTATCCTTCAAACCTTTGGGTTCCCCAACCTATTCTATAAGATGGTGGACACCCTTTTAAAGGATACCACTTCCTAGGTGGATGTAAATGGGTCACTATTTGAGGAGATTATACTTGAGAGGTCAATTTGATAAGGCTGTTCCTTGGCACCTACCCTCTTTATTATAGCCTTTGATGAAATATTCTATCTATTAAGGGATCACATAGTTTCTCCAAGAGTCAAAGGAATTATACTACCAAATGAAAGTGAGATAATCAATGTGCAGTTTATAGATGATACTACACTTTACTTAGAGTTGGGAAAAGAGAACATGGAATCATTTGTAACACCCCTCCGTTTTTCTTTCTGGACTAGATAATGTGTCCTTGTTTTGCGTTGATTTATGTTTCTGGATATTCAGATACTTTATCTTGTGTGCGTACTTGATCACCATTTATTGAGCGATAGACTATATTATGTGATGTGATTTGATTTATCTGATGCTTTAGTTTACATGTTTTAATTTGTGTAAAGATGTTAGTTGAGATAACATGTAATTGCTTATGAGATTATTGGAATTATGTTGGAAGTGTCATTTTTGATGAGTGTATTGGTGAAGGGGATGGTTTCTCATCACTCGCTTGTGAATGCCTTGTGAATCCGAGATTTCTTCTTCACAGTGTGTATTATATGCTAGATATATTATATGATGTTGTTTACATGGTCCTCAGGTTTGTAGGTACATGACATCGACTCCACCTGGTTTCATAGGTTTGAGCATGTCAATCCAATGGTTAAGTTGAATAGGAGATAGTAGCTAGGTAACATGTGTCAAGTCTACACCCTAGCCATAGTGTGTCGTCAGTTGTTTCTGTCGAGTTGTTATTTGTCATGGTTTTAATGTTATTCAATTCTAAAAGGATTCTTGTTTTGGAAATTGATGTTTAGAATAATTGCATTAAATCATGTTGATGGTTATTTAATTTAAACTATGCAATGAGAATAAAAGTTTATATTTAAATTAATTAATTTTATTTAATTTATTTAATTAATTAAATTTAAACCACAAGGATGAATTTGTTTATTAAATAATTAAATTAATTAATTAAATGTGATGCAAGAAAATGAAAGGAAAGAAAGGAATTAAAATTAATTTTGGAATTTAATTTCAACTTGTGGGAGTTAAATTAGAAATTATAATTAAATGTTTATTTGGGAAATTAGTTTCAATTTTGGGAATTAAATTATTATTTGAAATTGCATTTTAAATTGAAAGTGGGTTTTTGAAAATTGAAATGAAAATTAATATTGTAAATGTCAATATTGCATGCAAAGGATCAGATTTGGTTTTAGGATATTTTTGATTTAGGACTGAATTGCATGCTTAATTAAGGAGAAGAGATTATTGAAAATTCATTGATTCTGAGAGAAATTTTGGGAAGGAAGATTTTGGGGAAAATTGCACAAAGAAGGGATGGAAGAAGTTTTTGATTGTAGAATCGATTTGAGGAAAGTCTGTTTATAATTGGTTGAGCTTTTGGATTGCATTCTTGGTACGGTAGAAGAGAATTCATGAGATCCTTGGAGGAGGTTTTGCATCAGAAATTCATCTTTGCCTGTAGCTTCTTGAATCAGGTTTTCTTCTGTGTTTTTATTGTTCTTGATTGCTTTTAAAATAGTAGTGATTAAAGATTTGTTTGTTAAATCTATTTTAGGAAAAAAATTGGTGATTAGAAGAAAGAAAATAAATAAATAAATTTAAAGCTTTTGCTGTTGAAATCTTTGTAGAATTTAATTTATTTGAGGAAATGGATTGTTTTGTTATTTGAATCAAACCTTGAGGTTGAACAATACATTTAGATTGTTTTAGAAAATTTAAATCACTGTAGAAAACAAATTTTGTAATGTCCCCTTCTCAAACCTGATCGTGCATATGACCGTTGGCCTTTTTTCTGGAAACCCGAAGGCTAGTCGGAAGGTTAAATTAGGGTTTCCTATTTTTGAGGAGGTCTTGGCTCAGAGATGGTGGATTCAATGATGGATTCCTTCTGGGTTTTCAGAGGGCTTCGCAGCAGTATGTTCATCTCGGCATTCAGAGCACTTTTTGGAATTTACTATTCTATTTTTGGTAGCTTTCCAGTTGAGTTCAGCTCGGTTGACTTCCTGCTTCAGTTTGGTCAAATGTTGGCTTAGTATTGGCTTCAGGGCACCTCCGGAGGGATAAGCTAAGTCATCTAATTAAAAAGTCACGTTTAAATATTATATTTTAATGTTGACCATGGGCCTAGATTAATGACTTAAAGATGTTTTAAAAAGGGGGTCTTTGAGGGTGGCGCCCTCATTAAAAGATTATTTTAATTATTGCAAAGTCAAAGCAAGGTTATGAAGGGCGAATTTATCAAGCATGATGTTTATTTAAAATATCAAATCAAAGCCATAAAAGAGAAGTACGCCTCTTGAGGAGATGAGAGGTTTTGACCCTAAAGCTGATTTTAGGGTTTTGCGAAGTCAAACGAAAATTATAAAGAGGAGTCTTGTGCATCATTTTGGGCATCTTATGTTTGGAATATTGTTATGATGCCGAAATGGTGCTGGATTGCTTCAAGGAATGAATGCCTCCTAGCCTTGGCTCGACTTCTTGCTTGAAAGACAACAACTAGTGGAGAGTTAGATTGTAGTTGAGTGAGATTTGTAGTGAGATTTTGCATTGTAGAAGTTGTTTTGCATTTGTAGTTCGGTTTCTTGCATTTTAATCAAAATCTGGAGTTGCTGATTTTTGTATTGCAGATTGAAGTTTATACTCATAAGTCTTTGGGTGAATTTATTTTGGTTCTGGGTAGTTTACCCATGCATTTGCTAGCCTTGGGCGCCCCTCTATGCCAAGTTGCAGATTTTTTAGAGGTGTCTTGGATTTTATCTTGTTGGTAGAACATTTCTTGAGCCTGTACCATTCTGTTTTGCCTGGCAAGTGTTTAGAAAAAAAAAATACTTCAATTTTTCAGTTGTTTCTTTGTCTAGTCTTCATTGTCATCAACCTAGCTTTCGTTTGCATCAAGTCTCATGCCATTCTGGCAACTATTGAGTGAGTTGTGAGCATTTTAGTGGATTCTAGGGTTGCTGGTTATGCATATTAAGTTGTTGTTCTGTCATATCAGCTTGCGTAAAGTCTATCCTTTGAGTTGGGTTTGGGTTGAAAGTCTTTGTGATCATTGAGGAGACATTATACTATATTGCAGCATGGTTAGACTTTCTTATTCGATGTATTTGACAGGCAAATCTCTAATTATTGTAAGCTGAACAGTAGTACTGTCAGCATTTCTCTTAATCTTACTTTACATTCTGAAGCTGCATTGTATTTCTGTATATCTCCGCCATATGGTCGCCTCATTTCCACTCTGGAATTGGGTAGCACATACTTGGTGTTGAGTTTACTTTCAGCATAGTTAGCATCTCCGTCATATGGTAGCTCCCATTCCATCTTGGTTTGGAAAGCACATTCTTGACGTTGAGTTCCTTTCTGTATTTAGAGAAGAAGATCCTCTGACCATATGCTCGCCATCATCGGCGCCATCCTTGGTTAGAGTTGCTTTTTGCATAAGCAGTTTAATTCAGATCCTCTGACCAATGCTCACACCTTGTCCACATCGGGATCCTGGTGTACATTCTGGTTAGAGTTGCTTTCTGCACGTTTTGGTTTATCTTCTAACCTTAACGGGTGCTTTGTTTGAAATCTGTTAATTGAAAAAATCAAAACAAAATTGGCTTGGTATATTTCAAATTTATTTTGAGAAACCTATAGAAAATTGTGCTGAAGTAAACTAAAGGGTTTGAAAACTTCTAAATTTTAATTTAGATCCTTTTAGTTTAATTGTTATTTTGTTGTTCATAAATTCGAGAAAATGACTTTAAAGAATTAATTTTTAAAACCTCTATGAAATTAGGGTTGTTGTCTAGAAAATTTGCATAATTTCACTTGTAGATGAAGGTTTTAGGAAAATTTCTCCAATTTTACTTCTGAGTTGAAATTCTATTTATTTTATACATATTATATATTCATACATATGTATATACATTTTGTTATTTTTACATCAAGAGGCATTCCCTACAGTGGCATCACAAAATCTGTGTACATTTGAAACTGCTGCATTTATTTTGACGTTTTTCAAACCGTTTACCATTACAATTCAGAATGCGGAAGATGAAATGCTTTGAGCAATGGTTGAGGTAGTGAAAGAGTGGTCTTTCATCTCTGTAACTAAAGGAGGCGTTTCATCTTCAAATAGTTGTCTCTGCTGTAACAGCTGTCTCTCCATTCGCCATTTCTTGCCATTTATCAGCAACGATGGATTGCATTTATCTATGTAGTGGGACATAAAGAAAACACTTCCCTTTCTCTTTAAAAGAGGATCGGTCACCCATTGTGGAGGAGAACGAACAAAAGAAATGAAAGAAGAGAAGCAGATTGTCACACAGGTTGCTAAGAGTATACATCTAGAACTATAGGAATTGTATCCTACACATCATATCCAGTCTATTGCACTTCCTTTACCAAACAAATCATTCTCCTCCACTATCTCACGGTGTGTATGTTTTTGCTATTGATTTTAAGGTCTTGTACCATTATTTTGGGTTTTTTTTTTAATATGGTTTTGCTACATTTGTAGATGGATGATGACCTGTTTGTGGAGTTGGAAGTCAGAAGATTTCATGCTAATCAACAACAATGAGAAGCCTTTCACTGTGACTGCATTTGATTCCAACCATTTCCTAGGTATACAATCAAGAGTTTGTCAATTTTCTTTCCATTCATCTATCATTTATTGACCAAAATTCCTCTATCATTTATTCCAACACAAGTTAAGCTCTGTTGTAAAACAATGTCGCAGGGAACTCTAGAAGTCTTACTGGTGAAAGATGAGATACTTAGAAACAAATATTTTCTCTATTATTCATAGCTTTTCCCAAAGCCTTGCCAATGGCTATTATGCCAAGCCCTTTGCTAGAAATACCTATATTTCTCTCTCAAATTTTTTCGTAGACGAGCTCTCTCAATGTCCCACAAGCTCTCTCTAAGCCACTAACTACCTATTGTAGCTATAGGTAAATTGGTTTTGGTTGTCTCATTTAACAAAAATTCTACTGTGTAAAGTTTTCACAATTTTTCCTACAAACTCTGCCCATTTTTCTCATTGGCATAGTTGAGAGCATAAGATAATTTCTGCAGAATCTCGAGGTAACTCACTTGCCATGCTTACATGGACCTTTTCAATGATCTGCCCTTCTTGTATTACATATCAGTACAATAATCAATTTAATTTTTTCCTTGAATTTGAGCTTTGTTTCATTGTAGAATAAGTGCATGCTAGGTATGGGTAGTGGACAACTAAATCAGGTAGAAAGCTTGCATATAGCTCTCCTAAAGTAGGTGATGAAGTAAAAAATGTTTGGCTGGCCAGTGATGCATTCTTCCCATTTGGTATGGAAATTTCATTAAGTTTCTTAATTTTTAAAGCTTTAGAATTTTGAGAAGTGGATCATAAGTATATGCTAATATTCCACATCTTCATCAACATATGGCAACTCAAAGGATGCAATGGAAGAAGCATGCATAGTTGGGATTAGTGTAATTGTTGAACCTTGTGGGAGTATAAGAAATCAGATGTTATAGATTATTAGTCAATATTTTTAGAAGATATATAGAATTAAAAAAAAATTATGCATGTTTTTATTTAAGAAGATCAGATTGTTTTCTTTTCAAGAAATAAAAAGGTCAAAATTGCATTAATCAATTCATGATTTTAAGAAAGTACAAAAAAATTCAATTAAAATTAGTTGAAGTGAATTAAATATGAAGTTGCAAACAAAGTTATTGCAGTCAAGTAAATGTTGAAATGATAATGACCTACAATAGAATAAGGAAGAACAATGCATTAAAAAATAACAATTATATAAACAAGTGTGATTGATTAAAACATAACAACAATTTTTTATTATATATTTGATATTATTTTTAATATTAGAGAAAAATAGGTTTTTTAAAATTTATTTTGAAGAGATTATTTTCTTTTGCTTTTCAAAATATTCTCTTGTCAAATTTAAAGATCAATAGAATTCAAATTGAACTAAAAATTCTATAAGTAGAGGTTTATTTCTCGTAACAACTATTAAAAAGTATATAAATCAAAAGCCCATATACTTAAAAATATTTTATGACTTTTTTGAAATTATAATTTTGTTTACTTTTAGAATGTGAAAAGAGAAAATTAAAATAGAAAAGTTTCTTTTATATATAAATTTTACTCTTTATTCTAAAAACTGCAATTAGTAGTTGTTGAATTATTTTAAAATGAATATAATTTTATTTTATTATAATAATAATAATAATAAATATTTGATGAATTTTAGAAAAATAGAATTTAATTTAGTTTTAGAATGAAATTTAAGTTTTCAAAGATATTGTACTAATTATTTATTTACTCTTCAAATTTAAAAAACAATACAATCCAATTAAACCCAAAAAGAGAAAAAGTAAAAATGTATTTATCTTGCAAACATATTAAAAAGATTTAAATAGAAACTTCCCTATGTAAATATTTTATGATTTTTTAATGCTAGAATTTAGTATAGTTTTAGAAAATGAAATAACTTGGGTGAAACAAAAATAAGAATATAAAATTTGATTTTATATATAGATTTTAGTTTTTAATTTATTCTAAAATTACAATTAGTAGTTGTTGAATGATTTTTAAATTATAAAATTATAAATTAAAATACTTTTTTTTTTTTTGTGATGTCAAATATAAAAACTAATAATAAAATTTTAGATTAAAATAGTTATTTTTATTTAAATTTTTTTATCATTAAAGATGAATTTAGAAACTAATATTAAGACATTATCAACTCTAGCCCTAATTATTAAACTTAAAAATAAAAATCTATACTCAAATATTTATTTTTGTTTAAAATAGTTTATTAATATCAAACTTATACATTGATATTAAGATATTAATAACCCTAATCCAAACCCAAACTTTAGTCTACTTGATCCTAATTGAACCTTAAACCTAACCATTATGTAACCCTAACTATAGGGTTTAATTAGCATTAAGATTAAATTAAGGTTAGGGTTAGGATTCAACTAGGGTTATTGTTCAATTAGGGGTATGGGTAGGGTTAGGGCTATGACTAGGGTTCAATTAGGATTAGGGTTAGGATTAGTGTTAGGGTTATGATTAGGTTTAATATTTCAATTAGGTAATGTTTATAGTCTAATTACTATTAAGGTTAGAGTTCAATCAGTATTAGGGTTATAGTTAATCTTAGTATTAAATGAGGGTTAGGGTTACAGTTAAATTGTGTTAAGATTTAATTAGGGTTAGGGTTAGGATTTTGGTTCAATTACAAATAGGATTCAATTATGGATAAGGGGCAACTACGGTTATGATGAGGGGTAGGGTTAAAAAGGGGTTAAGCTTGAATTAGGAATACACATAGGCTTTAATTAAGGCTATTGGTAGATTAAGGTTGAGATTCATTTAGGGTTAGGTATAGGGTTCAAATATGGTTATTGTAGTAGTTAGCGTTGTGAATAAATTAGGGTTATAATTAATTCAAGGTTCAATTATAGTTAAGTTTAGGCTTCTAAGATAAATCTTTGGGTTATAGCTAGGGTTAAGTTTATTAATGTCTTATTATAATTAGGGTTTTATATAAAGCTTAGGGTTACATTTATGGTTATCATTAAAACTAGAATGAATGTTATATTTTAGGTTATAATTAACATTTTCATTAGGGTTATTTTTGAGGTTAAAACTATGATTATAATTCTATCTCTAGCCCTAGCGTTAACCCTAACTCTAAGATTAACACTAATTTTAATTGTAACCCTAACTCAAACTCTAATTCCAACCTTAAACCTATATCTACCTCTAACATTGATTAAAAATCTAACCCTAACCCTAACCTAACCTTAACCATGTCATCAACCCTAATTATCATCCTAACCTAAACCTATTAAAAATTATTTAAATTATATAATTAAAAATAAAAATAAAATACTCTTTTAATTAGGGTTTAATATTAGGATGAGGATTCGATTAGGGTTAGGGTTAGGGTTAAAATTAGAGCTCTAAGATAAAGCTTAGGCTTTGGGTTAAGGTTAGGGTTGGGATTAGGATTAGAAAAAGGGTTCGATTAGAGTCAAGATAATGGTTAGGGTTCCAGTAGGAATGTGATTCTATTAGTGACAGGTTTAAGTTAGGGTTATAGAATAATTAAGATTATGGTTCAATTAGGGTTACAATTAGGGTTAATTAGGGTTCAATTAGGTTTAAGTTTAAACTACATTTAGGTTTTAATTAGAGTTAGGGTTTAATTATATAAAGATTAAGTTTTAGATAAGCTTCATGTTTAATTAGGGTTGGGTTTAGGGTTTAGTTAGGGTTATGGTGAACAATTAGGGTTAGGGTTATAAGTATGGTATTACAATAAAAATTTAATTAGGATTACATATGAGGTTTAATTATAATTACAATTATGTTAATGTTACGATATGTTTAGGGTTACATACAAGGTTCAATTATGGTTATTTTTAGGGTTAGGGTTATGACTCAATTAGGGTTATACTTAAGTTAGGGTTCAATTATGTTTATTTTTAGGCTTCTAAAATAAAGGTTAGGATTGGGATTAGGGTTAGGGTTAGGGTTATTAATGTCTTATTAAAATTATAGTTCTATAAATCTTAGGGTTATAAAAACCTAACCCTAACACATAATAGTAATCATAATCATTACTCTAACCCTAACATTAATCTTAACCATAATCATAACCCTAAACCTAACCCTAATTATATATCTAACTATAACCCTAACCATAATCTTAACCTTAAACCTAACCCTAACCACAACCCTAACCCTAACCCTAACCCTAATTATTTCTCTAAGCATAACCAAAACCCTAATCCTAAATCTAATTGTAACCCTAACCATTATCATAATGCTAACCCTTACCCTAAATCTATATCTAACTATAATCCTAACCTTAATCTTAATCATAACTTTAGTTACTTGAACTCTAACCCTAACCATAACCATAAACCTTACCCTAACCCTAACCGTAAACTTATTCTATATTTGAACATAAACCAAACCTTAATCCTAACTCTAACCTTAACCCTAACCCTAACCTTAATCTTAATCATAATCCTAACCTTAACTCTAACCCTAACCTTAACCCTAACAATAATTCCAACCCTAACAATAAACCAAACTTTATATCTAACTATAACCCTAATCATTACCTTAACCCTAACTCTAACTCTAGCCCTAACCATACCCTAACCCTAACCCTAATTCTTTGTCTAATCACAAATTGAACCTTAATCCCAACTCATATTATATAATTATATATTAATTCATGCTATGTGTTGCACCACGACTGCTACTAGCTTATCTATCTTAATATATTAATCTATATATTATACACCAAGAGATATCACTATCGAGGCGTATTTTTTAAATTCAAAAAAGAAAAAAAGAAAAAAAATACGCCTTGAAAATGATATCTCTTGACGTATAATATATAGATTAATATATTAAGATAGATAAGCTAGTTGTATATACATATGCACAGATATATAATATGTAAGATTAATTTTGGTTACTGGAGTTATTAATTTTAATATATATGGGTAAATGAGAAATCGCTGTATGACGATACCCATCAATTTTTATTGGGAGGTGAGTTTCTTATTCGCTGTTGTTAGTGAATTTTACTTCCTGTTCATACGAATTTCAATTCGCTGTTGCATTGTTATGGGTATGGGGGCTGAGGAGGATCTACCTCCCCACAGGCGCCCCCATAAGGGAGTTACTGTGTGGAGGGAGAACCCCCACGCCTCCCTTCGCACACATTTATGGGAGCATGGGGAGCAGCGAAGGTACAACCACGCCCCCTCTCCCTATCCTCATATTTTAAAACCCTTAATTCTTGTAAGGGCACGAACAGGTTTGGGGTTAATTTAATTCACCTCCATTCAAAACAATAACAACAATTCTTGTAAATTAGTTTGTATTCAAATTTTGATTTTGATTATAATGGGAATTTTATTATATTTTGAAATCTAGATATTATTTTGATTTGTGTGGGGTATAATATATTTAAATGTATATATAGGATTGAATATATCAATATATAATGAATGTATATATATTATGGGAACATATATATATATATTAATATATATTTAATATCAAATCCTACTTTAATTGAGGTATACTATTTAGTATTATTGAAGGTTTATAATGGAAATGATTATTTTGCATAATTCAAATTGTTAGGGAAATGGTATTTTGAATAAATTGAATAAATTATATGAGTTAGTTGGAAAAACAAAAGAAATCTAGTTAGTAGAGAACTGATGTTGTTTTTAGAAGTAAACGTTGAATTTGATTTGAAATTATTTAAATATATTTAATTTTGTTATGGATTACTTGTACAATTTAACATATAGATAAAGTTGTATATTTAGTATTTGTTTTGTTTTATTTAAGTGCATGTAATTTGGATTTGCATGGAGATATTAAATGATAAGATTTGAATGCATGGTAAATTAGATAAGGAAGAAGATAATTTATTATACATTGAAGAAATTGCATGTTTTGGAAAGGAAAATTGAATGAGATATAGATTTTGGTTAGAAAATTGTAAAGATTATTTGAATAGATTTATGTTATATTAGAAGTAAATTAAGGAATCATTTAGATTGATGAGGCAATTAATTATTTTTATTTATTTATTTCTATTAGAGCAATTAAATCATTGTGATTGAAATATGGAAGAGATATGGATTTAGTATATCCAAAAATAGTAATATCCTCGTGATTGTCTTTTTGATTTATTTTCCTTGTTATTCACATAGGGATGTGAGTTTAAATAGTTTAAGATTCCCTAATATATAAATGGAAAAAGGATATAAGATTATTTGAGTTAACTCTATTATCGTGCCTTTGATTTTGTCAATGTTATTTATTGATTGAGGATGGATTTAGGAAATCCAAATACTAAATTTGAATTAATGACTTGAATGCTTTTGTAGCTATGTCGTCATGATGTATTTTGGGATATGGGATTATGTGTTAGTCCAAATTTGTAAGTCTACCAGAAGAATTTAGAGGATGAGGGTTGTCGATTATTTATGTCAACCAATTGTTTTTCCCTTGGGTAGTGCATGGTGTCTTTTCAGTATTTACCCGGTTTCCACAAACGGGGATGTTTTGTACCTCCTGTGAAAGGAGTGGACTATGTGTGTGTTGCCTCCAAGATTTTTGGAGTGAGTTCTTTTATTTGTTTCCTCCTTGTGTTGGAGTGGTTATGATGCATAGATTGTATGCACTTGTGTTTCCCTTGGTGATTAGATTGGTATGGTGTGTTGTCCATTAGAAGAGTGGGTTCTGTTAGGCGCCAGAGCCCAAAGAGGTAAACTGGGTAACCTTTAGAAGTGATTTAATCAAGTGATAACTAAATTAATGTACTTAGAAGATTAGGTGGTACTTCTCACTAATCAAGATAATTTTACCTCACTCATAGACACAAGGGCTCATTTAGACTTGGGATGAGTGGGAAGGCTTGGAATGGCAAAGTCATCTATCTTGTCTATACGGAAGGTATTTGATTCTGCATGAGTGAGTATGGGAGCCAGGATTCAGTTGAGGTCACCAGGATTACCGGAGCCGGAGCCTATGAAGAATGCCCAGAGGAGATCTCATTACTACTATGTGATGACACTCTATCTAGGACAACTATTGTTTATTGTTATATGTGTATGGTTTGTTGAACATACTTGATCTATTTTTATGTCTGGAAGTAATGTGACCTATGTCAGTGATGTGAATGTTGTACTTGGGTAGTACTTGAGTTGTACTTGTTTATTGCCTTTGTGGGTTCGGTCAGTATGAGTCTATCTTTGGTTAGTGGTTGTAGATTTTTGTCCATGTTACTTTGTTACTATCTCCTAGCATGGGGTGTGGGCTTTCGAGTACCACTTGGTTGGGTGGAACATGCACCAAAACTATTGGGTCCCCCTTGATCTTCAGTACTTGGTGGCGAGACATCCAGATGGATAACTCGCGGATTCTTATTGTATTTTATTGCATTGTAATATTTCTATTTGTATAAGTTATTTATCCCTCTTATCTTATGAGGTGGAATGTTGTAATTGTAACACTTATGCATTATTGCCTCATTCCGGGAATGAGTGGTGTAACTATTGGATAAAGTAAACGATTATGAAATTGTATCTTGGATGTTTATCTTATTATGTTATGTGGTATCCTTATGTTGTATGATGTTTATTTCATAAAGTATATAATGATATGGTTATATGTAATATGTTTGTGTGGGTTTAAGTAATCCTAACCTTGTAGCCTTAGAGGTTGTTGTTAATTAGTAAGTGAATGTGTATGTTAAATGCACTTTATAAAAAAAAATTTGTTCGCTAAAGACGTCAATTGCAACTTCCTTTAGGGTTACTTGGTGGGCCATTACATCATTTATGAAGAATCTAGAATTGTTTTGTGAAGCCTTTGGGGCAATAATATTCAATACCAAGTGCATTTCCCTTGGGTGGGAAGAGTTGCCAACTGACCACATTAAAGATTTTAATTTTTAGTGGGGTTCCCCGAGCTTACAGGTGAGATATATTGGAATTATTTTTGTGGTTAAAACTAACCTTGAAGAGATGTGGATTTGGATAAGAACCAATATTAAAAATAAATTGGAAGGGTGGAATAGACAATATCTTTCCCTTGTAGGGAGGATGTAGGTCTGTCAAAATATTTTTTCCTCATATAGTATATATTTTTCCTCTATTGGTTTTTTGTAGTTATCAATTCAATGAAATATAGAAAAGAATAAGAAGCTTTCATTGGTCTGATAGAAAGGGGAAAAGGAGAAAACACTTAGTGAAATGGGAGTCGTGTTGTCTCAATAAAATACAGGTTGGAGTGGGTTTAAAAGACCTAAGATTGCAAGGTATTGCACTAGCTGCAAAGTGGATTGTGAAAGCTATGGTTGGGAATGAACCTTGGAAGGTGCCGATTTAAAATAACATTCAGTTGGAAATGCCCAAGTAGGCTAAGGCTTGGAAAATGCTACCCTTGAGTGAAATTGTCATGAGAAAAATATTTATGTCCCAAAGGGATGATGGATGTGATGTGAAATGTTAAAAACTAGGTAAATTAGAACTAAATAGATGAATTTATATATAATCTAAAAAAATCAGAATAGAAAGTTGATTTGAAAAGTGTAGACAAAGAGGAACTTGGCATATGAATAAGGTGTTGAATTGGCCAGATAGGAGTAGGACCACCCTAGTCCATTAATGGATATTTCTAGGGCTTTAGACTTTATACAAGTACATCACAGTCTATAGGTCTTTTCTGTGAAGATCGGGTTTTGAAGTTTGATACTTTGTGAGCAATCAACTTGCTCTAATTTTAATTTAAGAAGGTCTTGAATTCTTGTCTTATGGTTTTGAGGTATTGAGATCTCCAATCCAATTGAATCCACTTTAGACCTATAACTCGCATGAAGGAAAAGAGAAGAAGGGTTGTGCCATATCAAGGTTTTCTTGAGTTAAACCTCATTTTGGTGTTTTCAGATCCACATATGACTATGATAAAAATGAGATAAATCACATGTTGTATGGAGAGAAAATGAAAATGTATAAAGCTAAATGATAAATGACATTTTTATAGGTTACCACTCAAATCTACATTCATTGTTGGATTGAAGTTATTTTTCTCATCTTATACAAAGAGAAATTGGAGGATGCTTGAAAATCCTACAATTGTTAGTTCTCATAATAATAATAAATATGAAACATCTTACTATGCTTTAACATGAATTTATTAATATGCTATAGACATGAAATTGGATGAAAGTGTGATGTGGATATTCTTCTTATTCTACTCTTGAAATTGCTTTAATTTCCTTAAGGATGCTACATTACTAAAAGTTTCATTAGGAAGACTTAGATGTTCAAATGAAGGGAAATAAATATTTATATGAGTTTAAAAATATTTTGCATTAACCACTATGATAAGCCAACAAATTATTCTGGATTCATAAACATATTGGCATCGACAATAAAACTTTAGATTTAGGGGCTTATGAGGCAAGACAAGGGGTGGGACCACCCTCATCCAACCCAACTAATATTTTTCAATGGTTTTAAAATAAATATTTGTTTTAATTTACCATATTTAATTCGATTTCCCCAAAATGACAATTAAATAGGTAATTAATAAGCATGTAATTAGGCACATTCACTTAGGAGGGAGCCAAACATAGTGTGAAATTGTCAAGCATGATAATTGAAGATGCTATATTTAATCCCCACTTTAGTGAGGGTATGATCTTGCACTCATTCTTTCACTAAATTATGAAGAAGAAAAATAGATTCCTTTCATCAAAACACTAAGGAGGTAAGATAACATGAAGCTAGGAGATGCAATAACCCCTAGACTTAGGATCCTACTAAACAACAATGTTAAGATGAAAATGCATACACACATAAGACACAATGCAACACACAATATAGTAATCAAAATAATATAGAAAGCATGCATGAGGGAAAATAAAAATCATACAAGGAATACATGAAGCATACATGTGGAAGGCATGAGGCATACAAACAGACTAAACATAGAAAACATGTCGAATACATAGATAAAACACATAAAATACACAAGGTAAACATGTGAAATATATGAGGCAAACACATGAAAAACATAAGAAATGCACAAGGCATATGTGAACCATACATTCAATATAAACATGAGTAAACACAGTACACATGAAATGAATAGCTAGTAATAATAAAACATAAAGAGTCAACAATTCTAGTACACACTATATAAAACTAAAGATTCAAGTGAGAGAGGTAAGGAGGCCTCATTATGAAAGTTTGTGTTAATACAAATTATAATCCATCAAACTCACAACATAAAATTCTAAGTACAAACAAAGGAGGGTGCATAACTCTGGCACTAGCTTGCTCTATCTCTAGGGATCATGTACGTTAAAAATCTTCCATGGGAAAGCAAGTTGTGTTATGCTATGTGACCATGGATGCGATAAATGAAATGACCCACAATGAATAAAGCCTAACAAGTTGTGTTCTGCTAGGTGGCTCATGAGATATATACCTATAGGCTAGCAATCTATGTTATTCTAGGTATCCTTATAAAATTAAAAATAAAAGTTCCCCTAAGGCTATAAAGTTGTGTTATTCTAGGTGGCTCATGATATACATAGATATACATTCTAGCAAGTTGTGTTATGTTAGGTGTCCATGTAAAATAATAAATGCTCGGTCTCATAAGGCTAGCAAGTTATGTTATGCTAGGTTGCTCATGAGATATGTAGATCTACAATATATAAAGTTGTGTTATGCTAGGTTGCTCATGAGATACATATATCTACAAGCTATCGAGCTACATTATGCTAGGTGTCCATGTAAATTAATAAATGACAATTCCCATAAGGATAGAAAGTATTGTTATGCTAGGTTGCACATGAGATACATAGATCTATATGATAGAAAGCTATGTTATTCTAAGTGTCCATGTAAATTATACAAATTCAAAGGCTACAAAGTTATGTTATGCTAGGTGGTTGTGAATAGTGGATAAATTTTTAACATCATGGTTTGATAATCATGCCTTATCAATTCATGAGCTAAGGGGGCTCTATAATTAATGGTTCATAAGGCATAAGACTTGCTGAAGGTTTTGCAAATGGGGTAGTAAGCTAAGTGGGCTTAACCTTGGGGGAAACTCTGTGGTTAAGCGCGCTTGAGCTGGAGCTGTACTGGGATGGGTGACCTCCCGGGACGGACCAATGCTTCACCTCTGTGAACATCACCTAGATGCAATGAGTGCTAAGTGGACCATTCATTATCATGAGAGATGGGTTCTTGTGAACCACTACTCATGAATCATGGGTCAATGAGTTTGACTCGAAAAATAAACGGTTGAATCCTGATAGCAATATCATAAGCACATAAATGTTTAACGCCATGGGGATAAATTGATAACCACACCTCAGGAGGAATTATGGAGAATTCCACCATAGAGGGGAAACATAAATAAGTCAAAGATCAAAAGATGTCAATGTGTAGATGTGTAAATCTAGATAGGTGATATGCCCCCCATTAAAATATTGATGTACTCTCTATGCCAATATTTTAAGGAAAGGAAGGTTGAGTGAAAGGATAAAAATTAATCCTTCAGAAAGATACACATCTCCCCGAAACTAGCATCTTTGCTCCCTAAGTGTGTAGGAAATGACAACTATGATAATAATAATTGTGTTGCTACCATAAACATAGTATGGGTGCACATAATATTATACCACCATGAACATCAGTGAGCACATACCTACAACTCAAATTCTAGATACTAAGGAGCAAAACAATAAGATCTAATTTGTTATTTTATAAAATTTATTATAATAGGAAATATTTGATGAGGGTGCCAACCTGAGACACAAAAATACACACACAAATTAGAGAATCTTATTATATTCAGAATGATGAACTTCTTACATGCAGAGGATCTCAAATCCCCGTGTTTTGCAATACATGCAGATTACAGAAAGAAACTACAGAAATTCCCCTTTTCGCAGTATGCAATCTTCTTTCCCCAAAAACTACCCAAAAGAAATAGAAACTAGCCCATAAATAGCTTGTTTCACCGTTTGGAGCCAAAAACGACATTGAAAATATGCACTAGCTTTCGGAAGCCCTAACTTAAGATCTAACAATCAGATTTTCAATCATAATACCTTTTGGGAATGTAATGCCCCGCCACGCAACCCTAGAAGAAGTTTCAATTCACTAAACAAGCGTACTAATTTTTTTTTTAAAAGAAGTGAATTAAACCCACATGTTCAAGTATAATTGACAACATCCCCTAGGGTTACCTAACTGAGATTACTTAAATCCCCATTAACATACATCATCTAAATTACATTGAAAGTAAACAACTCAAGTAATAACATTCAACAACTTAAAAGATACGAGATAAAAAGAAGCATTCATTACATACATCTATTACAATCCTCATTCCAAGAATGAGTCAAAATACATAAGTATGATCATTACAAGGTCCACCTCATAACACAAGAGGGGTAAATCAATATCATTACAATATGAGATACAAAGTACAAGAATTAAAAGTAAGAACTGCGAGATGTCCATCTAGATGTCTCGCCACCAAGTACTGAAGATCAAGGGGACCCAATGGTTTTGGTGCATGTTCCACCCAACCATGTGGTACTCGCAGGCCCACCCCCCATGCTAGGAGATAGTAACCAAGTAACATGGACAAGAAACCTACTACCTCAAACCAAAGGCAGACTCAACCACACATATGCACAATATAAGTCTATCTCTAATCATGGTTACATTGCTTCCAGACATAATATAATCAAGTGTGCTAAAGAACCATACACACAACATAACACAGCGTTATCCTAGACAGAGTGTCATCGCAAGGTTTGTCATGAGATCTCCTCTGGGTATTCTTCATAGGCTCTGAAAATCCTGGTGGCCTCAACTGAATCTCGGCACTCATACTAGCTCAAGCAGAATCAACTACCTCTCATAAGGACGAGATAGTGATCTTGCCATTCCAGGCCTTCTCACTCACCCCAAGTCTAAACAAACCCTTGTGTCTGTGAGTGAGGTTAATTTATCTTGGTTAATGTGAACTACATCCTAATCCTCTAAGTACATTTACTTTAGTTCTCAGTTGTTAAAATCACTTCTGAAGGTTTCCCGGTTTACCTCTTTGGGCTCCAGCCCCTAACAAAAGCCACTCTTCTAATTGGATAACACACTGCACAATCTAACTCCAAGGGTTACTCAAGTGTTACAAGACTGAACCAACATGCTTTCTCCTATCCTAGGAGGCAGCCACAAAGAAATCCACTCCAACACTAGGAGGACACTAGATACTTGTAACACTACCCAAGGGAAATCAAAACAATAGTTTAACAAGGGAATGACCCACATTTTACTAGAAGACTTTACAACCCAACTACTCAACACTCATTCACAACATACTCATTAAAGGATACATAAATGAACTCATGCATTGACAATGAAAAGTTCTATATTTGGTTATCTTAAAACCATGTTCCCATCTAATGCTTTTCGTAGCAAATAGAATAATGTCATTCTAAAGTTACATTTGAAACCATAAATCTTCATAAAATAAATATTTTTCGCGACTTACTCTAATCATGAGCACTACTAGATCCAACCAAAATTGTTTGTCCAAGTCATTACGTAATCCTATGTTTAACAAGATATTGCATACATATTCACAAAGAAAAACACCTCATATTAGAATTTAATATGCACTATTAAAACCAATATTTTTATCTTAATCCAAAAAAAAACAACTATGCAAAGAAAAACTTTAAATAAGATTACATATACAATATATATAATATTAATTACATTCTATATATATATATATATATATATATATATTAAATATTATATATATTCATATATAATATAAAAATACATATAATATATATTTAATTAAATACTATATATATAAAATAAATCAAATCAAAATAAAAATAAAATTTAAAACGAATTTAAATAAACAAAAATAAAAATAAAAATAAAATTTAAAACAAATTTAAAATAACAAAAAAAAGAAATTTAAAAAAAAACAATACACATGGGTCTAGACGGTACCTCGTCCGACGGACGGTACCGCCGGTACCTGCAGACATTCCGTAGACGGTATACAGCCTGCGTCGCTGCTAACTGTACTTTAAGTACAGCGGCCGATAAACATAAAGGAAGGGGGCCGCAGTCCCCACTGGACAGTGCGTCCCCCCATGTGGTGGGCGCACTGCCCAGTGGGTACTGTGTAACCACTAATAACAAAAACAGTGGGGGGCCGAACCCCACCGACACATAACATTTTTTTAAACAAAAAATTTCAAGAACAATTTCGTACGCAGTACGAAATTTTGAACGCTCACCGTACCAACGATATTTACAAAAAGATTAACAACACAGTAAATTAAAAAAATTCTATATGTATGTAAATATAGATTATTTATATCATATTTAAAATATGATATATGTAATGTATATTTACATATATATATATATATATTTTTTTCAGAATTACATTTACTCGTGAAATTGAAGAAATAAATTTAAAACCAGTAATAATATTGACAAACAATAGGCATCTCATGCTCAAGAGATTTATAATCTGAATACCAAAATAAGCCATCCTTCCATGTTTTCAAATAATATAGACAAAGGAAAGGTAATACATTGATTTTGAGTTTTTCAACAAATTTTCTAAAAGGGTTTGTATTTTGAAAAACAAATCTGAATACCAAAATGTTGAAGTTTAACCTAGGGTTTCAAGAAAAATCACCCATTTGCAATTTCTTATCATTTAGAAAATAGATTAAACTGGGAACAATAAAACAAGAAATAAAAGAAAACCTGGTTATTTGCAGCCACAGGAAATAGCCAAAATTCTTGATGTAGAGTTTCCTTTGAGCTCCTCACAATTCCTTTTCAACAATGCAAATAATTTCCAGCAAGCTTTGATCCAATAGCTCCACCTTCTTCACAGAATTTTCTCTCCTTTCAATTTAATTCTCCAAATAGAAAATAATTCCAAAACTTTCATGTGCAAACTCTCTCCAAAATCTCATAACTGTGAAAAAAAGAAGGAAGAAGAATCCCCAAATTTTTCTGCCCTAATCTTATAAAACATCATTTCCTCAAAATTCCAAAATAACCTAATACAACCCTAATTCACATTCAATACAAGAAATTGAATTTAAAAGTTAATTTCATTTCCCCTCTTTGGAAGGCCCTAATTTTGACTTTAAAGTAAAATTTCAATTTCTCATAATTCTCTTTTTGATTTAATTTAATTTAACAATCAAATATACTTACATAATTATTATTAAATTATTTAATAACTAAATCTAATCCCTTGAGATTTAAATTTAATAAATTAAATAATTCAACTTTAATTAACTTACTTACAATTATTTAATAATTAAATTTAATCCCTTGAGATTTAAATTTAATAAATTAAATAATTTAACTTTAATTTCATTAATCATTTTAAAAATAACCAATAAGCATAACATTAATATAATATAAAAATAAACATTTCTTCCAGCCAATGCAATTTTCTAAAAGAACTATTTAATAAGACAACACTTTTCAAAACATTACTTAACATCAAATAAGATACAACATGAGTCAATACTCAGAACTGACGACACACTAAGGCTAGGGTGTAGACCTGACACATGTTACCAAGTTACTATCTCCCATTCAACTTAACCGTTGGATTGACACGCTCAAACCTGTGAAACCAGGTGTAGTCGATGTCATGTACCTACAACCTAAAATCAAGTAAACAACATAATATATCTAGCATATAATTCACACTGTGAAGAAGAAATCTCGGATTCGTAGGGCGCTCACAAGTGAGTGATGTGAACCCGTCTTCTTCACCAATACACTCATCAAAGACTGACACTAACGTCATAAACAATATTCACATAAATAATCACATGATAATTCTACTGACATCATTAATTCATCAAAGCATGTGAAATAAAATCAAATAGTCACATCACACAATAATAGTTGCCACTCAAGAGTAGCGATCAAAACATCATAATAAAAATGTGTCCAGTATCAAAGTAGCTGCAATCCAAGCAAAGCATAAAACAACATGAAACGAGAAGCAAAACGGAGGGGTATTACACGGAAAGCTCTTGCCAAAATGAAGTGTTGAAAAGTGGGGCCTAAAGGCTAATCACTTTCATTTTCCGCCAATTTTTGGGCCCATCTGGAGCCTCTAAGTACCTCAAAATTAGCTTCGAAGATTTTAGAAGGCAAAATGCAGAAATTGAAACTTGAATAACTTTTGAACTGGGAATGATCTTGATCTGATTCTTTCGCCAAAGTGCTTATCTTTCTATCCTGAAGCTTCCCTTAAATTTATGTCCTCCCACGCCTTCAAATTCATACCTGCTAAAAATAGCAGTTGAGCAGAAAAAGTAGAAAAACAGTTCTAGAAGTTGGAATCTCTTCTTTGATGAAAAGGGTATCCAAAAAGGCAACAACGTCTACAAAAAGCTAAATGAAAGTAAATATATTTGGGTGATGTAGGATTGCCCTTACACCACTGGATGCTCTTGCATCAATATTTATGTCACATGATGGTTTAGTAAGTGTATTAATGATTTCATTAGTCTTATAAATTATTCTTATTTCTCTATCTAAGGCATGAAAATAATTAGTGGAATGGACAAATACTTGATGATATGAACAAAATGGTAAATTTTGTTTCTTTTGTTTGTTATTTTTCACATGAAAAGGAAAGAGTGATTAAGCATGATTCATGGAGTCTAAATATTTTTTTATCTTTCTGTGATAGAGGGTGGGAAGCAGGAATCAATCCTTTATCTTTCAAAGGGAAGTTTGATTGTGCACAAGAGGATGAAATGAATTCTTCATACAAAGGTGGAGGGAAAGGATGTCAATAACCTAATCCCTTTATGAAAAATTGAAGTGTGGGATCCATAGGAATGCTAACTCCTTGTTCCTTACATTCAATTTTTTTTTGTTGAATCCTTGTTTGAAAATAAGTTAGAGACCAAGGCTATAATGTGTCTCCAAATCAAAAGGAGTTAAATATAACATATTATTAATTTAGTTTAAGGTCAGTGTAGGATCATGGAGGTCCAAACTGGGCCCTTACATGGTAATGAAAATTCAAAAAAATAGAGTCCAAACAACTTGACATAAAAATTTGAATAAGTTATTAACATAATTTGAAAAATATGTAAGAATAAAATTTGTAGAAAATTGAATGTAGTTGCTGAGATACCAGTCCTTGGAAAATAAGTAAATCTATTTGGTGAAAATTTGAAATTTCAGTGCAGTAGTACTAAACTTTTAGGAAAAAATGAAAAGCAGGTGTATGTTTGACCAACCTAAGTACAAGCAAAAAATAATATTATTTTTTAAAGATTTCAATATAAGTAGAGGGCACATTCCAGATGTGCCGCATTTTTTTTTGTAATTTTTTGGCAAGTAAATAATTAGTTATGAATTTTTAATTAAAGCTTTTTAGAATTATTAAAAAAAATTAAAATTATTAAAACTTTTTAAAATTATTAAAACTTGTTTGTCTGACCACCATAACTTGATAAAAAATGTATGAAATTCAATTTTTTTTTTTTATCCTATAGTATGAGAAGCATAGAAAGTGCCATGTCTTTTGGATTCAAAAAATGTTAAATCATTTAAGAATTATAGATACTTTTCAATCAGCCTATCAATCGGGACTTTAGTCAGAATGCATGTAGAAAATAATTTAATATAATTATCTATTTAATTCCAAATAAGGCATATCTTATATTGGCGAAAATTTGATAATTTTATCACTAGACCCTTTTTGTTTCATCAAATTCGGATAAAAAAAGTTAGCCACTTTTTTGTCATATCACCACTTTTTGGACCCCCATGATCCTGCACTCACCCTTTAAATGAGAGGTTTGAATAGTTTGTGAGGAGGAAGCTTCATTATGAGTGTGAAAAGGGGGATCAATGCCTTTGCAAGGATGTTGAGCCTTGTTATGTGATGTAATATGAAGATGAGGGGAATCAATTTTAGATATGACAAATGGTCAGGGAATGAAGGATAAAGAGTTCCAATCGTGGGAAGAGGAAGGCATGCTAAAATTGATTGATGGAATGATAAGTTTCATATTATTATTGATAGAGATGGGGAATTCAAATTGAATTAAGTGGCCTTACCAATGCCAAAATGTATTGGAAATAATGTACTATACACTCAAAACTTCTCTTTTTATAACTATTGATCTCACACATCATGGACATATCTTCAACGCTATCTTATTTAATACCCATACAATCAAGTAGTTGAATTATCTTTCTAATTTTTTTTTGAAACTTGTATAGATGCCTTTTCTGTTATAATTCAAATGAAGAGTGACACTTGGTAGATTTTGAAAATATTTTATTTAAAAGAAAAACACAACTAAACATAAAATTGTAACTTGCACTTATTTAAAAGAAGAAAAAATACACATCCATAATGCCCTCCCAATGGCCCATAAGATTTTTTCTAGAATATTTTCAACATCATTTTCCACAAATTTGAGAAATATTTCATCAAAATTATTTTTAAAAATAACACCATTTATTATAGAAAATTTGAATCCATGAATTACGTAAAATCATCTTTTAAAAGGAGAAATCTATCTTTGGTAATCTATCATCTCCATAAAACACATCCTATCCTTTATCCATGAACCGAACTCTCCCTATTGATTAACTAAGACTATTTTAAGTGTTTAATCATCCCTTGCTAATAAGTCTTTATATTAAGATATATATTCATAGAGATCTCTTTCTCTAAAAATATTGGTAGGCCTCACCTTTATATCTATAGTGACGGAAAATGTATCCCTTTACATTTTCTCACTTGTTCGGGCCCTCCTAGTTAAAATGGACTTAATTTTGTTTTAATTTAGTGTTGTAAGATGTATTTATATATAATTTCACACTTATTTAGGGCTCCTTTAATGAATTGAGCTTAATTATGTCTTAATTGGCCCTTTAACTCATTTTCCAAGCCTATTTAATTATATTTTCCGAAGGGGAAACCTGAAATTCATTAATGCGTTAATATAACACTTCACCTTGAGAAATGTGTGTCCTAGGTTTAGGGACATGCGACCCATTTGCCCATGGGTGAATGGGTCCTCCTAGACCTTAGGACCTAAATTTAAATTATGTTTTTGGTGGGAGTTTAATGTCTTGAAGTGTATATTCAGATCTCATCTTGTGTTATTTGAATTTTGGGATATTAAGGATGCATACCTATAAATATAAGGTTATTTCACTATGTTTCATCTAAGCAATCTAGAGTTTTCAAGCTAGCAATTTTCAAGATCTGAGAGAGAAATTCAAGAGCATTTTGGAGAATTTTAAAGGAATTCAAAGCAAGATTTATCAGAATTCTATTGTAGAAATCAAGATACATTCATCAAATCAAAGTCTTCTTGCATCATGCATGTTTTTGGAGCTAACATTGTGATGTAGGTTTCGTGATAAAATCAAATGTTCAAAGAATTTTTTCAAGCAAGATTCTGTAGAAGTTGATAAATATCAACCTCACAGTCCCCAAGAATCGCTTGCATGCAATCACCTGTCACATGCAACAGATATCCAGAACAAACAAGAGGATGTTCTATGAACTCTCAAGCAAATATGTGCAAGCATAAAACCAAAATAATATTATTGAATCATCTAATAATTACAATGCGATCAATCCTTATGAGGAGATCAAGAAAAACTAAAAATAGGAAACCCTAGTGTGCACACTTAATAATTAATAAATAATTATTAGTGTGCCTAAGTTTGGCTTAAGCAACCTAAAGGAATAAAGGTAAAAGCACAAAGTTGTGTCACACTTTCAGCCAACATATCAGCACAACTGAATTTAAGTATTTCTAACTAAAAATCAATTTTGGTAAAACATATGACCTAGTAAGATTCATTCTAGCTAAGTTAGATACTTCCATAATTTATTCAACTAAAATTGTTGGCTAAAAATATATGGAGCACCACTTTGAGTTCAATTTACCAAAAAAAAAAATTATTTGAAAAACTTGAAGTTTTAATAACTCCTCCTCATGTAAATAACATTTTTTTTTAAATGTAAAAATACCCTTTTGTAGATCCATAAGTGTAGTTTTCAAATATATATTTATTTTAATAGTTTAATTATTATTATTATTTATATTTTTATTTATACTAAAAGTAGGTTATCATCAAAAAATATTAGGTTGATTACCATGCCAAGGAAACATAGTAAAACTTATTAATTTTTTTTTAAAAAAATATGATGCACTAGATTAAAGAATCTATTTCAAGATGGTATAATTTTTTTTCCATTTTAGATATTTATTTAGTATGAATGTTGACGTCCGATGGAAACAGTTGTTTTTTATTCACACACATTTTAATACTTATATACAAATATATATTTATCAAAATTGGAAAAAAATATATCCATGCACTAAAGTTTCAAGTTATAAATACACACAAAAAAATTGAAAGAAAAAAAAAAAAATTTACTATAAAAAGTTTGACATTCCATGCAACTAAATTATAGTGTTAATTTATGAAAAACTAGTTTAAAATAATTTTTTAATTTCTTATAAAAAATACAAACATTAAAATATACTAAAAAATACATATTTTACTAGTTTACATCATTTAAAAATTCAAAACATATATGCTACTTTTTAGTGATTCAAGTTTAAAAGTTGCATCAGCATTGGTCATTTCCTTTATAAAGTGTGACACAACTTTGTGCTTTTACCCATAAGTGACTTAATTAATTAACTAATATGATTAAATTAATTAAGTATAATAACTTATTACTCTAACATATTCAAGTGTCAAGATCCACATCCATTGAAGCCATTTCATGCAAGTTGATAACTTTCATTCAAGGACTTATCCAAGGGTTTGTTGAGTGGTAACATACATTTTTTCATACTTCATTCCCTCTTTCATGATTTTATTCATTTCAAAATTTTATTACCAAAATGGGGTTTGACCAAGGAAAAGCTGCATTCACCAAAATTTTTAAAAATTTCCCGCTTATGTTGTGATTCTAGATCTAGGTGGAAGAAAGCTTGAAGACCTTTTGAAGAAAAATTGAAGAAATTGTTAAAGTTGTCATCTTCTCACAAAAACTATGATCCTGAAGTCATTTCTGACATTTCGACTATGCAACCTTGAAAAATTAGAAGATTCAGATCTCTATCAGAGGCTCTTGAAAGGTATAGAAAAACCCTAGATTTGGATCCTTTCACCCATGGAAAAATAAGTCCTAGATCTTGTTTGGAAAAACACTTTTTGTGACTAGTAAACATCATTCTAGGTCCTTCTCTAATCTACAATATGATTTCTAGTTCTATCAATATTGAGCTTAATATTGTTGTTTCAAGTGTTAGATTGTATTTTTGTGTTGATTTGATATTTTTTAGTTTTTCTTCCAAAAGTGTTGTTGGACCTTGACCCCATCCTTGAAGCATATGAAAATTTAAATATTCACACTTTGACTTGATTCACCTAAGGGTTGATAATCATTTCATTGTGTGGATGCCATTTCCTAATGAAATAGAGGAAAATAAGTCTATTTGTTGTAATTTTGGTGACCCCTATTTTCCATCCACCAAAGACCTATTTTTCTATGTTTCAATATCATACTCGAATATTTTCATAATTCAATTTTCTCTCCTTCCATTAATCTCTTCTTCAATGATATTCTTGTGTATTCTTAGATGGGCTACATAGATAATGATTTTATTTTCTAATAGTGTGTTCCTTTAAACTACTTGAGACCTTTAACAAATGAATATTTTTCTTTTCAAAAAGTTATACTTAGTATCATAATCCTTCATGGACCAAGAATTGAAAGAAATTGGATTCTCTCATTTTCCTATTTTATCCTTCTTATTTGACACTACTACTATGTTGTGGTCAACCTCATATATACACATTATGATTTAAAAAAAAAACTCAAGATTATCAAGGACAAATATTTTTGATATGTCCTTTTTAATATTTTCAAATTTTTTCTTCCTTCAAGGGTCCACTCAAAATCTTGATCTCATCAAAATGATGGACCAAACTAATCCTACAAAATCTGAAATAAATCTTCCCATTATTTTTTCCTAGGAAATATTGAACCTCCTTCCTATTGACTCACAAAGGTAAATCAATTATACCTTTGAATTTGTCAAGATCTATAGAGATCCCTTCTTTTGAGATAATGTGTCTAAAGAGTTTAACCTATAGTACTCCAAGCACACATTTCCTAAGATTTATTGAGATTCCAAATTCTTGACACCTCAATAAATATTTCCAAGTGAGCAAAACGATCCTCTTTTCAATTTGAAAAACCATTGAGATAATCTAAACGGATTAGGATAATTTTAATTATTAGCTCACTAAAAGAAAATTCCATAGCATGTTGAGAGGTGGTTCCTACAATACAAAGACCAAAAGTAATTTGAGCATAAGAAAACATACTCCACCTTGTAGTAAATATTCTTGTATAGTGGTCTTGTTTCTTATGCTGCATGTTTGATTATGCCTAGATAATCCATCAAGTAGATAAAACCTCTCTGATCTAGGAACTATTTGAAGTCTTTGTTCAATTAAGAGGATCAGGTACTGATCTCTAAGAGAATTTCTATTTATATCTCTAAAGTCAACAAGTCTTATTTCATAATTTTCCCTTACCGAGACTAAATTTGACACCCAGGTTTAGTATTTGATCTGAAAATTAATATTTGAATCCATTAGCAAGTACTAAGTTATTTTTTCATGAGAGGATCAATTTTTAGATTAATTGATCTTTTCCTTTTTTAAATAAGATTCAACCTAATAATTAGCTCAATTATGTTAATATCTTTATAATTCCAATCCATTACCTTCTCATTTGTTATAAAATTAAATTAACCTATCCCTTAAAACTTTGGTTGTGATGTTCCCAAAATTAACCTTCCTTCTACAATTGATTTATATTTTTGTAGTCTCCTTTATTAGCATAAAATTTCCTTTTATCCACCTTGGCATTAGTGATGCCAAAATAGGGGATCTAAGGCCTAAACCACACTCTTTCCAACATCACAAGGAAAAATGATTAAAAGTGATCTCAAATACCCACTTAGCTAATAACCTCAATGGAAGATCTAGAATGGTGGATTAGGGTTTTAATCCTTTTCTTTGGGGGTAATTATGTGTTATTTGATGAAATTATTAATTTTATGATGCCAATATGTTCTTAGGTTAATTATGAAAATGCAACAAATTGAGATGATTTCCAAAAAATATAGAATAGATAAACAAAAATATAATACAAAAAGATAGATGGGAGACACAAAAGATGTGGAATATAAATTTAAGCTTGAAAAAAATGGAAAGGGGTGTTGCACACCATAAAGTGAGAAGAAGATCTGCTCAAAATCAGACTTTAGTTTCCTATTTCTTTCAATTTATGGGATCTTCTCTCTCTTTTTTTTAGACTACAAGAATTGAGTAGCATGACCCCCTATAAACTGCAATGCACTTGGTAAAATTTTTAACGTGAACAACGGTGCTGGTGCAACATGCCCTTTGGTACCACGAGGGTTGGGGAGACTAGACCTCATGAAAAACCTCTTGCAATAGGAAAGGTTTAGCCAACCGAGCTAGGGCCCCAACCCCATTTCTTTTTATTTTTATTTTTTTGACTGGAGGAATCGGGTAGCATGACCACCTATAAATTGCAATGAGCCTGGTAAAAATTTTAACGTGGCCGACAACATTGGCACGACACGCCCTCCAGTACCACAATGAGATCTTCTCTTTTAAAATCAATGTCAAAATTTCATTTGTCACTGATAAAACACATTTTCCTTGATTTGTTGACGTATAGGGCTTGAATTATTGAGTGATAAATTAGATCTTCAATCCTCCATCAATTCACTTTAGATCTATAATCTACACACATGAAAGAGGGGAAAGGGTTGTTCTGTATAGGGGATTTGCTAGGTCAAACCTCATTTTGGTATTTCTACCTCCACAATGACTGTGATGATATAAAAAGAGAGATTACCCTTGGTCGGGAAGAGGCTTAATTGATTGTAAGTCTTTCAACTGTTATTACTCACAAAAAAATAAACATGAAACATGAACAAAATCACATGAAAATATGATGCTTGACTAAAATAATGTTGCTATAACTCTACTCTTAAATTCTCAATTGCTCAATTCAAAATACAAAAATTTCTTGCAAAGTTGTTAGCTTGTTAGGATTAAAATGGTGAAAATAGCTTGCATTTATATGCAATTATTTAATTTCCTAAAAATTAAATATTGATAGCCAACAAATGATATTTTTTTTAAATAATAAAATTCTAACATCGACATATTTTAAATTTAGCCAAAATAGGTGGGACAAGGGTGTTGGGTTCCCTAGTTCAGATGTATCCATTTCATGGCCTTAAACAGTGATATTAAATATTAGATATTTATTTTCAAATACACTATAGATTTTTTGAATATTATTATAAAACAAGAAAACTAAATGCATAATTAGGTCCAAGCACATAGGGGGAGCTAAAGCTAATTTGAAATTGTCAAGGGTGACAATTTACTATGCTACAACATCATATGGTCTAAAAAAACTCTCGAGGGTTTTCAATCCTCTTGGAAATTTATTTGATTTTAATTGTATTATTTTCTCATCATAAGATTCTTCAATCTTCAACTGCAACTATTCCATGAATTCATAATTATATTGGAAATATGAATCAATTTAAGCATAATTATTGAAAATAATTCAATAATCCCTACTACCAAGTATAGCATGTCAAATAATCAACTTCAATATATCTTTATTCTTAAGAAGATCTTTTGTTAGATCAAAATATGACCCAATCTAAGCCATTTTATCTACTTCTATATTTTTCAATTTGGGAATCTCTTCAATATTTTATGCTTCAAATATTTTAAATAAATCTCACACTCTATGATGATAGAACCTCATCCTATATATTTTTTCCATGAATATTGCTCTAACTTCTCTAACAACTAGCTCTAAATCGCTAAACACCTATGATTGTTTGACCTTCACACGTTTTCCCAAAACTAGTTCATGTATATAGAGATTCATACTCTACTTCATTGTTGGTACAATTATATTAAAAAAAATCCTTGAGTATGTTCTTTCATTGGGGAGGAATGAGGAAAATGCCTTCTCTTGAAGCATTGGTCTATTGTGAGCAATAATAGCGAATGCTTCAAATGATTTTATTACTTTACTGATTGAATATTCCTCATCGTAAATCACAAATTTTCCTAGTATTCTTAAATCAAAATTATTATACGGGTTGATTTGCATGGACTCAGATAATAGCGATTCTTCTCCATTAGTCCAAATGCTCAACACAACTTTATCTTTTCTGAGTTTCATGGTATGTTTTTTATCCTTAAGAAACATGGGATGAGTGATATGTTTCGTATGAATTTTTTATTGTAGAAAATTAATTTTAAAACCATATTTAGTTCTAAGGGAAAGGTAAGACCAATCAAGACATAGGTACCCACTGATTTTAGCAGTGAAATCTATTGAGAGACATAAGCCAAAACTAGGGGAATTTCAACTACTAAAACTCTTGAGGTACAATAATATTTGGAAAACCATAAAAATTTAGAGGAAATTCATTAATAAACCCCACTATTGATATGTTCTTCCCATACAATTGAAGGAATCCCTTATCCATAGGCTCATATTCTATTTGAAGTGAATATATTGTATTTTGGCATTATAGTGGCACAAGCACTAGAGTCAATCTTGGAATTAAGTAGAAGTTTTATTCCCATTATTACAACCAAATATAAAGGCATAAGTTTTGTCTTACTTTTGGATTCACATTTAGGAGATTGGTGTGGCAATAAACTTGTGTGGCCTCTTGAGTATTTTACCTCTTTTCTTTAGTATTGATGATTGCTTGATCTATTGAAATTGGATTTTCCTACTTCTTGAGAGCTTCTTGAAGAAGTGTTTGTTTGTTTGGAATGAAAATTTCATCCCATAATAATATATAAGCTAGCATTTTCTTATTTTTTCAATCATATTGAGTGGACTAGCTATCTAAAAATTCATGGAATACTCACAATATTTTGGCCTTTTAACTTGCATATTTCATGTTCTTTGACTTTTTGTCAATACATTTATATCCTCATGTTAGTGAACTATAGCATTAGATGTATGTGCAATAGGATTATTTTGTGTTACTACATGAAAAATAATTTCCTCTAATCCATCCAACATTATTCTCTTGGAGAAGGCAAAGTAATCAAATTGTACTTGAGGGGCCTTGGAGGTAGAAGGGTTATTTGTGAACATAACCTCTTCTTCTTCAACCCAAGAGAGAAATTCATGTTTAGGATAAATTTCTTCTTCTTTCTTGTTGAAAATGCCTTTCATTTTTATCAAAAAATATGGTTTTAACTCTCGATGACTAATATGGTTGTCCCAATTATTCTCTTGGTTGAATACCTTGCTTCCTTTGTTCTGCTATTTGTATTATATATTGCCTCTATGAAAATATTTGGTTATATATGCATCATTGCAAGGAAAATAACATGCATTCATATCATTTAAAATATTGATTCTTAGTAGGACCAAATCCTATTGTGGATTAAGTGTATTCTTATGTAGTGGAGCTAGTATTGGAACTATATGGACCAATGGATAGGAGAGACCAACACCTTGTATATATTGATATCTATTTGGTTGGTATTATGGAGGAGGTACTTGGAAATTTTGGTAAGTGGGTCTAGAATATGAAGCTTGATATATTTTCAAGTTAATAATATTCCTAGATAAAATTCTTATGATACTCTTCATATCCTCCATTTCTAATGAAATGGTGAAGTCAACATTGGCACTATCTCTACTTGAGAGGATAGGTAAACATACATAGATAGAGAAGCTTGATTTGTATTAGGAATTTCCTCTTGGAGTGGGATTGATAATTTAGGGAATACTAGCAAATGAGGCCTAAGAGGAATTCTCCATGTCAATTAAACTATTTTCTTCTCTGAATACTAAAACATATGTTGTTGGAAGTGTTCTCCCTCCTAATAATTGAATCTTGAGATAAACAATAATAGACATATCCACCAATGGTCTTTCTATAGCTCGAATGCTTTACGACATCCTATGGAACTATATATTGAAATTCATAATTACCTCTTGTGGTGCACACTTGATGGTTATTAATTGTTGTAGTAATGAAAAATTTATCTCCCTTTTCATTACATCTTTCAAAGAAATATTTTTCCCAATTAGTACCACATGAATATGTAGTTGGATTGGAAATATCTATATTAATCAACGATCTTACCATTAAAGGAGGCTACCAATTAGATTAGAGTGATATTTTTCTCTATTACATGATAGACTATGCATATATCTGTTGAATCTCACAAATGTTCAACAAGGGTTTTTGAGTCCTGCCCAATGAATTTTTGAAGAGCCTAGAGAGAATTCAATGGGATATGATACCATGTATCTAGTGACATTAAAGGATAAATTATTCTATTTGGTTGATTTGTCATTCTCCAAGAAACAATCAACAATAGAGGAAAAAAGAGATCAATATTATTAGCTAAGATTGATATTTTGATTGGTATAATATTCATGCAATTTGACTTCTAATTAGGTGATTTTGATGTTTTGTGTCACACTAGGTGTGCTAAAAACATTTGATGATTAGATTTACAATTACATTTAAACTTGTAAAAAAGTATGAAATCTTGCAAATGTGAGACATGGTTTTCAAAATTACCACTAGGATTTTAGAAGCTATCTTTTCATAAGATTTAAAAAAAATATATCTTATGGAGGGAAAGTGAAAGAAAATGATTCTTTAAAACTACACTAAGGAAATATACCAAACGATACTTTTTTATCAATGATAAGGTAACATAATATTCATTGTTTGAGTATAATATTCACTTTTATCATCAAAGAGAAAATGGATCCATGATTCCAAACTCCTCATGAATATTTTTTATGAAGAAAGCTAAACAAAAGTATGATTCATAACAAAGAAGAACAAATTTAATACATATATGCAAGCATAAAATTTCATATTATCTTCATTGTTGAATTAATTTAATAAAATATCAAAGGTGTAACTTGCACAACAATACAATATTAAATGAATTTCGATAAGCACCCATTAAGGCCTAAAATATCTATTGATTTTCAATTTTTCGTTAGCCAAAATATTTTCCCTACGCAAAAATATTATTTCATCCTTTCATACATCACACATAACTATTTATACACTTTGATGGTTAACCACTTGATATTACAATAGTTTTGATTAGATTAAAACTTTAAGGGCTAGTACCCATTACAAAATAACCATAGAGGTGAATGAGGAACTCATGAGCAATGAGAAATCCAAAACAAGTAAAACAAAAACTAAAGCTTAAACAGTTCAACTAGCAATAAAACAACCAAAAGAACCCACAAAGTTAGGACCAACACAAAACCACAGGGCACTTACAAGTCTCCCAACAACTTGAGACCAGTAATCGCATTCTACTCCCGAGACAAGAACTAGAGCTTCTTTTCAAAAGTCACATGCCCCTGTTGAATGGCCTGGGTATTCATTGTGATGTCACGAGCCGAGGTGTCTACCTATTTACCCTTCTTCTTCTGCATATGACCATCCTCCACACCATCTGAAACCTGCTTCCCTTCGGACGTCCTTATTTCATCCTAAAAAACTTGAAGAGTGGGGGAAGTTTTCTTCACGGTTTCTTTACTGTAATCGGTGATGACCCTAAGGCATTGCATAGTCTTCTCTAGGTTTTGATGGATGGCATCAATCTCAGTTAGTAAATTCTTCTTTTCATCGTCTCTACCAACGATGGTCTGCAGAACTTCCAGCTCCTTTTCCCACCTCTCCCACTTCTTGAAATAATTGGCTAAAGAATCAACCATATCCCAATGCTCCTTGTTCTCCACCTTCCCCAACCATAGGACCTGTTGCTCCACAACATTGCCCTCCAGAATTTGAATTCTTTCTTGAGTCATGACTAGTTTGCCTAAGAGCCACTTCATGATGTCCTTCTGAATGTTAATTATCTTTGAAATTTTATATTTTTTCCTAGTGGGTCAGCAGGGGTATGAACCAACCTAGGTTCAGTTCTAGTTTCCTCTAGATTGATGCAAAGGTTGGGAGAATTTTGAGGGTTAGGGATAGAAACAAGGGGGGTGTTGGGAACATCGAAGATATGGTCATGAGTTGAGGAGTGCAAAGAGAGTTGGCCAGGGTGGGGTTCCATGACTCATCATCATTTGAGTTTTCAAACTCCCTCAACCCAAAAGTAGAAATAGGTGTGGGTTCTGACAAAGGGGTGCACTTAATGGGGATCGAGGGGTGGTTATAATTCACAAGGGCTTTACCCCGAGCTTGAGTGCTATAGTGAATAGCAGGAGGGGTTTCATCAATAGTAAGAGAGGAGTTGGGGTCCACAGGGGGATTGGTGGGGTCATGGATGGCCAATGTGTTCTTGCACACAAAGGAAGGGGAGGGAAGTAGCAGAGGGTGAAAATTGCATAAATGATAACTAATGCCTTGGTGTATGGGTAATTTCTTACATTTATCTTGGATACTTCTAACAAATCTCTCAAGCGAAGATAGGAGCCAAAAGGGGAAATTCATCTTAAAATTATATCTAATATGATCAAGCATAGAGAAAAGAAGGGCATGAAAGAAACAAAAATGCCCTTTGAGAGTGACATACCTCATGAGGATTTCAGCAATTGTGCTCCACACACTAGGTAGGTTTGTGCAGTTAAATCCATTATCCAACATATTCACCCTCTCGCTCTTTCAAGAACCATTTCATGTCTTCCTTTTAATGACTTTTCAATGTACGAGGAATGAAAATTCCTTCTAGGGATAGCCCCATAACCTCTGTAATAAGCTCAGGAGTCACCATGAAAGAGACCTCTCCAATAATAACAACTCTATCCACCCTAGAATTGGTGAACTTCAAAGAAATCTTGGGGTTATATAAACCCCTACATTGCCTCTACATATGAAGCTAGCTTGCCTTGTTCCAGAATGGCCCAAACCTCTTTGTCTTGCTTCCAGCCATCATAGTTGGTAGGTTCATCCTGCACCAAATCCCCTTCCATCGCTAAAAACACAAGTTTTAGAGTGAGGAAACACCAGTATTAGAAATGGCTATACACAAACCAGAGCTGCAAATAAATGTAAATATGCATAGATTTATTAGTGAGCTTAAGTTTCCATAATTGAAGAACGTGGAAACTATCAATACAAGCTGACAACATATCCAACTTGATCTCATTTGGACAATACTTTAGCATCATGTTGAATTAATTTGAGCACCTAACTTGGGATATAAAAGATATTATCCCATTTTACTAAATTTTGAGTAAAATCTCCAAGATTTTCTAAGGCATCAACAACTTTATTGTCGCTCCTATACACGTGATTAACACTGCAATTACCAGGGGCAATCACGAGATTGCAGGCCGAGACCACGGGGTCCTAAAGAGTCCAACATGGAGAGGATTTCCCAGTCAACATAATAACCGTGTTTCTAGAGTCACATTCAGTAACTAAATTAGAGAACCCCATTTGTATCACAATTTGAATGTCATGGACGGTCACTGCCACCTCAGCAAACTAGAAGATTAGACCCCCAAGTTGACCACGTAGGCTAGAATTAATTTCCCCTTGTGATCACAAATGACCCCACCCCCACCCACTCGACTTGGGTTAGGTTTGATATTACCATAGTTAAAAAACAACAATGAGTTTCCATTTATTCAAATAATTTTAGTCAATTATAGATTAAAAATAGAAAATACCTTAATGTTTGAGATGCATGAGATTCATAGTCTACACATTCAAAGTTATTAAACTTGTATCGACCATACATGTTAAAGACTATGACTTGACTATAGTGTCTTTGAGGAATTTAATAGTAACAATTGTTCATACATGATGCTTAGGATCTTGTTGACTCAGTAATCCTCAGCAAAAAGTGAAACATTTTTCCTTTTAATTCCTAACAATATCTCTTTATTGTGTGAGAAATTGGATATCCTCAATTGATGATTGATGCTCAAGAGTCTTTAGCATCTCTTCAATGAACATATGGGCCAAATGATCCAATTTGGTATTTAACAGCCAATGAAACATTGAAGAAAAAGTGTGACTTATTTTGCCTCAATTTTTTTGCAATAATGACATGTGTCCCTTTGATGTATCCTCTTATTTTAATAAAATTAGATCTATTAGATTGTTTAGTTTTCATTGATAAATAATGGTTCAAAAAATTCTCTCTTATAGTGTTACTATCTTCATGGAGGTGTGCTAAGATGATACTTGTCCTATAAAAAAAACTTGCTCTTTGTTCATTCACATTAGGCCAACCTAACAACTTCAACCTTTTCAACAATAGTGTAGCAATCAAAACCTTAGTCTTTGCATTTTATTTTATTGAACCATGGAAACACATGGATCACCTTCACCATGGGGTGATCCCACAAAGCTGGTTTACAATTTTTGAGAGGAACTAATTTTTGCTAAAATCACATATTGTTAGAAAATATAATGATTTAAGCCTTAAAAAATTCCATTTTAAGGATTCCAATTGAAGAGGGTTTGATCAAACCACCTTAGATCAAACCCCCTTGGATATAACCTCACTATTTTTAAACCATACCTATAAATGAGTCTCCTTTACACCTATCAAAATGCTAATAAAAAATCACTTTTGATTTACCTTTTGGGGGATCAAATGAATTCATTTAAAATTTATTTGAAATGATTATGATAGTCCTCAGAATGAGCTATCCAATGAATATAGTTTTAATATGTTTTGGTTTTATTATGTATTTGTTTTTTTAGTTTTATTAAACATAGGGTTTTCATCGAAAATGAAGGTCTTTGTTCTGCACATGTGGAAAAATAGTAGATTATCAAAAGAAAATTTGAAAAATATGAGTGCACCAGATATTGAAGTCCTTGATCCAACAAAAAAAAAAAATTGAATTTTGATATATACAAAAAAAGTTGTGCGTTATATGGTCGCGCTATGTCTGAATTGTAATTTTTTTGACTTCAAAACTTGATTAAAGAAAAAATATTCAATAAAAAATTATCTAACCAAGTGGAAGAACTATATATCAGAGTTACAAATCTAAATTCGAAAGAATTATAATTGTATCCTTCATGGAAAAAAAGTTATGCATTATACGGTGTGTGTCACTTTTTAAAAATGTTGTTTTAAAAAAAAAAATAGCTTTCATGGGAGATGTAAAAAGAAGTGCAATTTGATTCAAAATAATTTGAAAAAAATATTTTTAAAATCTACAGACAAAATGTGATGAGACTCTAGTTTGCATCATCTTCAAATTCCTCATGGTTTAGCCGCTATATGTGCTTGAATGTGAAGATTTAGTTAAAAATAATAATTTCAATGTCTAGTTTGGCCAAAAATTGTAAACCACTATTGTGGGATCACCCCATCCACTATCAATTAAATGTGAAGCCCATTAAAGATTAAGCTAGATAATATTAGCTAGTAATACAACATTCATGAATGTACCACTCTTTGTATTTTATCCATTTTCTATGATGACATATGTATATTCCTCAAAAATACACACAACTTTATATGTTAAGGATGACAAGCCCTACAAGGCATCTGACTATAATATTTTAGCCAATGGTACAAAATTATTTTTTTTTCAAAATTTATAAGTTGAAACATTACAAAATAGTGGCATGCGGAATCCTTTTTGTTGAAAATGGTTGACACATGCACATCTACTCCTAAAAATTGACAAGTTGAACTTTATGGAAACAAATTGCACTAACATACTAACACTAAATTTTAATGAAAATACAAAACATAGTGTGAAGCTCTATGCTTAGTTTAATATACACTAAATTGAAAAAATTATTATCTCTTAAAAAATCTAAAGATGAATCTAACCAATTTAATCCACTAAGATTTTCATCAAGAACAAGGATAGCATCAAAATCCCCAGCTAATATCTAAGGCAAAAAGCTACAAAAG
Source organism: Sequoiadendron giganteum (assembly GCA_007115665.2). Classification (NCBI taxonomy): domain Eukaryota; kingdom Viridiplantae; phylum Streptophyta; class Pinopsida; order Cupressales; family Cupressaceae; genus Sequoiadendron; species Sequoiadendron giganteum. Next base: position 387,517,012 of record CM021102.1, on the reverse strand, counting down.
AAAGAAATATTATAATATGAGACCAAAGCATAGCCTTACCTTGAACATTATGATGCAAGAGCATCGAGGGTGTCAAGTAATCTTACATCAACAAAAATAAATATTTTATTTTTGGTTTGAGGAATAATTTTCTTAGATGAATAAATTACAATATTAGGCTTAAATAATATATATTGAATTATTGGTCTTATTAAATATAGATATTTTTTGAGTGAAAGATAGTTAAGGAGGGAACTTTGAAAACTTGAAAAATCAAAAAGGCAAAGCTAGGCATGGATTGTGGAGAGTTACGCTTTGTGGCAACTCATTAATTGTTCCTTAAATGTAGCAATATAAAATTGGTTGCCCAAGATTGAGTTTTTGGATTTTTATTTATTTTGGGGGTCCTATTGAGTGGAATGAGAATCCAAGTTGTCTTCTAGAATTGGAAATTTCATGAAGGTGGTTTGAAATATCCTTTTAAAATTTAATATGTTTATTTTTAATATATTTTAGAGAGGATTTTACACATTGGGCATGGGAAATTGGAAGTTATAGGAAAAGAGATGGAGGTTACATTTCTAAAGTATTGATTTTTGATAATTTTAAAGAGTCTTGATGCGAAAACATTGAGAGGAAGGCCTCAGGCGTAACCCTTGGAGGAAGAGACCAAGAGATCATGGTTTCTTATGTTTGAGATGAATTTTAAGCAGAAATTGGATGGAGATACAAAGATTTAATTGCAGTAAAAGGGTGCAATTAAAGTTTGTAACATGCATGATGAAAATATTGTCAAAAAGGTTTAGATGAAGGAGATCATTCTATGAATGGTTCTTTCTATTTTAAATCAGTTTTGTTTCAAATTTGTAAGGGAATCCATCAGCCCATATGGCTGCAAATGAATTTATTTTTAGTTGTGACTTGAAGTTGTAATAGTTTAAGAGATTTTGAATGATGAATAGGAGACATTTGTTGTACATTTGAGTTGATTTATATCATTTTCTTGTTGCATGTATGAGTTGTGTGAGTTGTGATTAAGGGTTGGGATCCCCTTGCATCAAATGTTATTAGATTTTAGTTTGAATGTGAAGCTTAAATAACCTATAGATTTTTCCATAAACAAGAATTTTTGAGTTGCATGTATGTGTTGTAAGTTTGAGAATGAGGGTTTGAGTCCCTTTTTGCATAAGATGGTATCAGAGCTAGAGGTTCTAAGTGCATAGGTAGAGCATTGAGCGTGAGGAACTCTATGATAGGACCTATGAGTAGAGTAGAGAAGGTGGTAGAGAAGATATCATGTGAGGATTATTGTAAGTAGAGTGAATCCCTGAGCAATCGAGAGCTAGAAGCTGTGAAGAAATTGTTTTTAGAATGTGTGATGTGAATTGTGAAAGGTTTCAATAGTGAGAAGGATGAAGATATTCATGAGAAAGAAACCTATGATATGAGATGGATAGAGGCAATATCAAAAGAGAAAGAATTTGTGGATGATAGTTGATATAAATGAGAGATTGGATAGACTAGATGCCTTGCTATGTGGAGAGATTGTAGAGAATGAGGAGAAGAATGAGAATACCTAGATTTGTGGAGGTACTATGTTTGATACAAAACTTGATGAGGAGGATACATTGCTTACAAAGGAGATTATGAAGATAGAGGAGATGTAGCATATTTATATGTAGAATTTGTAGAGGATGTCATAGAAGAGATTTGGTGGAGGTGGTCAATTTGTGATGGGGAAAAACCCATGAAAGAGGAGAAGAGAGAAGGAAGGATTCTTTGGAGTAGGACAGCGAATGTTTTAGAGAGATGTTGGAAGAAGAGAAAGAGAAAAATTCAAAAACATAAGGAAGAATAATGGATCCAAAGAAAACATATGGTCTTCAAATGTTCATGAGTTTTCAACTCATGAAAAATTTCACTTACCTCAGGTGTTTGATGCAAGAGCATACGAGCTGTCAAGCAATCTTGCATCAACAAAAATAAGTATTTTATTTTTGGTTTGAGGAATAATTTTTTAACTAGATAAATAAATTACAATGTTAGCCCTAAAGAATATACATTAAATTATCAGTCTTATTCAATATTGCAAAATGTTAAGTTAGAGATAGTTAACGAGGCAACTTTGAAAACTTACAAAAAATAAAAAAGGAAAATCTAGGCGTGGGTTTTTGACAATTACACTTTGTGAAAACTCATTAATTGTTCCTTAAATGTAGTAATGTTAAATTGGGCAACCAATATTGAGTTTTTGGCTTTTTCAATTTTGGGGTCCTGTTGAGTGGAGTAGGAATCCAAGTTGTCTTCCAAAATTGGGAATTTCATGAAGGTAGTTTCAAATATGCTTGTAGCATTTAATATGTTGACTTTTAATGCATTTAGAGAGGATTTTACATGTTGGGAGTGGAAAATTGGAAGTTAGAGGAAAAGATATGGAGGTTACATTTTAAAGGCTTGATTTTTAACAATTTTAAAGAGTCTTGATGCCAAAACATTGAGTGGAAGGCTTGGGGCATGACCCTTGAAGGAAGAGACCAAGACATCATATTTTTTTCAGGTCTAAGATGAATTTAAAGCAACACTTAGATGTAGAAACAAAGATTTAATTGCAGTAGAACTTGGGTCCAATGACAGTTCGTAACATGCAGGAGAAAAATATTATCAAAAAGGTTTAGATGAAGGAGATCATTCTGTGAATGGTTCTTGCTGTTTTAAATCATTTTTTTTTTAGATTTGTAAGGGAATCCATCAGCCCATCTAGCTGAAAATAACATATTTTTCAGTTATGCCTTGAAGTTGTAATAGTTTAGAAGATTTTGAATGAGGAATGAGATACATTTGTTTCAGATTTGAGTTGATTCTAGAATTTTCATGGTGCATGTATGAGTTGTGTGAGTTGTGATCAAGGGTTGGAATCCCCTTGTATCAAATGTTATCAGATCTTAGTTTGAATGTGAAGATTAAATAACTTATTATAGATTTTGAGTCATAAACAATAATTTTTTTGAGTTGCATGTATGTATTGTAAGCTTAAGAATGAGGGTTTGAGTCCCTACTTGCATTATATTAGTAGGAAGATAGACATACATGATAAAAAGTACTTCCAAAATAAAGTAGGTATCCAACATAGACAAAAAAATATCTACTTTCTATCCACTAACAAGGAGTTTATCTCTGCTAATGGTCCCACAAACACGCCAACCCATTAGTTCAACCTTATGCACCAACGCATTAACATTGACTACCTTTCCAAACCATCAATGAAAGATAAATGATTTTCTTCATAGAAATTTTAGTCTCTTGAAATTTATAATATCTAGTTTATGATCTCTAATAAAAGCCTTAGTAGTATTTTGACAAGGGGTGTTGCTCAAATCTATAGCATTTCAAGAAATCACTATTATTTTTGAGAATCCAAAAAGTATCTAATGTATTAATAACAAAATATTTTACGAAAGGTTATCTAATCATCCTCACCTTTTCCTAATATCTTTTCCTCCCTACCTTATAAATTTTATCTACTCCCCTTTTAAAAGGTTCTTGTTGAAAGGTCAAGATGGTAGGTTCCTTTTTCCTACATTCATCCATTATTTCCAAAATATGAAAATTTAGAATTCAACATTATTTGCAAGGTTAACCAAAAGATTTTATGTTAGAATGAATAGTTATATCAATTCTAAAAACCACATTATTAACTTCTTGATTTTGTATAGTTTCTTCAATATGAATGGAGGTGAAAAAAAAATCATCATCAAATACCATTTGTTTGTCTATAGAATCTACACCTTGAGTAGAACAATTCTCTTTATGTATACTAGGTTCCAAATCATTAAATGTATCAAGAAAATTAAATGTATTGTTAAAATTTATTTTTGGGGTTCCTTTGAATGATGAATCATATTCTTCCCCTTATTTTGAGATTTCATGGGAATGAACCCATTTGAGTTTGGTTTCTCTATGTCATTTCGTTTGGGTATAGCCTTAGATGCAAGAATTTTCGTAGGAAGTTGTGACACCTCAAGAGTCTTGATAGGAGAATTCTTTTTTGAATGTCAATAAGCATGACATACATGTCATTTGAAAAGATCTTTGTAATATTTTTTTTGGACCCACTATATGTTACTTAATCTTATCTTTAAGGAATCATGCAAAGGATTATTCAAATCAATTTCAAAATAGATGTGGACATATGTTGTTACCTTTTGTTTTTTCCAATGTATAGTAGGAAGGGCCTAAAGCTCTCCCAAGAACAATTGCTATAGATTGAAGAATATTATGTTTCCAAAATTACATCAGAAAGCAAAGCAATCAAACTCAAACCAATATTTGAAAGGAAACTCTTCTATCAAATAAAAATCCACATGCCATAGTTTGATGAATAAATTTTTCTAATTGTAAAAATGCAGGCCCCCTTCAAGTATCATATATATTATGATATGACATTCTTGAAAAAGCAATAAAGAAATAACCATTTGTGGCTATATTTTAATCTTTCTTTCCCCTCAACTTGCCAATTTCTTCAAGTCTAGGTTTCAAAGAAGGGCACATAGATCTGAATACCTGAACTCAGAAATCAAAGCATGTTCTGAAAGATAAAGCACATCATCTACAACCAAATCTATATTTATATGCAAAATTAGCCAATTTACACTTATGTGTAAACATCGAGATTATTTAGCATAATTTTTCAATTTTTAATCTAATACAAAATCATTTGTACATGCATGAGAAAATAAATATCATATTGAGAAAAGAAGAGTTCATCGGATCGACCTATCTCTTTATTATATAGTTTACTCCTAATTATTATAATTTTTCTATTTAAAAGAAGAAGAAAAAACTACTCACCACTCAACTATCTTCAAAGTGTATAGTGCCCTCTTGAATAGTTTATTTTCAATTCTTGCATAATTTCCGAGTCTTGTTGAACACTTCATTGTTAATTCAAATAAAAAAAAGTTTTGCAAGGCTCCGTGATGCATGAACAACTGAATCACGGAAACTCGAGGATGTTTGTTTGAAAAATCTCTGGCACATTAAGAAAGTACGTTGATATTTTTTTTATTAGATAAAAATAATCAAATTACATAAATCTGAAAAACTGGAGCAGCAAAAAATATGTTAGACAAAACCAGCAGCTCATAAAGAACTCTTCAACACCAACGTCATTTGAAGAACATCAAGCTCAAAAACAACAGACACAAAAGGGTAAATACAGCAATTCATAAACAACATATGTAAGCTGAAACAGAAATAAAAGTACTTTGACCATTGATCATGCTCCATCCAATGGAGCAAATGCAAATGCCATCTGTCAAAAGATTCAAAAAGAGATTGGTGGGCTTTCTCTCTGGTTGTGTCATCAATCACACATGTCATAGGATCAACTTTCAACTCATAAAATCAGGCAGATTGCCAACTGCAGAGGAAACAGCCTCAGAGGTGCCAGAGAAACTACGGTCAACTGGTTAAAAGAAAAGGTTGATAAGACACACAGGCCTGAGACATAAAGGACATGAACCCATGTGACAACATGGTGACCAATAGACTGGACACATAAAATATTGTCACAATCGTCAGGTCTGCAAAACATTAATCTAATGGTTCATAAACTCCCTAGCTTTCAAAGGAAAGGCTAAATAGTTAATACGGATTATCCAAAAGATGATATTTCTCATGGGAACACTAAAGAAGAAATATCATGTGTATCTTAGATTGAGGGAGGAATGAATAAATAAGAAGGCTTCCATGAGTAGATTCACATAAATACTTAAGACTTTGTGACAAGAACATTCAACTAAAGAGTGGATCAATGGATTGTTGGAGATTAAAATTCTGAATGCTTTTGCATTCCGTAATTTTTATTTTATAACTGCTAGATTTCTGTAAAACAAAATGCTAATCTCTTTACTTCAATTGGTATTTAAATGAGATTTGCCAATTCATTGTAAAGGGTTTGAAACTATCTATTTTTATTACTTTCATTAATTGTTTGCTTTGTAAACAAGTATCTTATTGTTCTGCAAAATAGTAATCATTATGTGGATTCAAATTATTGAATTGTTTGATATTTTATATTATATTAAACTTTGTATTTATTATATTTTATTAATTATGATAATGTAATTACGTCGATAGATGTAATTCTATAATGGCAACATGATATAGTTAAGTCGATACATGTAATTCTATAACGGCAAGTACGACATAGTTACGCCGATAGACATAACTCTATAATGGCAGGATGACATATAGGTCATCAGCAAATCCATGAAAGAAAACAAAAAATCTACTTTCTATTTTCATGTGCAATGAGTTTTTATTGAATTTTTCAATTATTTAAAAAATGGACAATATCACAAAATTCCATTTTCATTGTTTAATTCTAGTATTTTTTTTTCCATCTAATAAGTCATACAATGATTATTTATTTATTTTAAATTTGTTAATTGCAAAAAGTAAACATTTGAATATCTTTCAACATATTTTATATAGATTATCTTGAAAATATATATAATAATTATTTCATCAATTATATATACATAAAAATATTCAAAGGTTGATGATTAACTATCCTTTAATTAATTAGATGTGGTGCATGAAAAGTAGAAAATTGAACATATGAAATAAATATATCCAACAAATTCTTATATAAAAGGATTAGATATAAGATATGTAAACATGCTCACGATCTCTTTATACTATAAAATCTCAAAATATGCAAGAAAAATGATGAATCCTTTCAATAGAACTATCTCACCACCATGTGCCAAATAGAACAAGAAACTAGTTAACTCAAATACATACCAATTAATTAACCCCATAAGAAACAAATAGCTTGAATGTAGAGCCTAACAATTGACCCAACCTGATAGGCATCGCATTGAATTTATTAAAATCTCATTTTTAGCAATTCCTCCTATATATGGGGGAAAGAGGACCTTTTTAAATAAATGGCTACCTCCCTTCTCTTGTGCACCATCTTCTTTCTTTCATATTTAAATATCGCTTTTTTTAATTCTTATTGAACTCTATTTGCATGTGTTATATTTTTCCTTTCTATTAAATTTATACTCTATTTCTCTTCTATCATGCACCCTGTTTGTTGATCCTTCATATGAGGACAAAGTTGGTAACTTTCTAAATCTCTCTCATGCCTATGTTGCCTCTCTCTTGAATATTCCCATTTTATTTTTCTTCCTTTTTAAGATTGTAACTCTTCCGACCAAAGTGTAGCATTAGCTTTCATTATTTTTCCATTTTAACATTTCTTGGGTTCTTTATCTCATTGTATTGAAAGGATTGTTCCATCAAGCTATCACTAGTACATTACTTCTATTGAGTCTATACTCAATGAGAAGAATATGAATTGTATCTATGTATAATATTTAAATTTTTTAATTCTACATTTTATTTTATTTCATCATGTGGATCATTTCTTAATTCAAATTGTAATTTTTATTTTCGTTTGTCAATTTACATTTTCCTAGTATATTATTTGAATAAATTTATATATATTGTGACTTGTATTATTTTTGAGATTTATAATATTTTTCAATTTGAAGATGAAATCATTGTTACATAGATATTATTGTCTCTACATAGTAAGATAATAATATCTTTGCAGACTTGATTTATTATAATACTCTTGATTTTATTGTTGTGTGTTTTGTCTCTATTTTAGAGTTTTTACTATTTATTTTTCCATTCATCTTACACATTTTCATGAGTATATGGACTCCAACATAACCATGAGTTTATCTATTTTCATGATTTCATCAAAACTTGTATTTCTCATGTATATCTATTATTCATATTTCTTTTTTTAAAATTTAGTTTGTTACAAGCATTTGATATTAAGTAAATAGCTAGTTTATTGGATTTTCATTGTTTACCTTTATTTCTCTTTTTATAAAAATAAAAATAAATATAGCACTACTATGAAGTTATCTTAATTGAGATGAATTATTAAAATTATTAAAAAAAATGGGTTGCATATAGGCATGTGTCCTCTACTCATATTGCAAGATTCAATTTTTTATTTTTTTTACTCATACTTAGGTTGGTCAGACAAACAAATGTTTATTTATTTATTTTCCAAAAGTTAAAGTAATACTGCATTGAAATTATAAATTTTCGCCAAATTAAATTGTTTATTTCCAAAAAAAGCCTAGTAACTTATGAACTACATTCAATTTGCTACAAATTCTATTCCTACATATTTTATAAATTATTTTAATAACCAATTCAATTTTTTATGTGAAGTTGCTTAATTCTATTTTTTAATATTTTCATCGCCACTTAAAGGCCATGTTTGGCCCATCATGATCCTACACCTACCCTGTTACAACTTACTACACAAATCTACCTTCCTTGATGGAATGAATTCATTTTAATTCCTTCAAGTGTTAGTTCTCACAAAATAAATGGACATGAAACATGAACATAGTCACATGAAAACTTGATGCATTGCTAATATGAATCAACACTTAGAATAATTGTTGTAATTGTAGACACATAAAAATGACCTAGGCCTGCAAGCACTATTTTACCACTTTTCGTCTTAGCATAATTATGACATTTTAATTATGTCCTTGTCCACCTTCAACTATTAATTGGATAACTCATAATTATTTAATTAATTCATGTCATTTTATTCTTTATGATTATTAAATAAATAGATCTTATTTATTTATTTAATGTGTCACTAATTATCTAAAGTCTTCTCATAATTAAATAAGTTTCTCAATTTATTTAATTAATCTTTATCATTTATGTCCTCTCGATTATTAAATAAATATATTTATTTAATATGTCACTAATTCTCAACTCCTCTTTTAATTAAATAGATTTATTAATCTATTTAATTAATCCATCACCTTCTCTAAATTAAATAGTTATCTTTAATTATTTAGTTGCCTTATTTGACATTTCCTCATTTTAAATAAAACAATTTATTTAAAATTGATCTCACATGGTTAATTGTCACTTCTTTTAGTAAATAATCTTAAAATCAATTATTTACTATCTCACTAAATCCATATTTTGAATTAATTTGAATTGGTAATATTCTTCTACAAATCAAGTAATTGCTAAAATTATTGATTTTCTAAATCTCTTCTTCTTGTTCAATCTTTATCTTCTTGATTTTACTAATTTTCATCTCACTGTCACATTTATTCTCCATCCTTGATTTAATTTCTTAAATTAAATCTTTCCCACTCATTGGATAATTTTACCCTAACCCTAATTAAGAGTTGCCATTTTTAAATCTTGACCATTGATTCTAGGGCATTTCTCAATCTTCAATCTCATTCGTCCATCCAAAATTGCATTTTCTATAAAATGTCAATTTTGTTCTCATTTGCGACATCTTATCTCTTAATATGTTTTACATCTTGAATTTCAATAATCTTAATCTCTCTTGCATTCTAGTATTGTCATTTTAATTGTTTGCATTTAGAATTTAGTTTCTATTGCATAGCTTATAGTACAAATGCTTCAAAACTTCGCTTAGGGCTAGACCATATAGTAGAGTCTTCTCATCATAATATGAGGGCTTACTCATCATCACAACAAGCTAGAAGGTGCAATGTAAGTCAGCCATGGAGAAGGAAGGATTGGGTGAGATCTCTCTTGTTTGTTTTTTTACTTTATTTTCCAATGCATTCCATTGACATTGTGGGTTTATTTCTATCACATGTATATGATGCCAATCTAAGCTGATCCTATACAAAAAAATCCTCAATCACATTGGTGAACCCGACTTTCTCTTTTTAAAACATATTTTTTGCAGGTTTTTTGTACAGTTTCTATATTTTTTTATAGGTACAGGTGTACGGAATGACACAATTGAAAGATTGTGCGACACAAACATTCTGTTGCATCGCATCTGCTTGTGCGCGTGACATAATTGCTCTGTCGCGACGCATTTGGCTGCCCTAGAGACACAAGTGACTGTTGAGACACATTTTCCAAAAGCTGAACCACAAACGCCATATCAATCTGCACCTGCCAGAGACAACGATGCATCTGTATTGTCGAGCCACATTTGCTCTGTTGTGATGCAAATGACTGGTAAAACCTTTTTCTGTTTTCTATTTGTTTAAGTGTCCTTTTGTTTTCTACTTCTTGATTAGAGATTTCTTAGGATACTAATTTTTCCATGACAACGTGTGTCAAGCTCGAGGCTAACCAAATCTTATCGATTATTTATTTCATTTAATCTCACAAATTGCATCTCACTCATTCGGTAAAATGAACAATCATGCAAGTGAATGAGATTAAAAAGAAAAATCATATTTCTTTTGTCATGAGTTTAAAATAAATTATTAGTTAGCTCACACTTCAAACGGTTAAAAGGAACCCCATGCTTGACAAACACTACAAATAGTTAAAATGAACCATTTTTGTTTCTATTTTTTTATTTAGTTAGTCATCACAACAAACATTTCAATTTGGGCTTAAATAGAACATCATGCAAGTGTGAGTTAAGATATTCATGTGCTCTCTCTTTGTTTTTAAACAAAAAATGATTAAACTATGAATATTTTGGCTCATTTTTGTTAGCCTTAGACATTGGGCCTACTTTGGTGGGAAAAAGTACTCACCCAAAGTGACTCAAATTGGGAACATGCTAAATCCAAGCAATGCCCAATTGGTATATAAATTTTAATGTTAAGGAAAGTTTAGCATTATAGAACTTCCTACGAACTAGCAATTGACTCCCCAATACCCTTGTCATGCATCAAAACCTATAGAGTGTAACCTCTATAGATAGGGATGATAATGCCTCTTGCGTGGCCTTCTGAATGGGTGCCCAAAATAAAACCTTTGTTTTAGTAAACCACAAACCTTCTATTCTTTGGTGTAGCAACGGTCATTGCCAAGGCACCCACACCTATGCAGTTCTTAGTGGAGATGATCAATCTACCATGGGAGTTTCATGGAGGTTGGAAGCTTGGTTTCCTTGAGAAGTGAGTGCACTATAAGGGGGAGCCCATGGGGCCAAGCTTCTGAATTCATCTGCTAGGGATATATGGTTGGAGTAAAATCTGCATGGGATCCATAAGAATATTGTCCTTGCAGCCATATGATTTTTTTTTTGTAAATATCTTCTATGTGGTTGTTTTTTATTTTTACAACACCATGTGTTTGTCAAGTACAATTTGAACAAATGAACATCCAACTTGCCAAACTTGCCAAACTCTAAAACAAACTGGTCAAACTAAAACAAATTTGGTCAAACTGCTGAAATTCTTTTAGAAATTTTCTTCCTGCAACGCAATCACCTTGTCAAACTGCAATTGATTAATTTTGAGCTGCAATCATTCTATTGAGCCACATTCACAACTGCTTAGAGTAAAATCAACTTATCAAACCACATTTGCTCACTCATACGCCGTAATTGTATTTCCAAACCGCATTTTCTTGATAATACGCCACAATCACTTTTACAAACTACATTTTCTAGTTAAAACACCATAATCGCCTTACTAAAATGCATCTGCCCTATCGTAACACATTTTATGCGATGCATTTTCTAGTCTTCATAAATTTATTTTCACTGTCAAAACTGAGGTTCAAAATTTTCTTTTCCAAATTCCATCAAGTCTTTTTCTACTGTTTATGTCAAACCAAACATTTAATTTCTCAACTTCCCTTATCATTGCATTATAAATAGCATTCTTAAAGTCACCATAGGATCCCATTTGCATTTTCATTAATTGCATTGATAAAAATCTACCATCTCCTTAGACACTCATTTTGTAGATTTTAGGAGTAGATTCCTTATTATCCATTGTCAAACCTTTGCATTCAAAAGTAGGTTATCACTAGACTCAATCACCCTTTGTCTTTTAGTCAATATCTTTGGTGAATTATTTCCCACTCAATAGTCTAGTGCGGAAATTTCACTTTGTCCTCCTTTAGTCCTTTTACAGTCCATTGATATTCCAAACCTCAATCATTGCCAAAACTTTGAGTGGTCAAGTTTACATCCCCTTATATTTACCAATAGTGAGTACATCTTAAGCTCCTTTTAGTTTGCATACCATTAGTATCCTCATCTTTAGTGTCATATCATTTGCAGTTACAAACCTTTAGTCTCCTTTTGGTCTCATTGGCATTTCATAACATTCCTCAAATTCCGAAAAACCCAAAAACATAGTATAGTATTTAGGTCATTCTCCCTCATCATTCCAAAGTTGACCAAGACTTTTTATGGTTGAAACTAGATTACAGAGAAATAAAAGACTCATGGATTCTTTTGGTCAAGACACCAACTGCTGAAATTCTCTTAGAAATTTTCTTCCTGCAACGCAATCACCTTGCCAAACTGCAATTGATTAATTTTAAGCTGCAATCATTCTATTGAGCCACATTCACAACTGCTTAGACTAAAATCAACTTATCAAACCGCATTTGCTCACTCATACGCCGTAATTGTATTTCCAAACCGCATTTTTTTGATAATACGCCACAATCACTTTTACAAACTACATTTTCGAGTTAAAACACCGTAATCGCCTTACTAAAATGCATCTGCCCTGTCGTAACACATTTTATGTGATGCATTTTCTAGTCTTCATAAATTTATTTTCACTGTCAAAACTGAGGTTCAAAATTTTCTTTTCCAAATTCCATCAAGTCTTTTTCTACTGTTTATGTCAAACCAAACATTTAATTTCTCAACTTCCCTTATCATTGCATTATAAATAGCATTCTTAAAGTCACCATAGGATCCCATTTGCATTTTCATTAATTGCATTGATAAAAATCTACCATCTCCTTAGACACTCATTTTGCAGATTTTAGGAGTAGATTCCTTATTATCCATTGTCAAACCTTTGCATTCAAAAGTAGGTTATCACTGGACTCAATCACCCTTTGTCGTTTAGTCAATATCTTTGGTGAATTATTTCCCACTCAATAGTCTAGTGTGGAAATTTCACTTTGTCCTCCTTTAGTCCTTTTACAGTGCATTGATATTCCAAACCTGAATCATTGCCAAAACTTTGAGTGGTCAAGTTTACATCCCCTTATATTTACCAATAGTGAGTACATCTTAAGCTCTTTTTAGTTTGCATACCATTATTATCCTCATCTTTAGTGTCATATCATTTGCATTTACAAATCTTTAGTCTCCTTTTGGTCTCATTGGCATTTCATAACATTCCTCAAATTTTGAAAAACCCAAAAACATAGTATAGTATTTAGGTCATTCTCCCTCATCATTCCAAAGTTGAGCAAGACTTTTTATGGTTGAAACTAGATTACAGAGAAATAAAAGACTCATGGATTCTTTTGGTCAAGACACCAACTGCTGAAATTCTTTTAGAAATTTTCTTCCTGCAACGCAATCACCTTGTCAAACTACAATTGATTAATTTTGAGCTGCAATCATTCTATTGAGCCACATTCACAACTGCTTAGACTAAAATCAACTTATCAAACCGCATTTGCTCACTCATACGCCATAATTATATTTCCAAACCGCATTTTCTTGATAATACGCCACAATCACTTTTAGAAACTACATTTTCGAGTTAAAACACCGTAATCGCCTTACTAAAATGCATCTGCCCTGTCGTAACACATTTTATGTGATGCATTTTCTAGTCTTCATAAATTTATTTTCACTCTCAAAACTGAGGTTCAAAATTTTCTTTTCCAAATTCCATCAAGTCTTTTTCTACTGTTTATGTCAAACCAAACATTTAATTTCTCAACTTCCCTTATCATTGCATTATAAATAGCATTCTTAAAGTCACCATAGGATCCCATTTGCATTTTCATTAATTGCATTGATAAAAATCTACCATCTCCTTAGACACTCATTTTGCAGATTTTAGGAGTAGATTCCTTATTATCCATTGTCAAACCTTTGCATTCAAAAGTAGGTTATCACTGGACTCAATCACCCTTTGTCTTTTAATCAATATCTTTGGTGAATTATTTCCCACTCAATAGTCTAGTGTGGAAATTTCACTTTGTCCTCCTTTAGTCCTTTTATAGTCCATTGATATTCCAAACCTGAATCATTGCCAAAACTTTGAGTGGTCAAGTTTACATCCCATTATATTTACCAATAGTGAGTACATCTTAAGCTCCTTTTAGTTTGCATACCATTATTATCCTCATCTTTAGTGTCATATCATTTTCATTTACAAATCTTTAGTCTCCTTTTGGTCTCATTGGCATTTCATAACATTCCTCAAATTTTGAAAAACCCAAAAACATAGTATAGTATTTAGGTCATTCTCCCTCATCATTCCAAAGTTGACCAAGACTTTTTATGGTTGAAACTAGATTACAGAGAAATAAAAGACTCATGGATTCTTTTGGTCAAGACACCAACTTTCTCAGTTTCACCAATGACATGAATTCATTCTCTAATGACATGAATACCTTTTCTAATGACATGGGAAATTCTATTATCAATCATTTTAGTGAGATGTCCATTCCACCCTCTTCACACAATCCTTTTAAACAATTTTTCCACAGAGACCAAAATGGGGAAATCATTGCAGAAGATGTCCACTGCTGCCAAAAACCTAGAAGTGGCTTCTTTTGTGGAAGAACACATTCTAAATGACTCAACCAGATATCTAGCGATGCTCCTTGACCAAGGGGCTAGGTTACCAAAAGGATTTGACCTCAACTCTAGTAGAGGAAAATCTCTTGATTCCCAATCACACAATACTTCCATGGGAGCCACTTTACAAAATGTCATCAACACCATTAATGCTTCTATTTTCTATTTTCATGTGCAATGAGTTTTTATTGAATTTTTCAATTACTTAAAAAGTGGACAGTATCACAAAATTCCATTTTCATTGTTTAATTATAGTATATTTTTTTTCATCTAATAAGTCATACAATGATTATTTATTTATTTTTAATTTGTTAATCACAAAAAATAAAAATTTGAATATCTTTCAATGTATTTTATATAGATTATCTTGAAGATATAGCTACTAATTATTTCATCAATTATATATATGTAAAAATACTCAAATATTTGATTTAAACAACAAAAAATTAAAATACATAATAATTTATATTCTTTATTCATTCTACGATACTTATATAATGTGAGGTACTTTAACCATTGAGAATAACCATCTTTTAATTAATTAGAGGTGATGCATGAAAAGTAAAAAATTGAACATATGGAATAAGTATATCCAACAAATTCTTATATAAAAGGATTAGATATAAGATATGTAAACATGCCCACTATCTCTTTATACTATGAGGACAAAGTTGGTAACTTTCTAAATCTCTCTCATGCCTATTTTATTTTTCTTCCCTTTTAAGATGGTAATTCTTCCGACCAAAGTGTCTTACCTTTCAAATTTTTTTCCACTTTAACATTTCTTGGGTTGTTTATCTCATTGTATTGAAAGGATTGTTCCATCAAGTTATCACCAGTACATTATTTCTATTGAATCTATATTCAATGAGAAGAATATGAGTTTTATCTGTGTATAATATTTAATTTTTTATCCTACATTTTATTTTATTCTATCATGTCGATCATTTCTTAATTCAAATTGTAATTTTTATATTCGTTTGTCAATTTACATTTTCTTGATATGTTATTTGAATAAATTTGTATATATTTTGTGACTTGTATTATTTATGAGATTTATGAGATTTTCCAATTTAAGGATGAAATCATTGTTGCATAGATATTATTGTCTCTACATAGTAAGATAATAATATCTTTGTATACTTGATTTATTATTGATAGACATTTACATTGTTTTACTTTTAATTTGAAAAGCATCTATGATTAAGAGTGCAGAAAAAAAATCATTTTTCTATTTGACTATTTGGAGAGGTTAGAAGGTTAAAATAGGGCTTTGACCACTTTTGAAATGCTTGTATATAATCACCTTTTCTCCTATTAGAGATATAAGTAGTTTCATGACATTAACTCAATTAGATTAAACTCTTATTCTTGATGGTTTGCATGTATCTATTGTCTTTTTTTTTTCATTTAAATTAATTTGATATGGGTTTTCATTAGTTTATATTATGTAGATAATCCCATTGATTTATTATAACACTCTTATTTTTATTGTTGTGTGTTTTGTCTTTATTTTAGAGTTTTTACTATTTATTTTTCTATTCATCTTACACATATTCATGACAATATGAAGTCCAACATAACCATGAATTCATCTATTTTCATGATTTCATTAAAACTTGTATTTCTCATGTATATCTATTATTGATATTTCTTTTTAAAAAAAATAGTTTGTTGCAACTATTTGACATTAAGTAAATAGCTAATTAATTGGATTTTCATTGTTTATCTATATTTCTCTTTCTATAAAAATAAAAATAAAAATAAATATAACACTAATATGAACTTATCTTAATTGAGATGAATTATTAAAATTACAAAAAAATATGGGTTACATCTAGGCATGCATCCTCTAGTTATATTGCAAGATTCAATTTTTTATTTTTTTTTACTCATACTTAGGTTGGTCAGACAAACAAATGTTTTTTATTCATTTTTCAAAAATTAAAGTAATATTGCATTGAAATTTTAAATTTTCACCAAATTAAATTGTTTATTTCTGAAAAAATGTAGTAACTTATGAACTAAATTCAATTTTCTACAAATTCTATTCCTACATATTTTCTAAATTATTTTAATAACCTATTGAAATTTTTATGTGAAGTTGCTTAATTCTATTTTTTTATATTTCCATTGCCACTTAAAGGCCATGTTTGGCCCATCATGATCCTACACCTACCCTGTTACAACTTACCACACAAATATACCTTTCTTGATTGAATGAAGTCATTGTACTCATCACCTTCAAGAAGAATTGGAAATTTCATTTTATTTCCTTGAAGTGTTAGTTCTCACAAAATAGATGGACATGAAACATGAATAAAGTCACATGAAAACTTGATGCATTGCTAATATGAACCGAGACTTAGAATAATTGTTGTAAGCTCTACTAATTATGATCCTAACTATTTTTGAGGATGCTTAATTATGATATCTAATTTTTTTCTATCTCAAATGGTGAAAAATACTTGTATTTATATGTATTTCTTTAATTCTTGCTAAATTAATTATGAAACTTATGACAAGTAAATTTAAATTTATAAATGTTAAAATGTCGATACCAATTTTTTTTAAATTAGGACCAAGATAGGTCGGGTAGGGGTGCTAGTACCTTAGTCCAAAGCTATTTTGGGTCATTAAGTGTTAAATAAATATTAATTCATATTCTCAATTTAATTATTATTTTATAAATATGATCATAAAACAAGCAATTTAAGAGAATAATTGGGTGCAAATACATAGGGGGAGCTAAAACTAGAAAGAAATTGTCAAGGGTGAAAATTTATGATTCTATATTTAGCCCCCACTTTAGTGAGGGTATGAAATTATGCTCATGTTCACACTAAAGTAAAGATAAGCCAAGAAGGGTTCATTTATCTAAACATTGAAGACATATGATGAGATCAAATTTAGGGGATCCACTAACCCCTAGAGTGAAGATCTTATGGCACTACAATGAGAATACAAAAGAACACACATATACATTATGTGCAATTTAGCATGAAAGATAAAAAACATATATAATGGTTACATAAAAGAGACATAATGGATATACAAATCAAGAATAAGACAAAATACACAAATTAAATACACAATAGGTAGAAAGTAGACATATAACAGACACAACACAAATAATAAATAAGACATACACATAAGTTTAGTACACTAAAAAGGATTTGATTCGGTAAGGTAAAGATACCTTGGCCTTAAATTTGTCTCAAATACCAAACACAATCTATCAAATATAATTTAAGACAAAATGGTGCTCTCATAAGGACCAATAAGCTGTGCAATACTAGATCACTCATGAGCTACATAGATCCACTAGCTAGTAATCAATCTTATCCTAGGTGTCCATGCAAAATGGTGGGTTTCACAAGGATAGAAAGTTTGTCTATGCTATTTTACTTATGAAAAACACAACTCTACTAGAAAGGAATTTTTGTCATTCTACTTCTGTTCATGTAAGAAGGTGCTCAAGTTGCATTATCCCAAACACATGGACTTACCAATCATGTCTTAGGGAGTGCATAAAATTTGAGCATAATGGGGGATCATTTAATGTCATAGGGGGGAAAACACCTTAGGGGGTGTACAAATTTTTTAATATCATGCGGGACCATTTAATTTCACAAGGGATGAATCACTTAAGGGGGCATATAAAAGTTTAATATCATAAGAGAAGAATCACCTCAAAGGTGTATAAAATATTAATGTTGTAGGGGAAAAATCATAAAGCTATGCCTCAATGGGCATTGTAAATAACACCACCACAAAGGGTGTACATGAATAAAATAGTGATCACACTTTAGGGAGTATTACACATAATACCACCATCAAAGGGAAACACTATGGATTGAAAGGCCACACATTAGGGGATATCATGCATAAAACCACCACTAAAGGGAACATGAATGAATTACAAGGACACACCTTAGGGGATATTAGGTATAATACAACCACAAAAGAGACATATGAATGAATTACAAGGCCATAACTTATGAGATATCATGCATAATACCACCACTAAAGGGTAACACAAATTAAATAAAAGGACACACCTTAGGGGATATCATCCATAATACCACTAGTAAAGGGGAACATGATTTAAATTTTTAGAATATTCCATAATAGATGGGGGAATATGCCCCCTCTGAAAACATTAGTGTACTTGTTACACTAATATTTTAAGGAGATAATGGATGAATAGGAGATGCCTTTGAAAGGATACACCTAATAAGATAAGTTATCCTTTCCTACCAAGTGTATGGATAATTTAATGTCCCTTTCTCTAGAAAGATAGTTATAGAGTGGAATCTAGTAATTCTACCACATTCCTTCATAGAAGCTCATATCAGTCTATGATTTAGGACATAGAATTTGTAATAAAGGTCCCATTACATATCCAAAGCTCGTGGGTAAAGGATCATCTATGAGAAAGATATCTCCATTAGAAGATCATCAGTACATTTTTGCTACTTATACATATGCATTAAATTTTGAAGGACCTAAAAGTATGTTATCGACATACCCTTTGTCCTTGATGTCAAAAGGGGAGAAGTTTTGAATAGCATGGAGAAGCTTGGAGAAATTTTGAAAATAATGGAGAAGAATGTTAGAGACTCATTTTTGGCACATGTTGCCATCAATGAAAAAGGGGGAGATTGTTGAAATAATTAAGAAGAAATCGCTTAATGTGTTTTCATTGATGCCAACATTAGTTGTTGATAGTTTTGTCTAATATGGTAAATAGAAAATTAGTACATTTTAATCTACCATTTTGGTCTGAAATTTATTGTGCAACAAGATTGTTTCAAGAGGTTATAATATGCCATTTCTTATTGTTAGATGAATCTATGATCAAGATTCTAACTATTTTGGCTTATACAGTATGATTAAATAGATATAATCCAATTCAAACTTCTTCGATATTGATAATCAGTCTTAACTTTTTTTGAAGATTGCTCATAGGTGTCATTAATATATACATTTGAGACGACATGTACTATATGAACATATGAATCATCAATGTGTAATCAGTTGGCTTATTTTGTGATTAGGTCTAATTCCTGGTCAGCCTAATACATGTTACATGTTATAAAGGACAAGTATGCACTATGGATTTTTTTACTTGACACATTTTAGGTCCCCATCGACTTGAATCAAGAATTGCACGCTCAGGATGAGCGTGAAGATATTTTTGAATCATGTATGGAGTCGAGAAAGATATTTTAAATTAAAATAGGGTTGCATCTAATTAGGCCAGCCTAATTGATGTACATGTAGATGTAATTAGGTATATATGTGATATGTTTTTGATAGGTAAAATATAGATGTGACATGATATGAAATGATATGATATGTAAGAGATAATATTGTGCAAACATGTGAATTAAGATGTGTGAGATTAGAATATGCATAAAATTGTTGTGAATATAGAGTGAATGCTAAACTAAATAGTGCTTTGTGTTCAAAGCTTCAACATCACTAAATTCAAGACAAGGAAGGTGTACTTTGTATCACTTAAAACTCTGGCTATGAAGCCAATTTATTTTCATATCTATCTTTAGTTGTGAGCCTTATAAAGGACAATGTGTTTGGGCAGTGAGCCCTTGTAATATATTATAACTGATTATAATATATTGTGAGCTAATCCTCATCATGTTTTTCCTATTTTTTTTCTTTCCATGTAAATATCTCAGTGTTCATGTGTTATGATATCTTATGATTCCTTTCATGCTTTCATTTATTATCCCAATTAGATATAATTTGTTAATTGGATGGTTTGTGAATAATTGGTCATATAGAATACTAATTCAACCCCCTCTCAGTATTCTGGGTATTGAACAAAAAGGGATCACAATATCAAACTTTTAAAAATACTCCCCCTTAACTGATATAAGTATATGCACATGAGAGTAACTCCCCCTTACAATTTTATCCATTAAAAAATTAAAAATATTGCAACACTTATCCACTACTTCTGCATATGTACATAAAAATTAGAAATTGCATAAACAAAACAAAAATGTACACCTTCTACTATTAGAGGGTACAATACCCTTGTTAGACACCTTCAATTTTACAAGGTGTGCCTCCCATTCCTGCTTTACCATCTCCTAATCCTTCTTTGTGAAGGAAAGTATACTACACAGATTCTCAAACAAAATAAGGAGATCTTATCCTTCATATGGGGTATTGGCACAAGATTCATTTGTTCCATCTTATTTGCACTTGCTAACACTCTGATCAAATATGTAGGCATTGCACTCACCAAGTATCTAAGCTGACTAACTTCATAATGATATTTTCTTTATTTTCTTGCAGTAGGAAGAAATTTTTGTTGGACTCAAGGGAACATTGAGAGGGGGGGGGGGTGAATCAATGTTCAACAATATTTAAAATCCATTAATCCAAAACTTGAAACTAATTCATCATTGCATTAAAGAAAAGATGTATGCATTCAAAGTAACCATTCATAACACCATGACACAGATTTTTTGCATGGAAACCCTATTAGGGGAAAAACCATGGTGGAGGTTAATCCATAATTTGAGTACTCAAATATAATTGTTTACAAAATGGAATGCACTTGCATTCAGGCACACTGCCTAGAGTTCACTGCTCAAAGAGAAAGGCTTACTTCCCTACAAATTTCAGATTAAAACCATCTGAAGGGTGAATTGAGATAGTAGCATCAACTTATGCTAGGCGATAGTTCCGATGAAGCTCATATATTTGATTTTGGATCTTCCTTTTGACTTTGCAGTTCGCTCTGCCCTATTTTTCTCTTTTCTGCTCTTTGCATAACTTATGATCAAATTCACACTACTACACTATTGGATCTCGTAATTCGAACTTCTACACAAACACCCTTATGTTTGCATACCCTCATATATTTAAATGATAAGAAAAACCTCTTATATATATCTACGATCAAGGATTTATTCATCCACCAGTCGGCTTTACAAAATATTAAGTTAATTTTAACTTGTGGGCCAGATCCACCACTAAATATTTATGTGCATCCTCCAAAGTCAATTAAGAAAAAGGAGAGGACCTAAATAAAACTTAATATAGCATGAAAACTTATAATTAATTGCATCTTATACATTCACAATTTCTATCATTGTCGGGTCGGCCTTTTAGCATAGATAATCAACAATTTAGTACACTGTATCTCCTAGATCACGTACCAGTGAGTGCTATTCAAAACGAAGATACTAAAAACATAAAAAAACCTTCCTCAGATATCCACAACCTGAAATATATATCTAGTAAGGTGTTTAGATAAATGCCTTTAACTGGATGCCTTGTTTTTTATTCTATTCTACCAGTAGGAACAAAAATTATACTTAAGTTGCATGACTTGGGTTTCCATCAATGACAACACTTACAAGCCAATATCCCCAGCCATATGCCAACAATCTCCCCTTTTGGCATTGATGGCAACACCTAGTGAAAAATGAATAAGTGTCAGAATCAGTATAGGTACACTGCCAAAATTTTTATTGCACTTTCTCCCCCTGAGATTATAAGGATTTTTTCACTGCATTCTCTCCCCCTTTGACATCAATGAAAAAGCATGGATGCCATATGCCAAAAAGACAAAAAGTGACAAAACATGTGTTCAAATTTCTTAAGGATTCAAAAATTTAATACATATATGCTTACAGTTCTTCCTCCTTTGATCAAAATTGCAAAAAATTGAAGACACTTAACTACTATCTTTAGAAGATTATCTGATTGTTTTTCTTCACTTCCAAAAGAAACTTCTCCCAAAAATCAACTGTAATTCCAATAGTAATGATCAAACTATTGTTCTTGGAAGTCTTGTTAATAATCTCAATGAGAGATTCAGGAATTGTAATTGCTTCTTCCAGTTTCTCACCATTCTTTCGAATTTCCACCATCTGCTCTAGCCTGCATTCAATTAAGTCCTTTACCTTCCAAAAGTATCCACAATAACATTCTTGGAGAGTTGAATTTTTGTTTGTTCTTACTATAACTCCCAGATTCTTTTCTTGATAATTCCATCTAGATCTTGAGATAGGTCAAAGCTTTTGCCAATGTCATTTAATTTTTGCTTCAATATTATCCAAATTTTGCTTGTAATTATTGACTACATGGGGCCAATAGATGCAATAGTTGTAGATTCTTTGCATAGCCTCAACTCATTCATTTTCTTTTTCTACTTGGAAAGGGATAACCTGAATTATTCCTTCAAGTGATTGACAACTTCACCTTCTTCTTTGCTTTTGACCTCTGAGCCCATTGATTCTTTGTTGCACTCAATCACCTCTTCAAGTAGAATGTCCTTCATAATTTCCAATCTTATCTTACAGTGCTCAATATGAGCATTTAGAACTTCTAGAATCAATTCATGATCGTATGATGGTCTGACAAACCATAACCTTGCAATTTTGTGCATGTCACCTACAACTTGAATAAGGTGTTAGAACTTTTCTTTTGACATATCTTCTTCTTCCTCACTACCTTTTTCTTGACCAGATTCATTTTCAAGTGGATTCTTAGGTTCTTCATTAGATTCTTCATCTAGAATGTGGGCATGTGTAGGATCATCATGGAAAAAACAGGCCCTTAAGTGGCAATAAAATTCAGAAAAATTAGAGTTAGGAAACTTGACTTAAAAATTTGAATAAGTTAACTATATTATTTCAAAAATATTTAAGAATAGAATCTGTTGAAAATTGAATGTAGTATCTAAACTACTAGGTTTATTTTTATTTTGAAAAAATCTATTTGGTGAAAATTTGAAATTTCAATGTAGTAGTACTTAAATTTCGGGGAAAAAATAAGAAGTTGGTGTCTATCTGACCACCCTAACCACAATAAAATGATAATTTTTTTTATAAGATTTTAGATATAAGTATATGACTCATGTCCCAATATGATGGATATTTTTTTGTAATTTTTTTCCTTGTAAATAATTAATTATAATTTTTTTATTACAACTTTTAAAACATATAAAAACTCATACGTCTGACCACCTTAACTTGGTCAAAAATTCACGAAATTCAATTCTTTTTTTTTTTAATCCTATAGTATGTGGAGCATAGAATGTGATACCCTTTGAAACCTATAGATGTTTTTCAATTAGCCTATCAATCAGAACTTTAGTCATAATTAAAATAGAAAATGAATAATAATTATTTATTAAATTGAAAGTAAAGCATAATTTATATTGGTGGAAAGCTAAGAATATCCTTTAAAATCCATTTTCGTTTCATCAATTTTGGGTAAAAAAAAAGTCGTCAGCCACATGGGCCATCATATCACTTACATATCGCCACTTTTTGGCCCATCATGATCCTGCACATACCCATTTCCACAATTTCCTTTCCTTTTCCCTCAATTCTAGGAACTTTTCTTTTCCGAGGGTTGTATTCAATAATTTTTTATCCTCTATTAGTGCTATCGGAAGAAGAATCAACTTCCATTAATCTTACCAGAGGGGAAATATTGACTGATCCACACTCTACAAGCACATTCTTACAAAAATTTTAAAATTCCAAATCCCAGTTAGTTAAGCTCTTAGAATAAGAGTATATCTGATGGCATGCCAGTTTGTCTAATTTCCATACTACATTGTCAATTTTCGGCAACCAATTCAAGAAATACATTACCAGACATATAATTAAAGTGCCAAACCTGAATGGACAACCTAAATCCTTTGTCAGTTGAATGTTCTCCATGATCTGATCCTTTAACAACCCACATAGGTCAAAGTCCTGACCATCAATTATCATTTTGTGAGCATTGTATACTGTGCCAGCCAATGTAGCTCCTTCTCGATTTCTATAGAAGATGTTATAGGTTATTCTATGTGAAATGTACTTCGTAAGAGGATTCTTGATTGTTGTAATCAATAGAGCTCTCTGATCTCTGATTATTCTAGTTAGGGTTTTGACCTCTTTGTTCCAGATAGATTTCTTCCTAGGAACATCTCTGACTTTGCAAAAACTAGTTAAGTTCTTAATTGCCTCTTTTGAAATGATGTATTATTTGTCCAAAGTTAAAACATCACCATGTAATCTACTTAATATGAATTTCATCAATTCCACATTCTCAAAGTACAAAAACTCACTCCACATATCCAAATTTCCATGCTTGGCTTCGCTTAATTGCTTTAATTCATCAGGGAGCAACAAACACTCCATAGACCTAATCTTTGCATGATAATTATATTCATCTAGAGTGATTGAGCCTTTGATTTGTTCCATTTTTCCCTTTCACATTTAGGGTTGACAACCATACACTAAATTGTATGAAGAATTCAAGAATGATTCAAAATACCTGATAGATTTCAAGATCTACCGATGAAATCAATTTTAATGCCTCAAAATCTGCTATTCGAGTGCTCTCCTTCTTCTTTTCAACAATGAAAAGTGACAAATGATAGCTCCAACTTGAATTTTATATCTTGCACATGCACAATAAATGCATTTTCCCTAAGTTTTTCGGAGATCCTTTTTTACCAAATGATGATAGAAAAATCTTCTATAGAGCTATGAATTTTCTGAGTTCTTTTTGCTAAAGTCATCCAAAAATTTTGTACACCATAAGTGCACCTTCTTGACTATTCTCTACGTTCTAGTACCATCCATAAATAAGGGAGGAAATATTTTCTTGTAAAACTCACCCTAGGCTAGTGACCTGAAATCAATTACCAGAAGAGTTACCGGAAGCAGGTTTCGGTACGAAACCATTTCCAACATCAGAATCATTTTTCCTTACACATTTCCTCTTCATTTGATCTTTGATTTCATCTGCAATTACCTTTTCTTTCCCTTTATCATTTTTCTTGGTATTTCTATCTCTGTATATGGAACCTCTTTTGTTTGTGTTCTTGTTTCTACAAAATCTTGCAATATGACCATACTTGTTGCAGTTGTAACACACAATGTTTCTTTTTCCTAACCAATCATTCCAATGACCTTCTAGATCTGCATTGATTAGCAATAGGCCCAAATTTCCCACATGTATAACATTCAACATTTCTTCTGTCAATAAAGTGACTTGACATATTTTTGCATTCAATTGATTTATGACCAGTCTTTTTGTAATTGAAACACTGACCAGAAAATGATGAAACTTTTGACCTAAAATTATTTCTACACTAAGAAACCATATGACCAATCTTATTACAAGTAAAACAATACCCATTAAATTTTTGTGCATTAGGTTGTCTTACCGAATATCTTCCAATTATGTTTTGTTTGAAATTATTTTGTCCTAATCTAGAACTTTCTCCCTTTTCATATCCAAGACCTCTCTTATCATTTCCACTCTTTTGTCCTTGAGTTAGCTCATCAAGCTTTACTGAACTAATATTAAACTTTTCTTTGTATTCATTTGCAATGACAAGATCATTCCTAAGAGTAGTAATCTTCTTACCAAGTTCTTCTTCATTGTTTCTGGTTCCTTGTAATTCACTTTCCAACTTAATTAATTCTCCATTTATTTAGTTGCATTCATCAGATTTATTTTTGATTGTTTGAGCAATATTTTTTTCATTTTTCTTCCTTTCTTCTATCTCCTTAGTCATCTTCATCATCATAGATTCCATCTCATGATTTAGGTTTGTATTATCTCTAGCAAGCTTTTCACATTCTTCTGTTATCTCCTTTAAGGTTTGATTCAGGTGAGCATCATCCTTCTCTTCATTCTCCTTCTACTGTATCTAATCACAAAGATCTTTCCTCTTCACCCTGGATTTAACTATCTAATCCTTCAATTACTGAATGAATTTATCAGCATCTCTAAGATTTGATTTCAATTCTTGAACTTCTGCTTTAGATTGATCAAGGTCATCAAGTGCCACCAGAAGCTATTGTTGAAGACTACCAAACTCCATCACATTCCAAGATCCACCTCAAGCTGCAAAAAGTCTTCAGAGGAACTCACTCAGATATAAATTATTGGACTCAAGGGAACACTGAGAGGGGGGGTGAATTAGTGTTCAACAATATTTAAACTCCATTCATCTAAAACTTGAAACAATTTCATCATTGCAGTAAATAAAATATGTATGCATTCAAAGTAAACATTCATATCACCATGAAACACATATTTTTTATGTGCAAACCTTGTTAGGGGAAAAACCATGATGGAGGTTAATCAACAATTTGAGTACTCAAATATAATTGTTTACAAAAGGGAATACACTTGCATTTAGGCACACTTCGTAGAGCTCACTGCTCAAAGAGAAAGGCTTATTGCCCTAAAAAATTCATATTAAAACCATCTGAAGGGTGAACTGATATAGTAGCATCATCTTATTCTAGGTGATAGTTTCGATGAATCTCATATATTTGTTTCTAGATCTGCTTTTCGACTCTGCACTTCACTTTGCCCTATTTTTCTCTTTTTTGCTCTTTGCATCACTTATGATCAAATTCACACTACTGCATTATTGGATCTCACAATTCACACTTCTACAAACACTCCCTTATGTTTTCATACCCTCATATATTTAAATGATAAGAACAACCTCTTATATATATCCACAATCAAGGATTTATTCATCCACCAGCTGACTTTACAAAATATTAAGTTACTTTTAACTTGTCAGCTAGATCCACCACTAAATATTTATGTGCATCCTCCAAAGTAGGCTAATACAAGGAGAGGGCATAAATAACACTTAATCTAGCAAATAAACTTATAATTAATTACATCTTATACATTTGTGATTTCTATCCTCTTTGGGTCGGCCTTATAGCATAGATAATCAACAATTTAGTACACTGTATCTCCTAGTTCACGTACCAGTGAGTGCACATCAAAACCAAGATACTAAAAACATCAACAGACCTTCCTCAGAGATTTACAACCTAAAATATATGTCTGGTAAGGTGTTTAGATTAAATTTTTTTCCTTTAATCGGATGCCCTGTTCTTTATTTTCTTCTACCGGTAGGAACCAAAATTATACCTAAGTTGCATGACTTTGGTTGCCATTAATGAAAGGACTTACAAGCCAATATCCCCAGCCATATGCCAACACTTTCCATGCATATTCTCTATTTTTACCCTTGTTGCACCATCTACATCATTTTCTAGATCATCTGCACCAAAGGCCTAAGAAATTTGTGACTCTATTGAGTCCATTTGGTCCTTTATGCTCCTTGTAGAGTTAGGCCATTTTAAACAAAATTGAAAAAATCTTTTTGCTTCATCTAAGTATTTCTAAACATCTCTCAAGTACCCTTGTAGCTTATCATGTGCAACATTAGGCAAGGAATCATTCTATGACCTTTTCCATATCTTTTTCCAATTTACCTTCTAGAATGAATGAATAATCTTTGAAGTAATCTAACAATAGCTTCAACTTCCACACATCAAACAAGGAATCATCAATAGTTGCACCAAGAATACCTTATCACAACACCTTAACAACTACTTCAATCATTTTTTCATTCTTTTGGTAGGTTTACAATATTTCCTTCCTTGTGGAGGCATGAAATGTATCACCAAACTATAGCTTGTAAAGGGGGGAGATCTTGCTCATATAAACTTGTCCTTATTTTATGGGTATCTATAGGAGCTATGTAGGCACCACCAATTCAAGTTGTAGTTGTATATCTAGAAAATCCTTTAAATAATTTCTAGAGGTTCAAGAGGATTCACCAATAGCTTGCATAGGTTTTCTCCTTCCTTCTACTCACACTCCTCCTTTTCTTTATTACCGAAGTAGTGTTCTACATTATTTTATTCTTTATGAGGCTTCTCATTGTTTGAAGGAGGAAAGCTTTGATCATTATGAGATTCTTCTTTCTCTAGAGAATATTCGATATCATCCTTCTTCTCTTCTTCAACAATATTCTCCACAATTGGAGGCTTATTATTTGTAATCACATCTTCTTGCATATTCTCAAGCTCAAGCACATGCTCATGTTGTGCATTTTTAGGAACATTTATTTTTGGGATAGATGAATCATTCTACATTTTTTCTTCACTATCTGGAGGGATTCCCAACCCTTTATCAAGTTCTTCAACCTTCCATAAAGTCTCATTCTTTAATCTTTAAATGTCTTTCTTGCCTCTTCTCATTAGAATGTTAACTCTTTTTTTTGTTCTAAATTTTGTGTTGTGTAGTTTAGACAATTTTCATTTGTCATCTTGTGTTAGAGAAGAAATAATCTTCTCCAAGGAAAATTACTTTATCTTCACATCTTATTCAATAGCCTTTTTCCTTCTTGTAGTTAAAACATTTTTCAAGTCATTAGGAAATTGATCCTCAAATTTATCTAAGCCAGTGTCAAAAGTTAACATGTACTTAGTGATGGATTCTTCAAATTTTACCTTATCCTCATCATTTTAATTTGAATACATTTTGGTTGTCTCTTCCAAGAGACTCAATTATGAAATAGTGTTAACAAAGCATCAAATTTAAAGGGACTATGCTCCCTTTCTATAAGGATATTTTCTTTCTTCTTACGCTTGTCTTTAGTTGATTTTTCTTTTTCACCTAAACTCTTTTCTCTTCTCTAAAACACAAAAACCTTCTTTTCTTTTTCAATTCTTCTTCACTCTCAGTATCAACAATATCAAATTTAGCTCTTTTGGAACTAGTCTCTTCCACATAGGCTTGAGACATCTTCCTCTTCAAAACCAATTGGGATCCTTCCTCTTCTATATCCTCTTCATCGTCACAAGTGATGTAAATTTCTTTGGTTTCCTTTTCTTTTCTTCTCCATTTAGGTGTTTTATGTACAAAGGAACTCAATGTATCTTTCTTCTTTGTACTTGTTGTACACATAGTTTTGAAGGACTTCATAATAGAGGGAGAGGGGGAACAGGTCCTAACTAAAATTCTTGTACTTATAGTACCTTGCAAAGCCATAAATGTAGCTTTATTTTCCTCCACAGAACCCTAAGGTGGGTTCACAATCTCTTCCAATTGAGATTTCATCTTCTACACATTCTTCTCAATATCCTTCTTCCTCTTCTCAAGATTTTCTTCAGTTGATTTCTTTGCATAAGTTCCAAACCTATTTATTGATGGATCTCTTGGTTTCCTTAGCATAATATTTTCCAAACTAGTAAGCTCTTCCAATGTAATCTCACATCCCAGCTCTGAGATCCAAATAGTTCTAAGTTAAACTGCTTCCATAATACAATTCTCTAGTAACTATGAAAGTCATGTTATCCTTGTACTTCTCAACAACCTTTATTGACATCCCCTATATTTTTTATATTTTTCCTTGAAATTTATTGAAGAATGTTGAATGCACAGGAAAAATAAGAGGCGTATGAATCAATTGTATATTAAAATATCAAACCCTTATTAACATTCAAATCTAAATTAACTATTAAACCCTTAACAACCATTAAAACCTTATCATGCATTAGAAAAACATAAACATGTGAAATAGTAATGAAAACACATTCATACACATGAGATCACAAGATGTACATGGAAAACCAAAGAAAGGAAAAACCATAGTGAGAATTAATTCACAATATAACGTAATCACAACACTAAATACAATAGGCTCACTATCTGAGGGTGAACTACCCAAACGAAAGAAGGGCTCAATACTAGATTAAAAAGAAGATAGAATATTGTTACAATGAGAAATCAATCTCAAAGCAACAAAAAAGATCCACCTCTTCTTCACCAGAACATTTGCATTCTCTCTGTAGAATGTAGACACCTTCTTCTCACTACCACCAGTAGTCTTAAGAATTAAAGCTCAAATTGCATTTATCACTTTTGCACTTCTCATCACACACCTTACACACTTTCCTCCATAAATTCATCATATATATCATCCTCAACCTTGAAAAAAATCTAAAAGGTCGACTATGTAGCTCAAACATGCAAATTGAAATTAGGTCACCACCAAAACATTATTGTGGTGGAGAGGAATGAAGGAATACCACATCACACCATAACTCAGACCTAAATCCACCTACAGAAGCCTCACCAAGCTTCCAAAGACACCGAAGCATATTAGCAATTAGTGTAAACACCCAAGGTTAGACAAACTTGTATTGACATCACTAAAAATTTAAGTACAAGCTTCCTCAAATCCAATGATGACTTGTAGACCATATACAACACTTAAATAGAATCTAGAATATTTCAACAAGACCCTAAAATCCATAAATCCTTCACAACATCATATGCCTAAAGAAAATACTCATTATATACACCAAGTTAGCCTTCCACATAGTATAACTGATGAATCCAACCTAGCGGACCACCAAAACATTAAAAACATAGAAAAAGGATAGATATGAGAAATATAAGCACACTTCCAAATCTGTAAAACCAGAAACCACAATGTAGAGAAAGGTGAGGAAAAAATATTTCTCCCAGATAGCACTACATTATAGTTCACACACTAGTTCACACAACTTTTGTGGAATGATTTAAAAGCTGAAAATATGGATATAACACCTCTTAACACCTCTAATTAACATGTAAGAACCACATAAGTAGATATTCAACCATGATGACATGTGGAGAAAAATATTGAACACTACTTTGCCACACTAAACACTCTTTACCATACTATTTCCTCTTTTATTCAAATTTTCTCAAAAGCACATGGAAACCAAGCACCACAAACAACATCTCAACATCTACAGTACATTTTTAGTATCACAATCACATGATAACCTAGGAATAATTTCTCCAAAAGATTTAGAAAAGGTAGCTCCCTTAGCACTTCTTCAATAAAAATATCATAGAGATTCAAAACTTAGTTCAAGGGACCATGTTAGTAACTCAATACTACGAAATTTTCACTCTTTACTAAAGTATGTGCCCCAATAGTAGACCAATGAGTGCTTCAAATTTAAGAATTTTATACTTGGGTTGAGACCTCAGAATGGAGTCGAGGTATACTTACATAACCCACTCACCATGGAGGAGGTCTTCGAGAAGTCCACCAAGAAAGAAAAAAAGTTGCAATAGGGTATGTGCAGGATCATCATGGAAAAATAGGCCCTTAAGTGGCGATGAAAACTTAGAAAATCAGAGTTAGGCAACTTGATGTAAAAATTTCAATAAGTTATGTATATTATTTCAAAAATATGTAAGAATAGAATCTGTAGCAAATTGAATGTAGTTTCTAAACTTCTAGGTTTATTTTAAAATATATATATATTAGGTGAAAATTTGAAATTTCAATGCAGTAGTACCTAAATTTTAGCGAAAAAATAATAAGTAGGTGTCTGTCTCACCACCCTAACCACAATAAAATGATAATATTTTTAAAAATATTTTAGATATAACTAGAGGACTCATGTCCTGATGTGATGTAATTTTTTTTGTAATTTTTGTCCAAGTAAATAATTAATTATGAATTTTTTATTACAACTTTTAAAAATACAAAAAATCGTATGTCTAACCACCTTAACTTGGTCAAAACTTCATGAAATTCATTTTTTGTAATCTTATAGTATGAAAAGTATAGAATGTGACACATGTTTCAGATTAAAAAAATGTGATACCATTTGAAAGCTATAGATATTTTTCAATCAATCTATCAATCAAGACTTTAGTCGTAATTCAAATAGAAAATGAATAATAATAATTTATTAAATTCAAAGTAAAGCATAATTTATATTGGTGGAAAGTTGAGAATCTCCTTTAAAAACCCTTTTCGTCTCATCAATTTTGGGTAAAAAAAGTTGTCAGCCACATGGGCTATCATATCACTTACATATCACCACTTTTTGGCCTATCATGATCTCGCACATACCCAATACTTGTCCAATCTTCGAAAAAAAATAGAATCTAAGCCTCAGTTCAAGAATAAGAAATTTCAGAAAGGAGACAAACCCCATTAAATCAGGAATCTAATGAGGGGAAGTGATTCACACGAGAAGGCAAATGGAAACAATGGTGGAAAGAATAAGAAATCCAACAACAACAAAGGCAACGTTGATAATAAGTAGGAAAACTCCAAGGAAGATAGGTTAGGAGGTCAAAAAGGGCCTCATGATGGTTGCTACACCTACAAAGGTGATCATTATGCCTCTAGTTTCCCACAATGTTCAAAGGCATGAAATGAAGGAAAATAGCATCAAATCCACGTTGCGGTGGATGATAGACAAGTTGAATATCAAGCCCCACCCATCCAGCTATCAAGTAAGCTTTATGGAAAACATGTTTCTATTTTGATTGATACTAGAGCTACTGAATTTTTTGTTGATCTGAGAATGATTTCTAAGCTATCCATTAGACTTGGAAATGTGGCCTATTCTTGGATGGTCCAATGTGGCAACCGATTGGAGTAAAGGGTGGATTCCTATCTCTTTAGCAATGAGATAGAGATTCCAATCTTCCTGACTCAATTCAACCTCTATGTGGAACCTTTAGGATCCTATGATGTAAATTTTGGGAATCAACTAGTTGACAAAGGACAATTCCATTGTAAACTATGAGGATAAGATGGTGAATTATCTAGATAACTATGGAAACCCAGTTGTGATTTGTGGAATCAAGAGACCACTAAGGCTTAGGTAGATCTCTGATATTTAGCTCAAGAGGGCTTAAATGAAGGGGTGTACCATTTATATGGCACATGTTAGCGAACTTGAGAAAATGAAGCCTTATTTGGATGATTGCTCCATTATTAAGGAGTTCTAAGATGTATTCCTTGAAGAAATCACGAGACTACCACCCAAAAAATAATTTTATTTCTTTATTGATCTAGTACTGAGAGTGGAACCTCAGTCCAAATCCCTATAAAATATGACTACCATCGATTTATTCAAATTGAAAGACCAACTACAAGAACTATTAAGCAAGGGGCTTATTTGACCTAGCGTGTCTCCTAGGAGTGTGTTGGTTATTTTTGTTAAGGATGAAATATTGCACCTATATATTGACTATTGGATGTTGAACAAGGCAGCCATCAAGAATATATATCCTCTTCCAAGGATAGATGAGCTATTTGATTAGATGAAGGGAACAACAATTTTCTCTAAAATAGATCTTAGATCCAATTATCACTAGTTGAGAATAAAAGAAGAGGACATCCATAAGAATTCTTTCCAGGATCAATATGGACACTACGAGTTCGCAGTGGTACCTTTTGGTCTAACCAATGCACCAATAGCTTTCATTAATCTCATGAATAGCATGTTCATAGATTGGTTAGATGACTTCATCTTGATCTTTAGTGATGAAATCCTAATTTATTCCAAGTCTAGTGAGGAGCATGATATTCATGTGAGGATAGGTTTACGACATCTTAGAGAGAAGAATATTTTTGGAAAGTTATCCAAGTGCTCAGTTTATCAAGACATGGTGCATTACCTTAGTCACGTCATATCAATGGAAGGAGTCTATGTAGATCCCGAAAAGATTAAGGCGATAGTAGGATGGCCAACACCTAAGAGTGTGACTGAAGTGCAGAGCTATATGGGACTAGTGGGATATTATAAGAAGTTTGTACATGAATTTTCTCATATTTCATCCCCAATCACCTCTCTTCAAAGAAAATGGAAATTTTTTGTGTAGTGTAGGAAAATGCATACCATTGCATTTTCACACCTTTTTTGGATTGCCTTACTTTATTTATCCTTATTTATGTCTTAATTGGTCCTATTTTGCATCCACAAGCCTAATAAACTACATATTTTTTTCTCTAATCCTGACAATCATCAAAAGGAAAATGATCATTTAATGATTCTTTCTATGTGTCCCTGATTTTTTGGTCAGGACTAAAATGCCACCTAGGGCATCTTAGTCCCCCAAAGGTTTTGGGACCCTGATTTTGAATACACCTAAAAAGGTCCCTTTTTGGAGTCTATGCCCCAAGATTTTAGCCTTAGGACTAAGACGCCACCTAGGGTGTCTTAGTCCTCCTTGGTTTCTTTTTGGGATTTAATTTCAAATTCTGGCAAGATTTGGCCTCCTTTAATTAATGTTTTCCTATGTTGGCTTGGTGTGATGTAATTTCAGATATTAAGTGTAGATAAGTATAAATACAAGGTTCATTCACTTATTTTCATAATAATAATAAGAAGCAAGATATCAAAGAGCATAATAAGCATCCAAGAATTCAAGTATTCATTCAAGAGAATTCAAGAGTAGTTCTTCAATCATTTTGGAGCCATCATCAAGATTCAAGCATCGTATCGAAGGCTATTCTTGTATCATGTGTGTTTTTGTGCTAACATTTGTGATGTAGGGTTTTTATTCAAGCAAGAAATTCAAGCAAGATAGACAAAAACATTCTATTGATTCAAGATCTACATCCATTACAACCATTTCACACAAGTTTGTAGACTTTACAACAAGGGTTTGGTGATTTGTAGCATTTCATGTTGTTCATTCATCATTTCCCTTCATTATTCTATTCCATTTCAAAGTTTAATTACCAAAAAGGGGTTTGACTAAGGTAAACCCCCATTTACTAACAATCAACAAGTTTTTCCTCTCTTGTATGCATGTGATTTCCAATCTAGGTTGAAGATTTGAACATCATTTAGAGTGCAAGATTGTAAATTTGCAAAGTTACATTACAAAGTTGTCATCTTCACAAAAAATCACCTACAAGTCAAATCCAAAAGTTTCATAACTTGATATCTGATAGGAAGCAGGTGCAAACCTTGGAGCTTAGGATCGCATTTAGAGTTTTCAGAAATCTAGAATGGGACTAGTACGCCACCTAGGGAATCTTAGTCGTCCCAAGGGTATTTTTTAGAGATTCTTTCAGATTCTATTTTGAGATTTGAAGTTTCTATATCTACCCCAAAAAATAGTAGCGAGACTAAGACATTAGTAAATGCATATTTGTCCTCCTTATCATATTTGGACAACTTCTTTTCATTT
Organism: Sequoiadendron giganteum; assembly: GCA_007115665.2. Taxonomy (NCBI): domain Eukaryota; kingdom Viridiplantae; phylum Streptophyta; class Pinopsida; order Cupressales; family Cupressaceae; genus Sequoiadendron; species Sequoiadendron giganteum. Next base: position 387,481,614 of record CM021102.1, on the reverse strand, counting down.
TTGGAATCCTTGTTACATATATAGACTTACCATGTACACACATCCTATCTTGTTGTTGCATAATTTCATCATTTGCATCCCTCATTTAGCTTGCATAACTAGGTTTTGTACATTGAATGCTTATTTGTCTTTTCCAAGCATTTATTTTGTTGTGAACCCCTAAAAGTTGAAAGAACCCCCTTCCTAGGTCCTCCTAATTGAGAATTGAGTCACCTTGTGAGGTTGATAGTCAATCCAATTAGGGTTCTTAGGACATTATTGAATTACCTAGAAAAATAGGTGAACACTCATTCACCTCATTTTTTGATGGTTCATTTTGGTGAACCCAACTTGAAATTATTTGGTCTGAGCCCATGGAACCTATAAGACCCCATGAGGACATCCTTTTCCTATCCTACCAAAATTTCAAAGAAAAATGCATAGTCAAGTTATCCCTTGAAAATTTTCCTCCGCCCATGATTGAACCTCCACCTCTTCAAGAAAACAATAGTGAGCTTAAAATTCTTCGATCCAACCAAGACCCAACCATTAAAAATCCCTTGCCTATTTCCTAAAAAATACCAAGAGAAAACCAAACAAGTCCTAATCCGCTTCCTAAGAAAATTTATAAAGCCAAAGAGAAAGTGGTTGAACAACCTTTTATGGCTTCTTTTGTTCTTCTCTCACAAGAAGAAAAGAAACCTATGGTTGATAAAACCTTCTCCTACCCAAACACAGCTTGAAAACCATAATAATAGAAATAGAAATGCTAGATAGCATAGGCGTAGATGTTGTTCTATTGATTGAAAGATGAATGAAGAAAAAAATATCAAAAATCACAATCTGAATCTGATAGAAGTAGTAAACGATGACCCTCCTCTCTTACAAGAATAAAAAAATGCTATGCCTCCAACACAACAAGGACTAGCACCTTCTATGGATATTGTCATTTGTTCTCCTATTGTGGTTAATTTGGATGATGATGACGAAATAGATAAAATTGATGAATAAGTTCATAATGAATTGAATTTGTTATTTTCTTCTTCTATGAGCCTAGACGATAACAACTGTGATGATCCTCCTAAATCGAGTGATGCACCACATGCTAAACTTGGTCATTCTCCTAGTACATCACTTGGTGTTGTCCCTCTCGCTAGTGATCTACATTCCACATATACTAAATAAGACTAGGATGTGGATGACCTATTGGATGGTTGACTTGCATATATTTTACTAGTCTTTTTCATTTCTTTTTTGTATGATTTAATGTGTGTAATGTGATCCCCCATGATATTTTATTTGATGTTCCCTCTCTCTCTGTGCATTCCTCTATTTGTACCTTCATTCTTCTATATGCCATAAGCCTTTTCCTTTTCATTGGCCTTTCATTTTCTTTTTTTTCTTGTATTTTCCTTTTGGGGATGACACAAGGTGTCAAGACACCCTATGTCTCTTCCATGTTAAACAAAAAGGATTTCCTTTTTTTTCTCTTTGTGTGTCACTCTTTCAGTTCTATGCGTACTAGGGGAATGATGATAGTTCTAAGCTCTCTAATATCATTGTAGCAAAGATAAATATTGGCCTTGAATCCATAGATACCTTACGTGTTTCTCAGGGGGTAACCCTCTCTTTTTTTTTTCCTTTTCATGTTTGTCTACTTTAAAGTAATTTCTCACAACATGGTGTTTAGTAATTTATTTAAAGTGGGGGAATACATTAGAATTATTTTGGCATGATTTCATTTTCATTTTTCCATGTTCCTTGATGGGGTTTTCGTATTTCAAGCAATGTGTTTTTCTCTTTGTGGTGACAATGGGAGTAATTTCCTTGAAGAGCGTGATCTATCTTAGCATATTACATTCCTCTTAGTGGTGATATGACACACTGCATTCCCTAAGTTCTGAATCTTTTATCCTTTGATTGGTCCTCTTTTGGAGACATTAGGAACGATGTCCCCTAAGATTAATACCTTGCATGAACTAGGCCAAATCCCTTTGAACATCCCTCTTCATTTTTGTGTTACATCTTGTTCCTTATTAAAGTCATGGAGGTATGGATTTGATATGGTTCCTTGGGGCTCACCTAGTGAACAAATAGCTTCACTAGCCCTTGTGAGAATGCATTTTTCTTTTTGTCCTTATTAAATTCATGAAGGTACGGCTTTGATATGGTCCCTTGGGGCTCACCTAGTGAAAAACTAGCTTCATTAGCCCTTGTGAGAATGCATTTTATTTTTGTCCTTATCATAGTCATGGGGGTATGATGTTGATATGGACTTCCTTGGGATCACCTAGTGGACACCTAGCTTCACAAGCCCTTGTAAGTGCATGCACTTTTGTTTGCATAGTGGAAAAATTTTTCCACTTGTAAACCTTTTTGGATAAATAGTCTAGACCTGGTCCACCACATTGGATGACCAGTCAAAGCTTTATCCATTGCATTTTTCCTTTTTCCTTTTTCTTTGGTAGTGTATGTTTGCAATCTAATTATATCCTTGTATATCGTCTAAAGCATGTCCCTTTGTGCCTATGTTAGTCTATCATAGGATCTTGATCCTGGGGGCTTGGCCACCCTCTTGGTTATTTTCATCCTATCTTACTAACATTTGTACATTTCAACCCCTCTTGTTTGCATGGTTGGCTACTTTAGTGTGAGTTTGAAGCAAGTTCATCCTCTCATTAAAGTGGGGGCTAAATGTAGTCTACAAAAATGCATACCCTTGAATTTTCACACTTGTTTGGGCTGACATCACTTTATTTATCCTTCTTTATGTATTAATTTGTCCAATTTTTCATCCACAAGCCTAATAAGCTACACATTTCTCTAGCTAATCTCGACAATCATCAAAGGGAAAATGATCATTTTATGATTATGTTTGTGTCCTTGATTTTTTGGGTTGGGATTAAAACGCCACCTAGGGCATCTTAGTTCCCCAAAGGTCTTGGGACTCTAATTTTGAATACACCTAAAAAGGTCCCTTTTTGGAGTCTATGCCTTGAGATTTAAGCCTCGGGACTAAGATGCCAGCTAGGGCGTCTTAGTCCTCCTTGGCTTATTTTTGGGATTTAATTTCAAATTCTAGTGGGATTTAGCCTCCTTTAATTTATATTTTCCTATGTTGGCTTGGTGTGATGCAATTTCAGGATATTAATCATATATAAGTATAAATACAAGGTTCATTCACTCATTTTCATAATAATAATAAGAAGCAATATATCCAAGAGCATAATAAGCATCCAAGAATTCAAGTATTCATTCAAGGGAATTTAAGAGCAGTTATTCAAGCATTTTAGAGCCATCATCAAGATTCGAGCATCATATCAAAGGCTATTTTTGCATCATGTATGTTTTTGTGCTAACATTTGTGATGTAGGATTTTAATTCAACCAAGAAATTCAAGCAAGATCTATCAAAGCATTCCATTGATTCAAGATCTACATCCATTGTAGCCATTTCACAAAAGTTTGTTGACTTTACAACAAGGGTTTGGTGAGTTGTATCATTTCATGTTGTTCATTCATTATTCCCTTTCATTATTTTATTTCATTTCAAGGTTTAATTACCAACAAGGGGTTTGACCAAGGAAAACCCTCATTTACTAACACAACAAGTTTTTCCTCTCTTGCATGCTTGCAATTGAAGATTTAGGTTGAAGACTTGAAGATCATTTGGAGTGAAATATTGCAAAGATGCAAAGTTGGATTAAAAAGTTGTCATCTTCACGAAGACTCACCTACATATCAAATCTGAAATTTTGAGAATCTGAGATCTAAGAGGAAGAAACTGTAGACCTTAGAGCTCAAGATCACATTCAAAGTTTTTAGAAATATATAACATGACTAATACACCACCTAGGGAGTCTTAGTCCTCCCAGGGGTATTTTCATATATTCTTTGAGATTCTATTCTGAGATTCAAAGATTCTACATTTGCCTTGAAAAATAGCAGCGAGACTAAGACAACAATAAGGGGATATTTTTCCTCCTTGACATATTTGGACAACTTATTTTCATTTCTGGAATTCTTGTTACATCTCTAGACTTCCTAGGTACACACATCCTATATTTTTGTTGCATAATTTCATAATTTGCATCCCTCATTTGACTTGCATAACTAGGTTTTGTAGGTTGAATGCTTATTTGTCTTTTCCAGGCATTTTTTTGGTGGTGAACTCCTAAAAACTGAAAGAACCCCTTCCTAGGTCCTTCTAATTGAGAATTGAATCACCTTGTAAGGTTGATAGTCAATCCAATTAGGAATCTTAGGAAATTATTGAATGACCTAGAAAAATAGATGAACACTCATTCACCTCATTTTTTGATGGTTTAGTTTGAATGGATGGAAAAGTGTGAGCAAGCTTTGCAAATATTGAAGGAGAAGCTCACAATAGACCTGGTGTTGGTCATACCTGATCCTAATGGGCAATTTATAGTAATCATAGATAATTTGGGAGATGATGGAGGAGATGTATTAATACAAGATGGGAAAGTGGTGTCGTATAAGTCTAGGAAGCTTAAACAACATGAAAGAAACTACACACCACATGATTTAGAATTGGTTGCAATATTTCACTCCTTGCAAATGTGGAGGCATTATCTATTGGGGAAGCCATTTAGGCTGAAAAATGGATCATTTGGAACTGAGATATATCTTCACCCAACCAAATTTTAATGCATGTTAGTGAAGATGGTTGGAATTCCTTAGTGAGTATGACTTTGGAATTGACAATATTAAAGGAAAATAGAATAGAGTGGCATATTCTCTTAGTATACAAAGAAATTTTGTAGCCATGACCTCGACTCAATTCAATCAAAGGTAGTAGGTGATGCGACACCTTCCAAGGGATGGGCACTATGAGAGGGTAAAGAAAGCTCTATAGGAAAACCCTTCTAACCATAAATGTGACGGGTATGAAATTGAACCAGATGCAATATTAAGATACTAGAGGAGAATGTATATTCTAGAATCTAGGGAAGTCAAAATGTTGGTCTTGGAGGAGATCCACAATGCACCAAATTCAAGGCACCCTTGAGTTTTCAAAATGATCGTAGAGTTGAAATCATTGTATTTTTGGTCTAAGCTCAGGAAGGATGTAGTCGAGTGTGTAGCTAGATTCTTGGAATTTCATTGAGTCAAGGTTGAACATGTGCATTTAGTAGGGATTCTCTATCCTCATGACATACCTAAGTATAAGTGGTAGGTGATCAATATTGACTTTATTTGGGGGTTTCCATTGAGAGAGAATTAGCATGATGTCATCTTAGTAGTAGTCAATAAGTTGACTAAGGTGGCACACTTCATTCTAGGGAGCCTAAAGGATGGATCATTGACCTTGGCCAAGAAATTTTTCCAAGAGATCTTCCGTTTAAATGGAGTTCTAGAGACTATTATATAAAAAAAAGATACCCAGATGATGTCCAAATTTTGGTTGAATTTGAATGCAGCCTTGGGAAGTAAGTTGAATTTTAGTTTGGCATACCATCCTTAGAATGATGACCAAACTAAAAGAATCAACTAGGTAGTAGAGGATCCCCTATGGATGTACTACATGTACCAATAGTATAAGTGGGAAGAGTATCTACCTTTAGTAGAATTTTCATATAATAACTCTTTATATGTGTCCTTAGGTATGACACCTTTTGAGGCTCTTTATGAGTGAAAGTGTCCTACACCCATCAGTTGGAATATATTGGAGGATGGGATTATAGTGGGTCCTAAAATGCTCAAAGAGATGGAACAGTAGATGAAACTCATCAAGGGACAACTAAAGGAAATGATATATAGATAAAAATGTTATGCTGACAAGAATAAAACCTTCAGATAGTTCTTAGAGGGAGATAAAGTCTTCTTGAGGGTCAAGATGCATAAGAGCTCCATTAATTTTGGAAAATCTTCCAATTTGGCCCCTAGATATGTGGGTCCCTTCAATGTGCTAGAAGTCATTAACCCAATTGCATACCAAATTTCTCTACCACCTACTTTAGCTCGACTCCATAATGTATTTCCTATTTATTTTCTTAAGCCATATCATCTAGATGCATCTCATATACCTAACTGGCATCCTTTATAGGTACAAAATCTAGAAGTGGTGCCGGTGGATCCCATTAGAATTCTGGATAGACATAATGTTAAATTCTGAAATAGAGATATCGTCCAATATAAAGTTTAGTGGGATCAATATTTTGAAGACAATGCTACTTGGGATGATGTAGAGTAAATAGAATGCTCCTTTCCTCATTTGATTACTAGATATATTATTTATTTTCATCAAGATACTATTGTTCTTGTATTTTGGATTGCATATTTTGGCATGAATAAAAATATGATTGAATATTGAAAAATACATATTTAATTTAGTGTTGTCTGATAATACATTGGGGTGATGTCTCTTCCAAGTGGGGAAGGATGTCACATCTTGAATTTTTTTTGTACTTACTACTGTTAAGTTCTGTTAATAATTATGGGAAATAAAATTTATCAGTTGACTTGTGATAAATTTAATATTTTACTAGAATCTAAAATATATTTATGTTATATTTCGATTGAATATGAAAGATGAAAATTATGATGTGAAATGGAATCTTTTTTCTTTGAGCATTGGTTAAATGTTACTGATGAAACTCTTCATGTGCAAGTGTGTGAATGCAGGAACAGGTTGAAGACTGAGAACATGGTTGAGGTAGGAATATTTAGCCGGATGACAATGGTAATCTTGATGGAATCTGGAGCATACACACACCACTATAAATAATGACTTTTGCATTAAAATTTCAATATGGTAGAAATCACCATTCATGTGAAATGGACTAATGAATGACTAAGAAATTTTGTGAAAAAACTATTTGTTAGATTATTTATCTATCTTGATTATTTAATGATATAGCATTCGAAAGAAAACAAGACACTAATAAATGAAGTGTTATTGATTGTATTGATGCATAAATTCAATAAAATTTACTTTGAGAAGATGATTTAAAGAAGAAAACACAATTTAAAAATCACTTGAGAAATAACAAATGTGAAAATAACTTTTAATTTTTTGTTTTTAGAATGTTATTTAAAAGGTTATTATTTTAGTTTAGATAAATAATAATCAGTACTAAGGATATTTTTCAAGATTCAAAATTGAAGAATTGATGGGTTGAGGGCTACCAATAATCCCAAAACATAAGAGAATTAATTGCATAATGGGGCCGCTAACTTTTATTGACTCCACCAAATATAGTGAAAAAAAAATTTTGTGAAGGGAAATGAATCACAAAAATAGAGAAAAAATAGGAGAAAGCATGGCTAAGGGGTATTTGTTCAAAAATGAAAGTAGAAAGACATCGATTCTAGGGAAGAAAACATGCTTTTTTAGAAAAGTCTCAAGTCTTCATCTGCTTTTTTTGGCCAAGAGTGATAAGGTAGAGGTAAGGCTAATTTATCAGGAAACTTTCCATTTCCTTTCATTTTCCCACTCTCTATTCATTTGAATTCTCAACTTTAAATATGGTTTTCCTATTGTTAGAAAAAAAATTAATCAGTATTACTTTCCCTATTTAAGGGCACCTTGTAATAGATAGTCAATACTCTTTCTTTTGGAGTCGATCCATTCATTGTTGAACCCTACTCTATGTCTAACCATGGAAACCATATTTTCTTGCATATCATTCATGAAACTCTATTTTGTGAGAGTATCATCCATGGGTTTAACTTTTAAAAAAGTGATTCTCTATGTAAGACCCATGGGCATGCATGGTTGCATGTTATAGAGGAACCATTGCATGTCAAGGAATAACCCATCGAATGCAATTATTACAAAATTCTATCTTTTCCATGAGCCAAAGAGACCATGCTTAGTTAGAGAAAGTCACCTATCCTCATTTATCTGACTCTAGGTTATTTCATATCATTGTATTATGAACGAAGATCCATGCCATTGTAGTAATGGGTTTGTGGAGGATCATGATGGGCCAAAAAGTGGCAATATGATGGGTATGTGGCTAATGACTTCTTTTTTACCCAAAATTGATGAAATGAAAAGGGTTTTTAAAGGAGATTCTCATCTTTCTACCAATATAGATTATGCTTTATTTTGAATTTAATAAATAATTATTATTTATTTTCTATTGAACTACGACTAAAGTCATGATTGATAGGCAGATTGAAAAACATCTATAGCTTTTAAATAGTATAACATTTTTTTAATCTAAAACATGCACCACATTCTATGATTCACATACTATAAGATTAAAAAATTAAAAAATGAATTTCATGAAGGTTTGACCAAGTGAAGGTGGTTAGATATATGAGACTTTATATTTTTTAAAATTTTTAATAAAAAAATTATAATTAATTATTTACTTGGAAACAAATTACAAAAAAATATACATCACATCGGGACATTAGTCCTCTACTTATATTTAAAATCTTATAAAAAATAATTATCATTTTAGTGTGGTTAGGGTGGTTAGACAGACACCTACTTCTTATTTTTTCCCTGAAATTTAAGTACTATATTATTGAAATTTCAAATTTTTACCAAATAGATTTTAATTTTTTGTAAATAAACCTAGTAGTTTAGAAGCTACATTAAATTTTCTACAAAATCTATTCTTACATATTTTTGAAATAATATAGATAACTTATTCAAATTTTTATGTCAAGTTGCCTAACTCTTATTTTTCTGAACTTTTTGCCACTTAAGGACTTGTTTTTTCCATGATGATCTTGCACATGCCCTAATTCCATAAAGAGCCATGAATTTAAGGCCTCTAAAGCCAAATGTTTTAGTTTTTGGGAGGCCTTTTGTTCATGAGGCCAACCCCTCAGATATTCTGTAAGACCCCTCTGTTTTGCCTCTTTTGATCGAACAGTGTTTTGTTTGGTTATGTCTTGTTTTCTATTAGTACCTTGTCTATGGTACTCGGTTACTGTTAATCTCTATCTTTATCATGATTTGGTGTGATATTTTGTTGTGATGGTATTTTATCCTGATGTTATCATTATGTCATGCTTTGGATTAGCATAGTGGATAATTGAATTAATGATGTTTATGCTTTTGATCGTATTAATGATGTTAGATTCGTCAGTTAGTAAGACTATATTGGTGAAGGGGACAAGATTGCATCACTCGCTTGTGAGTGCCCTGCGATCTTGAGATTTCCTCTTTATGGTGTGTATTTCATGATGTTCATATTATATGTTGTTGTTACTTGATTTTCAGGTTGAAAGGTACAGGACATTGACTCCACTTGGTTTCAGAAGTTTGAGCATGTCTAATGCCCAACAGTATTCGATTGGGAGATAGTAGCTAGGTTTCCCATGTCAAGTCATCACCCTAGTCATAAGTGTGTCATCAGTTTTAGTTTGATTCAGTTGTTTTAATACTATTTAAATTGTCAAGATTTTATTTAATTTTAACTTGAAAAGGGTAATTAAATGACTTTATGTATTTAAGTTGTTGATTAAATTAATCTAGTTATAATGTGAAAAATGTTATTTAATATATTAATTAATTTAATTTAATTAATAAAATAATTTGATCTTGGAGTAGATTTATTTTATTGATTAATTAAATTAATTGTATTGATTTGAATTAAGTTATTCATTTTGGAAATTAATAGATATATTGAATTGAAATTAAGTTTGAAAATTGAAAAAAAGGGTTTTAATTTCATTTTTGAAAATTTTAAATGCAAAAAAAAATTTGAAATTAGAGATATTAATATATTTTCTATTTTGATTTAAAAAAAAGAAGAAAAGTTGTTCATTTTGGAGGATTTTTGCTCTAAAACCCTCTCCTTGTCATTTTCTTTAAAAATGGGAATTGGATGCATTTGTGGATGGAAAGAGATGGGATTTGTTTTGGATTGGATAGGAATGGGTGGAGGATTGCTCGGGTGTCTGGATTCTTCATCTGTCTTTGTGTTTTCCAAGCTTTGTGTGATTGTGTGTGGCAACAAAATTGAGGTAAGTTCATTTTTTCTTCTCCCTTTGATTGTGTTTTGTCATTTAGAGGTCATGCTCACCCTTAAGGGAGCATAGGACTTCCCATTTAGATTTCAAATTGAGCAAAATTAGTTCATTTAAATTGTTTTGTGATTTTTTTGGAAAATGTCAATTTGTGCCCTCATCATGGCAATTTTTTTTCAAAATCATTGAAAAGTGAAATTGACGTTAAAAGTGTGTTATTGGGCATATTTAGAGCCAAAGGGTATTTTTAGAAAATTGAAATTGAAACTTTAAAATTTGAAGCTTTTCATCAATGGAGTTTTTGGGAATTTATGGTTTTCCAATGTAAAATAAAATTAGAAAAATTGAAATTGTGCATGTTTTATGATGAATTTTAATGCGGGGATAGAATTATCCCTATTAATTTTCGAGTTAGAACCAAGTATTGCTAGAATTTTTGGTTTTTGAAATTTAAAATTTGAAGAAATTTCAAGCTATTTTAATGGTGTTTTGAAGAAATTTTTGGTTATTGGCCATTTAAAAAGTTGGAAAATTTTGAAAGTTTTAAGTGAATTATGATGTCTTGGAATGTGTGAGTGAAGGTGTACCTTGTGAAATTTTGAAAGAAAATATTTTATATTTTATATATTATAATTTATAATATTAAAATATTTAAAAATAATATTTAATATTATATTTTATAATATTAAATATTAAAATATTAATCAAATGTTTAGTTATGAAGATTATATTATTTTATTCATATGGTTTTAAATTTTTAATTTTAATATATGGATTTAATGATGGAATTGATACATACGTTAAAATATTGATTTAAGTATAATTGAGAATATTCAAATATTGTGTTCTTAGTCAAATTATTAGATTTATTCTGAAGTAATATTATTTGAAAGGACAAATTTGGAATTTAATATAAATGTGTTTAAAGGCAATAAATTATTGAGTGTTATGAAAGGAAATGGCTTTAGTATATCCAAATTAGTTTAATTCCTCGCAACTTGCCTTCGTGATTATTTCCTTTGAGTTCATGTTTTGGGGAGATGGGTTAAGTGTATTTAACCTGTAAGTCTTCCAAAGGACCCTGGAGGTTGGGGGTTGTCGTCTTGTGATGTTGACTATTTGTTAATTCCCTTGGGTAGTGCATGAAGTTATGTCAATGTTATACCTGGTTTCTACGAACGGGAATGTTTTGTGCCTCTTGAGAAAGGAGTGGATTTTGTAGTGTGTGCCTCCTTGCCATGAGTGGTTTTGTTATTGTTGTTACCTCTAGTGTTGGAGATGGATTTATCTTATGTCACCTCCTGAGAAAGGAGTGGATGTGTTATCTTGTATGTTGCACTTTGTACCCTTGGTGTTTGGATGGTATGTGTGTTGTCAAGTAGAAGAGTGGCTTTCGTAGGGGCCAGAGCCCAGAAGAAGTAAGATTGGGTAACCTTCGGAAGTGGTGTAATTAAGTGATAACTAAATCAATATACTTAGAAGTTTGGGTAGTACTACACACTAGAAAGATAATTATGCCTCACTCATAGACTCAAGTGCTCGTTTAGACTTGGGATGAGTGGGAAGGCCTAGAATGGCAAGGTCATCTATCTTGTCTGTACGAAAGATATTTGGCTCCGCATGAGTGAGTATGGGGGCTGGGATCCGGTAAAGGTCACCAAGATAACCTTTTCTTGTGGGGGCCAGAGCATAGGAAGAATCCCAAAGGATAACCCATGATGAGCTGTGTGATGACACTCTATCTAGGACAATAGTTAGATCTTGTTTATTGTGGGTATGGTTTCCATAACATACCTAATGTGACCATAGTTGGTATTCGATTATTATGTGTATGGTTCTCTTAACATACTTGTTTTGTTTTATTTCTGGAAGCAATGTGACCATGTAGAGTTGTCCTTGTGTTGTACTCGTGATGCTCTTGAGTTGTTCTTATGTGGTACTTGAGCTGTACTTGTTATGTACTTGTGTGGTACATGTGATTGGATGTGTCAGTTTGGTTCAGTGATGATTTAGCCTGTGTCTAAAGGTAGATGGTCTTGGCTAGGATTCCTTGTTAATATCTCCTAGCATGGGGGGTGGGCCTTTGGGTTCCACTTGGTTGGGTGGTGTGCACCTAAATCTGTTGGGTTCTTTCTTCATGTTCACGTGGATGAGACTTCTAGTTGGAGAGATCGTGGGTTTCAGTATTAGTTCTTGGTTTATTCCATTTCAGTTGATCTTGTATTATTTACCCCTCTTGTTATCGAGGTGGATTTTGTAATTGTAATCCTATTTATTGGACTTGCCTCATTCGGGGAATGAGAGTCGTAATTGTAATATTTAATTATGGATAAATGGATTGAAAGTTATCTTTATGCTTGATGTAATTATCTTTTGGAATGCATGTGTTTAATTTATTTAGTAATTAAATGACATGGTTTATATTCATGTTGTTGTTGTGGGTTATTAAGTAATCTCAGTCTCGTAACCTTAGAGGATGTTTGCATTGGGAAGTGAACTTGTATATTAATTATACTTGAACAAAAAAAAAAATAACCTGTTTAAGTAGTTGTTTGCATCATCCTCTAGGGTTGCGTGGCGGGGTGTTACACATTCAATATTTTTTCTAAATTTTATTTGAGATCCAACCATGTATTAAGAGGTCGAGCCCAAGCCTTCTATATTTAAATGAAGGTGTTATCATTATCAGATGCATGTTTCTCAAAAAATGGGCATGGATAGTCGAGATACACCATCGCCCTATCCATATGCTTATCATTCAAAATATAGCCATAAAAGGTCAATCGATGCTTAAGGATTGAGTTGATATTGTTGGCACGATAAAGGCCAAATGTTACATTTGATTCCATTGTATATTCTAATCATGGTTCGATTGATTGAAAAAATAATGATATCCTCATTCTGTTAAATGATGGCATTCCTTTCATTGCATATATAATGTCTCTACTTGAACATTCCAATCCTTCAATTCAAAGAGCTATGCAATAGAGCAGAGCGATATCCTTTGTGTTTTTACAGAATCCTTAATAGGTAGTTGATGCAGTTCCCATCTACCACTATTAATCATTTCTTAACCTACAAGTGATGTATTAACATGTATATATGTATATATGAATACATTCATGTATGCGCACATGTATAAAGGTGATGTAAAATGGTTGAATGATCACTTTCATTGAGTAGTAAACTTGACACCAATGGAGTCTTATAATTGTATTTTTAAATGTTGTTAAAATTAGATGAATTAAAAGTCTTGACAATAAGATAATATATGAAAAACATGAATATCAACCAAATGACATATATCATTTTGATTGACCTTAAAATACACATTCTTTAGAATAAAACTACACTTATTTAAATCTGAAATGTTCAACCATACTTTATCATTTTAGTCTACTAGAAATGGAATATCAATTCTATATCAAACTTTTTTCACCTTTTTGATGTTTTAAAATTATAGAACAAATGATGACAAAGAAATGTTATAACCAATTGACTGGTTTACCAATTATATTTTTCTCTTTATTTCAGTATAGTTGTTATGGATCAAGATGTATAACATAATGAAATTCTGATAGAAGTTATTTCCTCTAGAAATAAAGATTTGCATGTAAATGAATCATTCTAAAAATTATTTCTTTTAAAGAGAACTTATACACATACATTTTCAGTTATGATTAGAAATCCATATATGCGTACATGCATAAATACTTCATTTATGCATATACATATACATGTGATATACCTTCTTTAAAAAATATATTTTTTTCTTATCTGAAATGTAGATTTCATTTCAAGTAAGATGGATTAATGGAAATCTATAAAAAACCGATGCATGCACTGTGACAATTTTCATGATATTACTTTTAAGAACAAGGTCAATGTAGGATCATGGGGGTCCAAACCAAGCCCTTAAGCGGCAATAAAAATTCAAAAAAAATAGACTTAAGCAACTTGACATAAAAAGTTCAATAGTTTATTAACATAATTTGAAAAATATGTTAAAAAAAAATTGTAGAAAATTGAGTGTAGTTTCAAAGATACTTGTCCTGTTTTGGAAAAAGTAAATCTATTTCGTGAAATTTTCAAATTTCAATACACTAGTACTAAATTTTCAAGAAAAAATTAAAAAGTAGTTGTATGTTTGACCAACCTAAGTACAAGCATTTTTTATTTTATTTTTAAACTTTCAATATAAGTAGGGGAAACATGCTCGAATGTGCCACATTTTTTTATTTTTTTTGCAAGTAAATAATTAGTTATGAATTTTTAATTAGAAATTTTAAAAAAATATTAAAACTCATTTTTTTGACCACCATAACTTGGTCAAAAATTTATGAAAATAAATTTATTTTTAATCCTATAGTATGGGAAGCATAGAATGTGCCATGTCTTTCAGATTCAAAAAATATGAAATTGTTTAAGAATTATAGATTTTTTCAATCAGCCTATCAATCACGACTTTAGTCAGAATGCATGTAGAAATTGATCAATAATATTATCTATTTAATTCCAAATAATTCATATCTTATATTGGTGGAAAGATAATTTTTTATCAATAAACCTTTTTCATTTCATCGAATTCAAATAAAAGCAATGTCGTCAATCGCTTTTGGGTCATATCACCACATTTTAGACCCCCATGATCCTGCACTCACCCAACTCGTATTACGTTAAAAATATAATTGCTTAAATTTAAAATTTGGTTAATTTTCTTACATAGGCATATTTAATAGAGATAGTCAAATGAATCAGATGTAGACTATGATGTAGATAGATTGATTTAGGAAAGATTGGCTAGGAAAACTATTGAAACTAGATTTAATATTTACAAATGTGAAAACATAGATAAGATGTATGTTATCTTATGTTACAAGAGGTTATCTTTTGGGATGGGTTCTTAAAACGGGCTAACAAAGATAGGTTTTTCTTTTTCCCAAAATCTATATTTTTATGTATATACAACATATGCTTGGCCAAGTGTTTGTAGTCCATTATGTTGAATGGTCTAGCTTTTATGATGAAACCTCTCTATAATTTCATTCCATAGAACTTACATGTTCTAAATGTAGATATAAATGCATGTAGATGTTTGGCACACACTAGATTCCACCTTATATATTGTATCTCTTGCTAAGTATTCCATGCAAGGTTAGGAATTCTTCGAGTTAGGAAGAATACTAGGGAAGC
The DNA here is from genome assembly GCA_007115665.2 of Sequoiadendron giganteum. Taxonomy (NCBI): domain Eukaryota; kingdom Viridiplantae; phylum Streptophyta; class Pinopsida; order Cupressales; family Cupressaceae; genus Sequoiadendron; species Sequoiadendron giganteum. The sequence continues at coordinate 387,466,486 of CM021102.1, read as the reverse complement.
ATAGCTTCATGGTTGGGCGAAAAATTCCCTGAACCATGTTCTCATCCACCGAATGTGGCAAGAGTTGAAGAGGATCACATGAAAACCCATATTCTTAATTTTGTACTATGTATTTCATAACGTAAAATGAGCTGACTAAGTGGCAAGATGGCCCAAGTAAAACCTTATAATTTGTAAAGTTGACATGAGATGCTATGATGGAAAATAGCTAATTGACTATCTTTGTAGTGTAGGAAAATGCATACCCTTGCATTTTCACACTTGTTTGGGCTTGCCTTGATTTATTTATCCCTATTTTTATCTTAATTGGTCCTATTTTACATCCACAAGACTAATAAATTACATATTTTATGGCTAATACCAACAAACTACAATGGATAAATGATCATTTAATGGTTTTGTCTGAGTGTCCTTGATTTTTTGGTCGGTACTAAGATACTACCTAGGGAATATTTATCCCCTTAAGGTCTTGGGACCCTGATTTCAAAGGCACCTTAAATGAGCCCCTTTTTGGAGTCTGTGCCCCAATTTTTTAGCCTTGGGATTAAGACGTCACCTAGGGTGTCTTAGCCCCCCTTAATTTTTTTTTGGTATTTAATTTCAAATTCTGGTGAGATTTAGCCTCCTTTAATTAATCAATTCATATGTCAGCTTGTTGTGGTGTAATTTTAGGATATTAAGCATGGATAAGTATAAATATAAGGTTCTTTCACTCATTTTCATATCCAAGAATTCAATTCTTTTGTGAGAGCATTCATAATAGTATAATTGAGTTTACAAGAGAACTCAAGAGCAATCGATCAAGCATTTGGAGCCATCATCAAGATTCAAGCATCATATCAAGGAGATTGTTGCATCATGTGTGTTTTTGAGCTAATATCTATGATTTAGGGCTTTGATTCAAGCAAGCAATTCAAGTCCATATCTATCAAGCATTCCTTTGATTCAAGCTCTATGTCCAAGCCTAGCCATTTCACACAAGTTTATAGATTTCATAGCAATCATTTAGTGAGTTGTAACATTACATTTTTTTCATTCATCATTTCCCTCCATTCCATTTAATTTCAAGGTTTAATTACCAACAAGGGGTTTGACCAAGGAAAACCCCCATTTACTACCAATCAACAATTTTTTTCCCTCCTATGTGTTTGTGATTGCAGATTTAGGTTGAATACTTGAAGATCATTTAAAGTACAAAGTTGCAAAGTTGCAAAGTTGCATTACAAAGTTGTCATCTCCACGGAAACTCACCTATAGGCCAAATTGAAAAGATTCAGGACCTAAGATCAGAGAAGAAGGAAGTGCAAACACTGAGCCTCAAGACCACATTCAAAGATTTTGGAAATTCTAGATGGGACTAAGTCACCATATAGGGCATCTTAGTCCTCCTAAAGGTATTTTGTAGATATTCTTTCATATATGGTTTCGACATTCGAAGATTCAGCATTTGCACCAAAAAATAGTATAGGGACTAAGTCAATAGTAAGGGTTTCTTAGTCCTCCATAACACATTTTGATAGCTTATTTGCATTTTTGGAATCCTCATTACATTTCTGTAACTCCTAAGTACACATGCCCTAACTTTTTGTTGCATAATTTCATCATTTACATCATTCATTTAGCTTGAATAACTAGGTTTTGTGAGTTGAATGGTTAGTTGTCTTTTCCAAGACTTTGTTTGGTGGTGAACCCCTCAAAGCCTAAGAGAACCCTTCCTAGGTATTCCTTGTTGAGAATTGACTCACATTTGAAGTTGATAGTTAATCCAATTTTGATTCCTAGGACATTATTGAATGATAATAGGAAAATAGTGGTGTTCTATGACATAGGTTATAAATCATCACCATTTGCACATTGTTTAGTCTTTAATTTTATTATTCATAATGTCTTATTTTAATTTTTTTTGTGATATTCATGTATGACACATTACATTTGGTATCAGAGCTTAGGTTTTAGCTCTAGGCCTATGAGCCTTCAATGGTCTAAGTTAGGGTTAGTTGACCCTTAATTCAATTTTGAGTTTAATGAACATGAATTAAATGTAGGTATGGGAAGGTCAAAGTCAAGGGAAAAGAAGGGAAAGACCATTAGGGATACTAAGAAGAAAGTTTTTAAAGAGAGCCCAATGCTAGAGGTCCACCCTAAGATTCCCAACAATGATACTTATGCACACACCCTTACTTGACTCAAGTTAGAGAGGGGTAATAAAATTGGAGAGCCTAAGAATAATGTTAAAACTAATAAACCTTTGACAATTTGAGATTGGTGTTTGGGGTGTGGACCCAATGCACTCATTCTAACTAAAGAGGAAAAGGAGTGCCAATGTGCACATCCTACCTCTTCGTAGAAGGTTGTAATAGACTTTTATTCGGACCCAAAAGAGTGTCCTCTAGATGATGATGAATAGCCCACCTAGTAAGGAGGAAATTTTTTCTAATCAAGATCTTTGTAATTCAATATTATTATGAATAAAGAAAGTCTTTATTGTGTTCAAAATGTGAGCTTGTATGACTTACTCTTATTATAAATGGACTTGAATATATTTTCAATATTACATGTCATAATAAATCATAATTATGTGCTTGAATGTTTAATTATAGAAAACTTGTGATAGTTACACTAAACATGATTTGTGATGGAGGTTGAACAAGAACCATAATGGTAACCACTTGGAATGGAGGTCTGAGTGGTGATCAAAATGAAGGTCGAAATGAAATACTAGATAGGATCCTCAACCTCTTAAATTGATAACAAAATAAGATGGACCATCTGGAAGGATATTTTTGAGATATTTGAGATGGTAAGCATTAGAGGAATGAGGAGAAAACACAAGGGAATAGAGAGCTCGATGTCAATAAATGAGCAAGAATCAAAGGAAAGCTCATAAAGGACTTGAAAAGAGTGGCTTTGCCAAATTTTGATGGAAAAACCATTAGAGATGGAGTGAAAGCATGGATCATTGAAATGGAGAAGTACTTTAGGATTCAAAATTTATCAAATAAAAATAAGGTTGTATGGGAAGCCTATCAGCTATCTGGTGAGGTAGCTACCTAGTGGGACAATAAAATGGCAGAATAGATTCTACAACTTGGAGAGATCACCTAGGAATAATTTCTCCAATATTTTTAGAAAAGGTGGCTCCCTCATCACTTCTTTGATAAGAAGATTATAGAGTTTTAGAACTTAGTTCACGGGAATAGCTCAATAACTCAATACTAGGAAAAATTCACACATTTGTTCAAGTATGTGCCCTAGTATCAAACCAATGAGTGCTTCTAAATCAGGAATTTTATACTTGGATTGAAGCCTCAAATTGGGGTAGAGGTAGACTTGGGTATGTGTAGGATCATGATGGGCCAAAAAGTGGCAATATGTAAGTGATATGATGACTCATGTGGCTGACGACTTTTTTTTTACCCAAAATTGATGAAACAAAAAGGGTTTTCAAAGGATCTATTCTCAAATTTCCACCCATATAAATTATGCTTTACTTTGAATTTAATAAATAATTATTTTTCATTTTCTATTTGAATTACGAAAAAATTCCTAATTGATAGGCTGATTGAAAAACATCTATAACTTTCAAACGGTGTCACATTTTTTGAATCCAAAACATGTGTCACATTATATGCTTTGCACACTATAGGATTAAAAAAAAAAAAATTGAATTTCATGAAGTTTTGACCAAGTTAAGGTGGTTAGATAGACGAGTTTTTATATTTTTTAAAATTCATAATTAATAATTTACTTAGAAAAAAATTATAAACTAATATGCATCACATCGGTACATGAGTCTTCTACTTATATCTAAAAGATTATTAAAAAAAATTATCATTTTATTGTGGTTAGGGTGGTCAGACAGACACCTACTTCTTATTTTTACCCTAAAATTTAAGTACTATTGCATTGAAATTTCCAATTTTGACCAAATAGATTTAAAAAAATAAAATAAAGGTCTAGTAGTTTAGAAAATACATTCAACTTGCTATAGATTCTATTTTGACATGTTTTTGAAATAATATAGATAACTTATTCAAATTTTTACGTCAAGTTTCCTAACTTTGATTTTTTTGAGTTTTCATTGCCACTTAAGGGCCTGTTTTTTCCATGATGATCCTACACATACCCACTTACATAACCGACTCACGGGAATGTGCAGGATTATCATGGAAAAAATAGGCCCTTAAGTGGTAATATATTTTAGAAAAATCAGAGTTAGGTAACTTGACATAGAAATTTGAATATGTTATCTATATTATTTAAAAAATATGTAAGAATAGAATATGTAGAAAATTGAATGTAGTTTCTAAACTACTAGGTTTATTTAGAAAAAAAATAAAATCTATTTGGTAAAAATTTAAAATTTCAATGCAGTAGTACTTAAATTTCAGGGAAAAAATAAGAAGTAGGTGTCTGTCTGACCACTCTAACCACAATAAAATGATAATATTTTTTTATAATATTTTATATATAAGTAAAGGACTCATGTCTCGATGTGATGCATATTTTTTTGTAATTTTTTTCCAAGTAAATAATTAATTATGATTTTTTATTATAAATTTTAAAAAATATAAAAACTCGTACATCTAACCACCTTAACTTGGTCAAAACTTCATGAAATTCAATTTTATTATTTTTAATCCTATAGTATGCAAAACATAGAATGTGACGCATGTTTTGGATTCAAAAAATGTGATACCGTTTGAAAGCTATAATTTTTTTTCAATCAGACTATAAATCGGGACTTTACTCGTAATTCAAATAGAAAATAAATAATAATTATTTATTAAATTCAAAATAAAGAACAATTTATATTGTTGGAAAGTTGAGAATCTCGTTTAAAAACCCTTTTCGTTTCATCAATTTTGGGTAAAAGAAAAGTCTTCAGCCACATGGGCCATCATATCACTTACATATCACCACTTTTTGGTCCATTATGATCCTGCACATACCCTCACCATGGAGGAGGTATTTGAGAAGGCCACCAAGAAAGAACATAAGTTGCAAAAACTATATAATCTTTGAAAAGATTTAGAATCTAAGCCTCAATTTAGGAATAAGAAAATTCAAAAATGAGACAAACCCCATTAGATCAGGAATCCGAAGAGGGGAAGTTATTCACAGGAGAAGGAAAAGGGTAGAAATGGAAAAACGAATAAGAAGGCCAATAGTAGGAAAGGAAACTTTGATAATAAGAATAAGAGATCCAAGGAAGAGAGGTTGGAAGGTCTAAAAGTGCCTCATGATTGTTGCTACACCAATGGAGGTGATAATTATGCCTCTATTTTCCTATAGCATTCAAAGGGATGAAAGGATGGAAAACAACATTAAATTCATGTGGTAGTGGATGATAGACAAGCTAAATATCAGGCCTCACCAATCAATCCATCCGGTAAGATTTACGGAAAACATGCTTTTATTTTGATTGATACTAGAGCTGTTAGATTTTTTTTGATATAATAATGCTTTCTAAGCTATCCATTAGACTTGGAAATTGGCCAATTCTTGGATGATCTAGTATGGAAATCGAGCAGAGAAAAGGGTGGATTCATGTCTCTTTAGTAGTGAGTTAGAGCTTCCCAACTTCCCAGCTCAAGTCAACCTCTATGTGGCACCTTTAGGATCCTATGATGTAAATTTTGGGAATTAACTAGTCAACAGTGCACAAGTCCATTAAACTTTAAGGATAAGATGGTGAATTATCTAGACGATTATGGAATCTAGAGACCACTAAGGCTTAGGTAGATCTCTTCTATACATCTTAAGAGGGCTCAAAGGAAGGGGTGTACCATTTATATAGTACATGTTAGCAAACATAATAAAATGAAGCCTTATTTGGATGATTACCCCATTCTCAAGGATTTTTGAGATTTATTCACTAAAGAACTCACAGAACTACCTACCAAGTGAGAATTTGATTTCTCTATTGATCTAGTATTGGGAGATGAACCTTATTCCAAAGCCCCATACAAGGTTACTACCATTGAGTTATTAAAATCGAAGGCCCAATTAAAAGAATTTTTGAGTAAGTGGCTTATTCGACCTAGCGTGTTTCCTTGGGGTGCACTAGTAATTTTTGTTAAGAAGGATGGAACCTTTCATCTATGTATTAACTATCGCATGTTGAAAAAGGAGAAAATCAAGAATAGATATCATCTTCCAAGGATAGATGAGACATTTGATTAGATGAAGGGGGTAGCAATGTTCTCTAAAATAGATCTTAGATCCGGCTATCACTGATTGAGAATAAAGGAATAGGACATCCATAAGACTACTTTTCAAACTTGATATGGACACTACATGTTTGTGGTGGTACCTTTTGGTTTGACCAATGCACCAACAAATTTCATGAATCTCATGAGTAGAGTGTTCAAAGATTGTTTAGATGAATTCATCTTGATCTTTATTGATGACATCCTAATTTATTCCAAGTCTATTGAGGAGCATGAAAAGCATTTGAGGATAGTTTTATAGCATCTAAAGAGAATAAAGTTTTTGGAAAGATATCCAAGTGCTCATTTTATCAAGACATGGTGCATTACCTTGGTCACATCATATTAGCAGAAGGAGTCTCTAAAGATCCCAAAAATTTTACTTGGCAATTATAGAATGGCCAATACCTCAGAGTGTGATTGAAGGGTAGAGTTTTATGGGAATAGTGGGATATTACATGAAGTTTGTAGAGGGATTTCCTTAGATTGCATCCCTAATCACCTCTCTTCAAAGAAAAGGGAAAAAGTTTGAATGGATGGAAAAGTATGAGAAAGCTTTCCAATTCCTGAAGGAGAAGCTCATGACAACCCAGTGTTGACCATACCTAATCCCAATGGGAAACTTACAGTAATAACGGATGCTTCGGGAGATGGTCTAGGAGCTATATTAATGTAATATGGGGAAGTGGTGGAATACAACATGAAAAAAATAGACACCACATGATTTAGAGTTGGCTGTAATAGTTCGTGCCTTGCAAATGTGGAGGCATTATATGTTGGGGAAGCCATTTGAGCTCAAAACAAATCATCAAGGGTTGAGATATATCTTCGCCCAACCAAATCTCAATGCACATAAATGAAGATGGTTCGAATTGCTTAGTGAGAATGACTTTGGAATTGAGTATATTAAAGGAAAAGCAAATAGAGTGGTAGATTCTCTTACTAGAAGAATACATCTAGCAACCATTACCTCGACTCGATTGAATCTAAGGTAATAGTTGATGTACCACTTGCCATGGGATGAGCACTATGAGAGGGTAAAGAAATCTCCATAGGAAAACCCTTTTGACCATCGATACGATGGGTATGAAATTGAACCAGATGGAATCTTAAGATACCAAAGGATAATATATATTTCAGAATCTAGGTAACTCAGAAAGTTGATCTTGTAGGAAATCCATAATGAACCATATTCAAGACACCTCAGAGTTGTCAAAATGATTGCAGAGTTGAAGTCATTGTATTTTTAGCCTAAGCTCAGGAAGGATGTAGTCGAGTATGTAGCCAGATGCTTGGAATGTTAGTGATTTAAGGTTGAACATGTGCATCTAGCACAACTTCTTTATCCTCAAGACATATCTAAGTATAAGTGGTAGATGATTAGTTTGGAATTTATCTAGGGGTTGCCACTGAGCAAGAACTAGCATGATGTCAACTTAGTAGTGGTCGATAAGTTGACTAAGGTGGTAGAATTCATTTTAGGAAACCTAGAGGATGGATTGTTGACCTTGGCCAAGAAATTTTTCCAAGAGATCTTTCCTTTGAATAGAGTGACAAAGACTATCATATCAGATAGAGATACCCGGATGATGTTCATTGTATTTTGGATAACTTTGAATGCATCCTTGGGAACTAAGCTGAATTTTAGTTTGGCATACCATCCTTAGAAAAATAACCAAACTGAAAGACTCCATCAAGTAGTAGAGGATCTCCTATGGATGTATTACATGGGCTGATAGTATAAGTGGGAAGAGTATATACATTTAGTATAATTTGCATATAATAACTCTTTTCATTCGTCCCTAGGTATGACACCTTTTGAGGCTCTTTATGGGTGAAAGTGTTGTACACCCATCAGTTGGGATAGATTGGAAGATAGGATTATAGTGGCTCTTGAAATTATCAAAGAGATAGAGGATCAGATGAAACTCATTAAGGGAGGATTGAAGGAAGCAAAAAAAAGAAGAAAATTTATGCCGACAAGAATAGAACCTTTAGACAATTCTCAGAGGGAGATAAAGTCTTCTTGAGGGTCAAGCCAAATAAGAGTGCCATTACTTTTGGAAAATATTTCAAGTTGGCCCCAAATATGTGGGTACATTCAATGTGTTGGAATTCATTAACTCAGTTACATACCAAATTTCTCTACCATCTTCTCTAGCTCAAACCCATAATGTATTTCATGTTTGTTTGCTTAAGCCATATCATCTAGATATATCTCATATACTTGACTAGAATTCTTTACAGCTGCAAGATCTACGATTGGTATTGGTGGATCACATTAGAATTCTAGATAGACATAGTATTAAGTTGTGAAATAGAGATATTGTCCAATATAAAGTTTAGTGGGATTGGTATTCAAAGGACAATGCTACTTGGGAGGATGAAGGGGAAATAAAATGCTCATTTACTCATTTGATTACTAGATAGATTCTTACTCTTCATCAAGATACTATTAGTCTTGCATTTTGGATTGCATATTTTGGCCTAAATAACAATATGATTGAATGTTAAAAAAGACATTTAATTCAACGTTGTCTGATAAGACATCAAGACAATGTCTCTTCCAAGTGGGGAAGTATGTCACATATCAAAATTTTGCTTGCATTTAATAATGTTAAATTCTTTTAATATTATGGGAAATGAAATATATCAGTTGACTTGTGATAAATTTAATATTTCATTGGAATTTGAAATATATTTATATTATTATGATTGATACAAAAGATGAAAATTATGATGTGAAATGGAATCTTCTCATTTTGAGCATTGGTTAAAGGTTACTGATGAAAATCTTTAAGTGCAAGTGTGTGAATGGAGGAATGGGTTGAAGATCGAGAACATAGTTGAGGTAGGAATATTTAGCTAGATGACAATAGTAAGCTTGATGGAATCTAGAATGTGCACACATCATTGTAAATCATGGATTTTGCATTGAAATTTCAATATGGTAGAAATCACCATTGATGTGAAAGGGAGTAATGAATGAACAAGAAATTTTGTGAGAAAAATATTTGTTAGATTATTTTTCTATCTTGGTTATTTGATGATATAGAATTTGAAAAGAAAAGAAGACACTAACAAATGGAGTATTCTTGATTGTATCAATGCATAAATGCATTAAAATTTACTTTAAGAAGATAAATTAAAGAAGAAAATGCAATTTAAAATGAACTTGAGAAATAGAAAATGCAAAAATAACTTTTAAACAAAAATGTTTAGAATGTTATTTAAAAGGTTATTATTTTAGTATACATAAATAATAATGAGTGCTTGGGATATTTTTCAAGAATCAAAACTATTGAATTGATGGGTTGAGGGCTTCCCATCATCCCCAAAACATAAGAGACTTAATTGCATAATGGGGTGGCTAGCCTTTATTGACTCCACCAAATATAGTGAAAACATAGATTCAGTGAAGGGAAATGAATCACGAAAATAGAGAAAAGATACGAAAAAGAACAACTAAGGGAATTTTGTCCGAAAAAGCAAGTAGGAAGAGATTGATTCTAGGGAGGAAAGAATTTGTTCTTAGAAAAATATAAAGTCTTCATCTGCATTGTTTTTCCAGAGAGATAAGGTAGAGGTAAGGATAATCTATCAAGAAACTTTATATTTCCTTTCATTTTCTCACTCTATTCATTTGAATTCTCAGCTTTACATATGATTTTCCTATTTTTTAGAGGAAAAAAAAAAAGGTATTGCTTTCCTTATTTAAGGAGACCTTGTATAGATAGTCATTATTCTTTTTTTTGGAGTCGATCCATTCATTGTCAAATCCTGCTCTATGTCCAACAATGGATGCCATATTTCATGCATATTATTCGTGAAACCCTATTTTTTTTAAACTACCATCCATGGGTTTCATTTTTAAAATAGTGAGTATATGTAAGACCCTTGTGCATGCCTAGTTCCATGTTACAAATGAACTATTACATGCCAAGGAGAAACACATCGAACTTGATTGTTACAAAGTTCTATCTCTTCCATGAGCCAAAGAGACCATGCTCGAATAAAGCAGGTCGATTATCCTCATTTAGCTGACTCTAGGTTGTTTTGTATCATTTTATTATAACCAAAGATCCATTCAATCATAGTAATTACATAAAGAGTTGTAGATTTGAGGCTTCTAGAGCCAAATGTTTTAGTTTTGGGAGGCCTTTTGTTGAAGAGGCTAACCCCTTATATATTCTGTGTTTTGTCTAAACTTCATTTGAGATCCAATCATGTATTCAAAGGTCAGCCCCAAGCCTTCTATATTTGAATGAAGGAATTATCATTATTAGATGCATGTTTATGAGAGCATGGGCACAAATAGCCGATCCATCCAATCACCATATCCATATGTTTATGATTCAAAATATAGCCATAAAAGGTTGAAAAATGCTTAACCATCAAGCTTAGATTGTTGGCACAATATTGGCTGAATGTTACATTCAATTCCATTGTACATTCTAATCATGGTTTGATTGAATGAATCAAAAATGATATCCTAGTCCTGTTAAATGATGGTATTCCTCTCATTGCATATATAATGTATGTTCAAATGTTCCAATCATTTGATTCATACAGCTCAGCATTAGAGTAGAACTATATCCTTTGTGTGTTTAGAGAAGCCTTAATAGACTGGTAGATGCAATTTCCATCGACCATTATTAATTGTTTCTTAAACGACAAATGATGTATTAAAATGTATATATATAAGCACACACACACACACACACACATATATATATATGTATATGTATATGTATATATGTATATATATGTATACATGTATGCATTCATGTATTCATACAACATGTATAAGGCTGATGCAAAAAGGTTGAGCGATCACTTTCATTGAGCACTCAACTCGACTCCAATGGAGTCTTAAAACTGTATTTTTAAATTCAATCTAATCATGGTTTGATTGAATGAATCAAAAATGATATCCTAGTCTTGTTAAATGATGGTATTCCTCTCATTGCATATATAATATATGTTCAAATGTTCCAATCATTTGATTCATAGAGCTCAGCATTAGAGTAGAACTATATCCTTTGTGTGTTTAGAGAAGCCTTAATAGACTGGTAGATGCAATTTCAATTGACCATTATTAATCATTTCTTAAACTAAAAATGATGTATTAAAATGTATATATATAAGCACGCATATATATATATGTATGTATGTATATATATGTGTATATATGTATATATATGTGTACATGTATGCATTCATGTATTCATACAACATGTATAAGGCTGATGCAAAAAGGTTGAGCGATCACTTTCATTGAGCACTCAACTCGACTCCAATGGAGTCTTAAAACTGTATTTTTAAATGGTCTTCAAACTAGATGAATAAAATTCTTGATAGTAAGATAATATATGAAAAATGAATATCAACCAAATGAAATATATCATCCAAATGACATATATCATTTTGATTGACCTTAAAAATCACATTCTTCATAATAAAATGACACTTATTTAAACATGAAGTGTTCGACCATACTTTATCATTTCAGTATGTTGGAAATGGAATACAATTCTATATAAAAAATTTGTCACCATTTTGATGTTTCAAATTTTGGACAAATGATGACATAAAAACATTAAAACCAATTGATTGCTCTATCAATTATATTTTTCTTTTTATTTGAGTATAGTTGTTATGGATCAAGATGTATAATAGTATGAAATTCTAATAGAAGTTGCTATTTCCTCTAGATATAAATATTTGCATCTAAATCAATCATTCTAAAATTCCTTTATTTTAAAAAGAATGTATACTCATACATTTTCAGTTATGATTAGAAGGCCATATATGTGTACGTGCATAAATACTTCATTTATGCATATACACATACATGTGATATAACTTATTTGAAAAACATATTATTTTCTTATCTGAAATGTAGATTTCACTCCAAGTAAGATGGATTAAAGGAAATAATGGAAATATGTAGAAAACTAATGCATGTATTGTGAGAATTCTCATGATATTGCTATTAAGAACATGCATTACGTTAAAAATTTGTTGCCTAAACATCAAATCTAGTTAAGTTCCTTGCATAGGCATGTTTAATAGAGATAGTCAAATGAATCATATGTAGACTATGGATAAAGCCAAAATAGTGGTTTACAATTCCAGTGAGGAAGGAAAGCTCACAAAAAATTACCCCATGGAAAAAAAAAAGATTTTGGGGGTTCGAACGAACCAAAAGAGGGTTCGCTTGAACCAAGGTTTGAGTGAACCAAATTAAAGCATGCATAGACAAAAAAAATTGGAAAACCCCTTTTGAAAGGGGGGTTCAATCAAGCCTAGGTTCGACCAAACGCAAGTTCGAGCGAACCCCTATGGGTTCACTCAAACCCCTCTTTGTTCTCATTCTCCCCTTCAAGCACTTTGGAAGTCTAGATTTTTACGCTTCTAAGCTTAGGTTGAGGATGAAAATGGAGGAGACTTCACAAACCCAACTTGAATTAGGTAGTCCTCGAAACGAGCTCTTTGTTTTGCACATGTGGAAAAATAGCAGATTATCAAAAAAATAAATTGAAAAATATAATTGCACCAGATATTGAAGTCTTTGATCCAACAAAAATTAAATTAAATTTTGATATATACAAAAAAGTTACACGCTATACAGTCACGCTATGCCTGCATTGTAATTGGTTTCACTTTGAAACTTGATTAAACAAAAAATATTCAATAAAAAACTATCTAACTAAGTGGAAGCACTAGATATCGGAGTTACAAATCTAAATTTGAAAGAATTATAATTTTATCCTTCATGGAAATTTTTTTATGTGTTATATGGAGTGCGTCACTCTTTAAAAATGTTATTTTTTGAAAAACCAGTTTTCATGGGAGATGGAAAAAGAAGTGCAATCTGATTCCAAAAATTTTGAAAAAAATATTTTTAGAATCTAGAGACAAAATGTGATGAGACTCTAGTTTGCACCATCTCCAAATTCCTCACGGTTAAGCCGCTATAGGTGCTCGAATGTGAATATTTAGTTAAAAATAATAATTTCAGTGTCCAGTTTGGCCAAAAATTGTAAACCACTATTGTGGGATCACCCTTATGATGTAGATAGATTGATTCAAGAAAGATTGCATAGGAAAATTATTGAAACTAGATTTATTGTTTGCAAACCATAGATAAGATGTATGTTATCTTATATTGTGGGAGGTTATCTTCTGGAATGAGTACCAAAAATGGGCTAATAGGGAGATAGGTTTTTATTTTTCCAAAATCTATATTTTTAGTTGTATACAACATATGCTTGTCCAAGCATTTGTAGTCCATTATGTTGAATATTCTAACTTTTATGATGAAATATCTCTACCGTTTCCTTGCATTGATCTTGCATGTTCTAAATGTAGATAAAAATACATGTAGATGTTTGGCATGTAGTAGATTCCACTTTGCATATTGTATCTCTTGTGAAGTATTCCATGTAGGGTTAGGCATTCTTCAAGTTAGAAATACTATTGGAGAAGCATAGCTTCATGGTTGGGCATAAAAGCTCCTAAACCATGTTCTCGTCCACCAGATGTGGCGAGAGTTGAAGAGGATCACATGGAATCCCATATTCTTGATTTTGTACTATGTATTTCATAATGGAAAATGAGTTGACTATGAGGCAAGATGGCCCAAGTCAAACCTTGTATTTTTAAAATTGACATTTGGAAATGAATATTAAAAATTATTTGACATGCGATATTATGATGGAAAATAGCTAACTGACTATGTCTTTAATTTTAATATTCATAAAGTCTTTTTTTTTGTGTTATTCATGTATGACATATTACACAACTTCACCTTATTTTTTGCAACCTTCTTTTTCAGAAAGCGATTAGATTGAGATACGCTTTGTCCTTATATACATTACTAGATTCTTTGAATTATTAAAAGAACTTGTGTTATCGCATAAGATAGGAATTGGTTCATCATATGATACTCTGATATCCTTCAAGGTAACTTACTTCATCCACAACTCTTTTGTCAAGTATGATGCCATATCAATGTATTTTTCCTCTTTAGTAGATAAAGACATTGAATCCTACTTCTTACTTAGCCAAGATACCAACCTTATTCCAAGAAAGAAATCACCACCACTTGTATGTTTTCTATCTTCAACACAATCAACCCAATCTGTATCTATATAAGAATCTAGAGAGAAATCAACATCCTTTGGATACCATAAACCATATTTTGGAGTGACTTTTAGATATCTAAATATTCTAAATGCTACCACATGTGACTCTCTAGGATCTTCTTGAAGTCTAGTCACAAGACAAATTGCATGCATGATATCTGGTCTAGTACTAGTTAAATATAACACTCCTCCAATAATTGGTCTATACTTTCTCTAATCAGATTTAGGAGATTCTTCATTCTTACTTAGCTTGCAACTAGTAACCATAGGAGTATATACCAGTCTAGAGTCTTCCATTTTAAACTTCTTCAACATTTCCTTAATATAATTTTATTGTGATATGAATATTCCTTTCTTTGTCTGATTGATTTGAAGTCAAAGGAAGAAACTCATCTCAAACTCTTTCTACATCTCTTGCCCATACTTTTATTTCCCCCAAAAAATTATATCCTCTATAATACCCCTCTGTTTTGCTTCTTGTTCAAGTTGCTTTATGCTATGTTTGGTTGTAGTTACTTTGATACTAGATACATTTTGGTATGATGATTTGATCGCTACTATTGAGCGACACTATTATTGTGGGATGTAGTTATCTGATTATTGTTTCACATGCATTATGGATTAATGATGTAGTAGAATTAACATGAGATGTTATTATAAGATTACTAGATTATGATGGAAGTGTCAGTTTCAATGAGTGTATTGGTGAAGAAGACAGTTTCGCATCACTCGCTTGCAAGTGCCCTATGAATCCGTAATTTCTTCTTCACGGTGTGTATTATATGTTGGATATATTATATGATGTTGTTTACTTGGTTGCAGGATTGCAGGTACATGACATCGACTCCACCTGGTTTCACAGGTTTGAGTGTGTCGATCTAACAGTTAAGTTGAATGGGAGATAGTAGCTAGGTAACATGTGTCAAGTTTACACCTTAGCCTTAGTGTGTTATCAGTTGTGTGGGTCGAATCATTGTCTATCTTGCTTTGATGTTATTTAATTCCGAAACATTTTTGATTTGGAAATAGATATTTAGAATAATTGCATTTAAATCATGTTGATGATTATTTAATTTAAATAATGCAATATGGATAAAATTTTATATTTAAATTAATTAATTATATTTAGTTTATTTAATTAATTAAATTTGATCCAAGGGGTTCAATTTAGTTATTAAATAATTAAATTAATTAATTAAACGTGATGCAAGAGAATGAAAGGAAATAAAAGAATTAAAATTAAATTTGGAATTTAATTTCAACGTGTGGGAATTAAATTAGAAATTGTAATTAAATGTTTATTTGGGAAATTGGTTGCAACTTTGGAAATTACTTTATTATTTGAAATTGCATTTTAATTTTAAAGTGGGTTTTCCCAAAGTGAAATTGAAATTGAAATTTGAAATTGAAAGTGAAATTGAAATTGAAATTTGAAATTTGAAATTGAAATTGAAATTCAAATTGAAATATCTAATTTGCTTGTAATGTGAATTAGGGTTGTAAAAATTGAAATTGAAATTGAAATTGAAATATCTAATTTGCATGTAATGTGAATTCTGGTTGTATTAAGTATTTTTGATTTATAAAGAATACATGTTTTAATTTTAGGGCAGAAAAGGTTTTTAGAAAAATACATTTTTATAGCAGGGAAGAAATTTTGGAAAATTTGCACAAGTGTTTGAAGAAAGTTTGATTGTAGAATTGATTGAAAGAAAGATTGTTTGTATTTGTTGGATTTGGGATTGGATTTTTTGGAGGATTCAAGAAAATTCAAGAAATCTTTGGAGGAGGCTTACATGAGAAATTCATCTCTTCCTGTAGCTTCTTGTACCAGGTTTTTTTCTTTGTATTTTATTGTTCTTGATTGTTTTTTTTTTAAAAGTAGTGATTAAAGATTTATTTGTTAAATATATTTTAGAAAATAAATTTGATATTAGAAGAAAAGAATTAAACAAATTTACAGCCTTTGCTTGTGAAAATTCTTGAGTGAAAATTTTGAAAACCTTAGTTGAATTTAAATTATTTGGGGAAATCGATTTTGTTGTTATTGAAATCAAACATAGAGATTGAACAATGCCTTTAGAATGTTTTTAGAAAATGAAACCTTCTGTTTATTATTAAAAACGGATTTTAAAATCTGCAGTATAGTTATATTTTTCATGGTAAAATGGTCTGATTGCGTCGCCTATAACTTTACTTTCACAAACTGGGTTTTCAAGAAATTTAAAGGGTTTTTGCATTTTGAAATTTTCTTATTCCTGTCCAAAATTCGTAAATTTCCATATCGCAGTTTTTGAGTTATGCTTGAAACATGAGACTGCTATTAAGTTATTTTCCCATGACTCCTTTGAAAATAATATAATAATAAATTGATATTTATAAATATTAATATTTTAGGTATTGTTCTTATAATATTAAAATATTATTTAATAATATTTTATATTATAATTTATAATACTAAAGTATTATATTTATTTATATTATTTTAAATAAAATTTGTATATTAGATTAGTGGAATTAAAATTATAAACGTATGGGAAAATATTGTTATTTTAAAATGGCTTGTTAAAGTTTAATTGAAAGAGTTAAATATTTGATTTAAAGAATGCAATATATTATTGAATAGAGATTTAAAATTGGATTGATTAGTGTATATGAAAAATGGATAGAGAAACAATATGCTATTATATTAAAGTGATTGAATGTTTTAAATAAAAAATTGAATGGGATATAAGAGTTGGTTAGGAAATGGAAAGAGTTTACTTGCATGGATTTGTGTCAATTTCAAAGTAAATTACGAAGTTGTTTTATTGATGAGACAATCAATTATGTTATTTACTAATTTTTATTTAGATTAATTGAATCATTGTGATTGGATTATGAAAGAGATATGGATTTAGTATATCCAAAAGTAGTATCTTCCTCATGATTATCTTAAAGGATTTAATTCTCTGTATTCAGTAAAGGGAAGTAAGTTTAATTGTTTTAGATTTCCAATAATGAAAAGGGAAATAGGGGTTATGATTATTTTAGATGATCTAGTTATCGTGTCTTTGACTTCGTCAACACTACCTATTGAATGAGTATGGATTTAGGAAATCCAAATATTAAATTTGATTAATGACTTGAATGCTTTGGCTGCTATGTCGTCAAGTTGCATTGTTAGTTTTGAGATTTTAGTGTTAGTCCTAAATTATAAGTCTTCTAGAAGAACTTAGAGGATAAGGGTTATTGAATATTTATGCCATCCAGTTGTTTTCCCTTGGGTAGTGCATGGCGTCTTTTCAGTTTTACCCGGTTTTCACGAACGGGGATGTTTGCACCTCCTTGGTTTAGGAGCGGATTATGGGATTTGTGTTTCCTTGTATGGAGTGACCTTATGATGTGGTTTCATCTTTTGTACCTCCTGTAAAAGGAGTGGACTATGTGTTGTTGCCTCCCAGATGTTTGGAGTGAGATCTTTTGTACCTCCTATGAAAGGAGTGGACTATGTGTTTGTTGCCTCCAAGATGTTTGGAGTGAGTTCTTTTATTTGTATCCTCCTTGTGTTGGAGTGGGTTATGATGCCTAGTTGGTATGCACCTGTGGTTCCCTTGGTGGATTGTTTGGGTGTGTGTTGTCGAATAGAAGAGTGGCTTCTGTTAGGCGCCAGAGCCCAAAGAGGTAAATTGGATAACCTTCAGGAGTGATTTAAATAAGTGATAATTAAAATAATGTACTTAGAAGATTAGGGATAAATTCTTACTAATCAAGATAATTTAATCCTCACTCATAGACGCAAGGGCTTGTTTAGACTTGGGATGAGTGAGAAGGCCTGAAATGGTAAGATCAACTATCTAGTTTTTGCGAGAAGTAGTTGATTCCGTATGAGTCTGAGTGTCGGGATTCAGTTGTGGCCACCAAGATTACTTGTGCCGGAGCCTATGAAGAATGCCCAGAGGAGATCTCATGACAAACCTTGCGATGACACTCTATCTAGGACAACTATTGTTAATTGTTTTATATGTATGGTTCGCTGAACATACTTGATCTACTTTATGTCTGGAAGCAATGTGACCTATGTTTGTGATGTTGGAGTTGTACTTGTATTGTATTTGATTGGAACTTGTGTTGTACTTGAGTTGAACTGGTTTTGTACTTATTGATGGCATTTATTTGGTTATGTCAGTTTGAGTCAATATGAGTCTGCCTTTGGTTAGAGGTAGTAGATCTTTGTCCATGTTACTTTGTTACTATCTCCTAGCATGGGGGGTGGGCCTTTGGGTACCACATTGGTTGGGTGGAACATGCACCAAAACCATTGGGTCCCCATCTATCTTCAGTACTTGGTGGCGAGACATCCAATTGGACAGCTCGCAGTTCTTGTTGTAATTTCTTGCATTGTAATATTTTAGTTTTTATATGATACTTTATCCCTCTTTTGTAAGAGGTGGAGTTATGTAATTGTAATCTTATGTACTATTGCCTCATTCTGGGAATGAGTGATGTAACTATTGGATTAAGATAATGTTTATGAGATTGTATCTTGGTTGATTATCTTATTATGTTATGTGGTATTCTTATGATGTATGATGTTTATTTCATAAAGTTCATAAGGCTATCGTTATATGTATTATGTATGTGTGGGTTTAAGTAATCCTAAACTTGTAGTCTTAGAGGTTGTTGTTAATTAGTTAGTGAATGTGTATGTTAAATGCACTTTATAAAAAAAATTGGTTCGCTTATGATGTTAATTGCAACTTCCTTTAAGGTTACTTGGCAGGGCATTACACATGGTATCAGAGCCTAGGTTTAAACACTGGATTCTCTGGGTGCATTTGTACCCACTATGTTGTTCTTGTGATTTTTTAGTAGAGTGTTAAGTAATCACATGTTCATGGCTTTTACTTTAGCATGATATACTCTATGAAAGAGAGTAGCATGTTAGTAACCTGATATAAGGTTATGGTGGGAAAGTAATGATACATATCCCATGAGATATGGAATTGGATATTCCTATGGGATTATGTATGTAGTCACTCCCCTTGTTATTGTAAGAAACCAATAATTGTAGCTTGTTTGAGAGTCATGGATACACTCTGGGTCATGTGGTTTGTGTGCTCATTCTGCACCACATGAGGGTTGTTATCATTCCAGTTGGACGTTGTTTCCTCCTTCCTCGTTTGGTGGCTATTATCTAGTCACATAGTTGTTGTATAGTGGAATTTAAAGATTGTGAACTTTTTTTCAGTTATTGAAGATTCTTTTCAGTTGATTGTAAGGGCCCACACCTTGTTTATATTAGATTGTGAAGGTTTAGCCACAACTTGTGATCTTATTTTCTTATAACCCTAGTGGTTATGAATTTGATTCAGTGTTGAAATTACACGTATTTATTTCTTTATCATTGAAATGGAACTTTAATTTGATCTTCTTTATGAACTTGGTGGCTAAGCTAGTTATCTTTATTGTTTTCAATGTCGGCTATGTGTTGTATTGTGATTCCTCTCCAAGGTTGTTAGAGGCAAGCTTGGTGAGTGTGTACGAGGAAGTAGATGCAGAAAACATTGAGAGTGGGTGTATGTGAGGCTGGACGCAGCTAGAACCCACTACTCACCTTTGTGTGATGACTATCTCTTGGAGGCTGATCACCTTACACAACAAGAGACAGGTCATTGTGGTCTTGTTTGGATGGTCTCACTTTATGTATGACCTAGCACTATCAAGCCACTGGTTTGATGTTATAATTAGTTGAGATGGTTATGTTCTGGATTCATGGATTCTCCTATCATGGATTGGTATGCTACCTTTTGGGTGTCTAGGTCGACCCTTGTGTAGTCTTGTGATGGTTGTTGGTGTTGTGTATTGGTACATATGTGTATTGTGTATGATAATCCATAGTTATGTGTTTTTGGAGTTTTGGTTGGTGGTTGTTTCACCATGTTGTCTTGGTTAGATTCATAGTGTTCTTGGATGAGTTGTTTACGGCACGGGTTGTTGTTGTTTATGTGTTGAGGTATGGAGTGGTTTAGTTTGGAACCCTTGGTTATGTGTGATTGTATGGAGTTTTCTCTCGGATTTGTGCAGGCTTTCAAGAGTAAGCCTAATCTTTGGGGGGCAGAATGTAATACCCCTCTGTTTTGCTTCTTGTTCAAGTTGCTTTATGCTATGTTTGGTTGTAGTTACTTTGATACTGGATACATTTTGGTATGATGATTTGATCGCTACTATTGAGTGACAATGATTATTTTGGGATGTAGTTATCTGATTATTGTTTCACATGCATTATGGATTAATGATGTTGTAGAATTAGCATGAGATGTTATTATGAGATTACTGGATTATGATGGAAGTGTCAGTTTCAATGAGTGTATTGGTGAAGAAGACGGTTCCGCATCACTCGCTTGCAAGTGCCCTACGAATCCGTAATTTCTTCCTCACGGTGTGTATTATATGTTGGATATATTGTATGATGTTGTTTACTTGGTTGCAGGATTGCAGGTACATGACATCGACTCCACCTGGTTTCACAGGTTTGAGCGTGTCGATCCAACGGTTAAGTTGAACGGGAGATAGTAGCTAGGTAACATGTGTCAAGTTTACACCCTAGCCTTAGTGTGTCATCAGTTGTGTGGGTCGAGTCATTGTCTGTCTTGCTTTGATGTTATTTAATTCTGAAGCATTTTTTATTTGGAAATAGATATTTAGAATAATTGCATTTAAATCATGTTGATGATTATTTAATTTAAATAATGCAATGTGGATTAAATTTTATATTTAAATTAATTAATTATATTTAGTTTATTTAATTAATTAAATTTGATCCAAGGGGTTGAATTTAGTTATTAAATAATTAAATTAATTAATTAAATGTGATGCAAGAGAATGAAAGGAAATAAAAGAATTAAAATTAAATTTGGAATTTAATTTCAACGTGTGCGAATTAAATTAGAAATTGTAATTAAATGTTTATTTGGGAAATTGGTTGCAACTTTAGAAATTAATTTATTATTTGAAATTGCATTTTAATTTGAAAGTGGGTTTTCCAAAAGTGAAATTGAAATTGAAATTTGAAATTGAAATTGAAATTTGAAATTCAATTTCAAATTGAAATTGAAATATCTAATTTGCTTGCAATGTGAATTAGGGTTGTAAAAATTGAAATTGAAATTTAAATTTAAATATCTAATTTGCATGTAATGTGAATTAGGGTTGTATTAGGTATTTCTGATTTATAAAGAATGCATGTTTTAATTTTAGGGCAGAAATTTTTTTTAGAAAAATACATTTTTACAGTAGGGAAGAAATTTCGGAAAATTTGCAGAAGGGTTTGAAGAAAGTTTGATTGTATAATTGATTGAAAGAAAGATTGTTTGCATTTGTTGGATTTTGGATTGGATTCTTTGGAGGAGGCTTGCATCAGAAATTCATCTCTTTCTTTAGCTTCTTGTACTAGGTTTTTCTCTTTGTATTTTATTGTTCTTGATTGTTTGTTTTACAAAAGTAGTGATTAAAGATTTATTTGTTAAATCTGTTTTAGAAAATAAATTTGATATTAGAAGAAAAGAATTAAACAAATTTACAGCCTTTGCTTGTGAAAATTCTTGAGTGAAAATTGTGAAAACCTTAGTTGAATTTAAATTATTTGGGGAAATCGATTTTGTTGTTATTGAAATCAAACATAGAGATTGAACAATGCCTTTAGAATGTTTTTAGAAAATGAAACCTTCTGTTTATTATTAAAAAACGGATTTTAAAATCTGCAGTATAGTTATATTTTTCATGGTAAAATGGTCTGATTGCGTCACCTATAACTTTACTTTTGCAAACTGGGTTTTCAAGAAATTTAAAGGGTTTTTGCATTTGAAATGTTTTTATTCTTATCCAAAAATCATAAATACACAGATCGTAGTTTTTGAGTTTTGCTTGAAGCATGATACTATTATTAAGTTATTTTCCCATGGCTGCTTTGAAAATAATATAATAATAAATTGATATTTATAAATATTAATATTTTAGGTATTGTTATTATAATATTAAAATATTATTTAATAATATTTTATATTATAATTTATAATACTAAAGTATTATATTTATTTATATTATTTTAAATAAAATTTGTATATTAGATTAGTGGAATTAAAATTATAAACGTATGGGAAATTATTGTTATTTTAAAATGGCTTGTTAAAGTTTAATTGAAAGAGTTAAATATTTGATTTAAAGAATGCAATATATTATTGAATAGAGATTTAAAATTGGATTGATTAGTGTATATGAAAAATGGATAGAGAAACAATATGTTATTATATTAAAGTGATTGAATGTTTTAAATAGAAAATTGAATGAGATGTAAGAGTTGGTTAGGAAATGGAAAGAGTTTACTTGCATGGATTTGTGCCAATTTAAAAGTAAATTAAGAAGTTGTTTTATTGATGAGACAATCAATTATGTTATTTATTCATTTTATTTAGATTAATTGAA
This sequence comes from Sequoiadendron giganteum, assembly GCA_007115665.2. Lineage (NCBI taxonomy): Eukaryota > Viridiplantae > Streptophyta > Pinopsida > Cupressales > Cupressaceae > Sequoiadendron > Sequoiadendron giganteum. Next base: position 387,443,661 of record CM021102.1, on the reverse strand, counting down.
TCATTGTGATTGGATTATGAAAGAGATATGGATATAGTAAATCCAAAAGTAGTATCTTCTTCATGATTATCTTAAAGGATTTAATTCTCTGTATTCAGTAAAGGGAAGTAAGTTTAATTGTTTTAGATTTCCAATAATGAAAAGGGAAATAGGGGTTATGATTATTTTAGATGATCTAGTTATCGTGTCTTTGACTTTGTCAACACTACCTATTGAATGAGTATGGATTTAGGAAATTCAAATATTAGATTTGATTAATGACTTGAATGCTTTGGCTGCTATGTCGTCAAGTTGCATTGTTGGTTTTAGGATTTTAGTGTTAGTCCTAAATTATAAGTCTTCTAGAAGAACTTAGAGGATAAGGGTTGTTGAATCTTTATGCCATCCAGTTGTTTTCCCTTGGGTAGTGCATGGCGTCTTTTCAGTTTTACCCGGTTTTCACGAACGGGGATGTTTGCACCTCCTTCGTTTAGGAGCGGATTATGGGATCCGTGTTTCCTTGTATGGAGTGACCTTGTGATGTGGTTTCTTCTTCTGTACCTCCTGTAAAAGGAGTGGACTATGTGTTGTTGCCTCCAAGATGTTTGGAGTGAGATCTTTTATACCTCTTATGAAAGGAGTGGACTATGTGTTTGTTGCCTCCAAGATGTTTGGAGTGAGTTGTTTTATTTGTATCCTCCTTGTGTTGGAGTGGGTTATGATGCCTAGTTGGTATGCACCTGTGGTTCCCTTGGTGGATTGTTTGGGTGTGTGTTGTCGAATAGAAGAGTGGCTTCTGTTAGGCACCAGAGCCCAAAGAGGTAAACTGGATAACCTTCAGGAGTGATTTAAACAAGTGATAATTAAAAGAATGTACTAAAAATATTAGGACTAACTTCTCACTAATCAAGATAATTTAATCCCCACTCATAGACGTAAGGGCTTGTTTAGACTTGGGATGAGTGAGAAGGCCTGGAATGGCAAGATCAACTATCTAGTTCCTGCGAGAGGTAGTTGATTCCGCATGAGTGAGTATGAGTGCCGGGATTCAGCTGAGGCCACCAAGATTACTTGTGCCAGAGCCTATGAAGAATGCCCAGAGGAGATCTCATGACAAACCTTGCGATGACACTCTATCTAGGACAACTATTGTTAATTGTTTTATATGTATGGTTCGCTGAACATACTTGATCTACTTTATGTCTAGAAGCAATGTGACCTATGTCAGTGATGTTGGAGTTGTACTTGTATTGTATTTTATTGGAACTTGTGTTGTACTTGAGTTGAACTGGTTTTGTACTTATTGATGGCATTTATTTGGTTATGTCAATTTGAGTCAATATGAGTCTGCCTTTGGTTAGAGGTAGTAGATCTTTGTCCATGTTACTTTGTTACTATCTCCTAGCATGGGGGGTGGGCCTTCGGGTACCACATTGGTTGGGTGGAACATGCACCAAAACCGTTGGGTCCCCATCTATCTTCAGTACTTGGTGGTGAGACATCCAGTTGGACAGCTCGCGGTTCTTATTGTAATTTCTTGCATTGTAATATTTTAGTTTGTATATGATACTTTATCCCTCTTTTGTAAGAGGTGGAGTTATGTAATTGTAATCTTATATACTATTGCCTCATTCTGGGAATGAGTGATATAACTATTGGATTAAGATAATGTTTATGAGATTGTATCTTGGTTGATTATCTTATTATGTTATGTGTTATTCTTATGATGTATGATGTTTATTTCATAAAGTTGATAAGGCTATGGTTATATGTATTATGTATGTGTGGGTTTAAGTAATCCTAACCTTGTATTCTTAGAGGTTGTTGTTAATTAGTAAGTGAATGTGTATGTTAAATGCACTTTATAAAAAAAATTGGTTCGCTTATGATGTTAATTGCAACTTCCTTTAAGGTTACTTTGCGGGGCATTACATCATCAACATACACAACCACAATCAAGATTTGATCTCTCTTAACTTTAAAGTAAAGATTGATATCTACACTACCTTTATTCAATCCCTCAGACTACAACAAGTACCTATCAAATATTGCATACAAAGATCTAGGAGCTTGCTTGAGTCCATATAATTCCTTCTTCAATCTGCAAACCATATTAGGGTTATCCGATAGCTGATATCCTTTCGGTTGTTCAATATAAACTTCTTCTCCCAACTCACCATTCAAAAATTCAAACTTCACATCCATCTAAAAAAAAAAATCTTATGTGCTACAAAAGCCAAAAACATCCTAATAGATTCTATTCTTACCATCAAACAAATATCTCCTCGAAGACTATTCCTTCCACTTGTGAGTAGCCTTTACACACAAGTCTTAATGGCATCTTGGAATAATGTTTTAATATGTTGCACACATTCACATCATTGTAGGGCCCTTATTTAATTAAAATTTACTTAATTTGTCCTTTGTAAAAGTGTTGTAAAGTGTTGTAACACACTTTCAATTAATTAAGCCTAATTCCCCCCCTTTAAAGAAATATACTTAATGTGTTCACTATTAATGTTGTTGTAAAGTTTTGTAACACACTTTCACACTTATCTAGGGTCCTATTAATTAATTATGGTTAATTGGAGTTAATTAACCCTTTTAATCTAAATTTAAGCCTTATTTGTGACACCTCCTGATTATCTATCCCGACACCCACAATCCAAATTTCATAACATTTAATTGAGAAAAATAAAAGTCCTAGAAATTGGTGCTAGGACCCATTCGCCCTACACTATGAAGGAGTCCTCCCTCTATTGGACCTGACCTTTATCATTTGATTATGAATGAGTTTTTAGTGATCTTTCATTCCTTGAAGGAATGGTCCTAGAAAACAGTGCCAAGACCCATTCGCCCTAGGTGGTGAGTGGGGCCTCCCTTAATAAGGACCTCCTTTTTGAATTTCATTGTGATGGGAATTTAATAATGTTTATTTTTAGATTTGGTGTTAGCTTAAATTATTTGAATTTCGAGGTTAATCTCCTAATTTAGTATAAATAAGGGTTAATTCACATTGTTTCTCCTAACAATTTATTCTAAGTCTCCAAGCATTCAAGTTTACAAGCATTAGAGCATTGGAAATGAATTTACAAGGAGTTTCAAGGTAGATTATCAAGTGTTTACTACAACAATTGAAGATCATATCATCATATCTAGGGTTTAATGCATTCGTGCATGTTGTTGAGTTAAGAAAGTGTATGTAGTACACTAAAGACCTGTTTGAAAGCATTGTTCACATCTTATTGAAAGATAAATATCTACATTCTTCATGGCCACTACATGGTAAATTTTAGATTTGTATTACAAGACAACATCCAAGGTATCTACATTACATCATTTCATGTTTCATGCTTCAATTACATTATTTCATCATTCAATTTAATTACCTACAAGGGGTTTGACTTAGGAAAACCCCTATTCAGTAATAATCAACAAGCTTTTCTTCCCTTGAATGCGTGTTTGTAGACTTACAAGTTGAAGATCAAATGGAGAACAAGTTTGAAGCAAAATTACAAAAGTTGTCAAGTTGCAAAGCTGACCTTTAAGGAGCAAGAACAAATAATTGAAGCTACAAAATTAAGTATAGGTTTTCATGAGCTGAAAAATGGGAATCTGAAAGTGCAAAAATCAAGGAGAATAACCCAATTCCCAATTTCAGAAACCCTAATAGGGACCCATTTTCCACTAAAGGCGAATGAGTCCTTTGTGCCCTAAAAATAGGCTTCTTGCAGTAAGGTACACACATCTTTGAGCTCTAAAAACTTCCCTCATAGTTTCTATAATAGTTAGGTATCATTTTTTATTGTTATTTGCATCTTTGACCCTCATAATTTCATTAATTATAGTGATTAGTGTGCAAAAACTAAGTGGTTCATCATCTTGTTGACATCATTTTAATGAGCCCTATTCTCCACCTAATCAATTCCTAACAACTTCTCCACTCTAATTTAATTTTTTGCAGAACAACCATTTAAGTCCAATCATAATCTTGTTCACTGGTCCTAAGATAAGTTCCCAAGTCTGTTTCTTCTCAATCTGCATTGATTTCTTCTTCCATAGCCTTGATCTAAAATTCATCTTCGTATGCCTTAATCACTATTTTAGGTTCAACTTTAGAAACTAAACATAAATTTACTTGTTCTTCTATCATAGTAGTCTTCCTTCTTGGGAATACACCTCTACTTTTGTAACCAATGATCTAATTTTTAGAATGATTCTTTTGCACATACTGAGGGGTCATAGGAATCCTTTGTGAAGCTTCTTCATCTTCAACTTGCACTTCTTTTTCCTTACCTTCATTTTTTTCTTCTTTTCTACAAGAGGACTCATCTAATTCATATCCATCTATCAACATGTGAACTTTTATGTACGTCATCATCCACCTTGATATTTTCACTTTCAACAATCCTTTTTAGCCTCTTGTTGTAGCACCGGTAATCCTTGCTCTTTGTAGAGTATTAAAGGAATATTCCTTCATCGTATCTTGCATTGAAATTCCCTAATTTTCCTTCATCTCTTTTAATGTAGCACTTTCTTCCAAAACTTTGAAATATTTGATAGTAGGAGTTCTTCCATATTACAACTCATAGGGAGTCTTTGAATTGTTTATCATTGCTTACACTTTGTTAAGTACATAGAGTGTAGTATGAATTGCTTCTCTCTAGTAGACAAATGTCTGGTATATTTTCTTCCTTCATAATTTTCCATACTACTTCTTGAACTACCCTATTCTTTCTTTCCACTGATGGTTATGTGCAGGATCATCATGGGCCAAAAACTAGTGATATGTAAGTGATATGATGGCCCATGTGGCTGACAACCTTTTTTTACCCAAAATTGATAAAACAAAAAGGGTTTTTAAACGATATTCTTAGCTTTCCACCAATATAAATTATGCTTTACATCGAATTTAATAAATAATAATTATTTATTTTCTATTTGAATTGCAACTAAAGTCTAGATTGATAGGCTGATTGAAAAACATCTATAGCTCTGAAACGGTATCACATTTTTTGAATCCGAAACATGCGTCACATTCTATGCTTCACATACTATAGGATTAAAAAATAAATAAATAAAATCATGAAGTTTTGAACAAGTTAAGGTGGTTACACATACAAGTTTTTCTATTTTTTAAAAGTTGTAATAAAAAATTCATAATTAATTATTTACTTGGAAAAAAATATAAAAAAATATGCATCACATCGGGACATGAGTCCTCTACTTATATCTAAAATATTATAAAAGAACATTATCATTTTATTGTGGTTAGGGTATTCAGACAAACACCTACTTCTTATTTTTTCCCTCAAATTTAAGTACTACTGCATTGAAATTTAAAATTTTCACCAAATAGATTTAAAAAAAAAAACTTAGTAGTTTAGAAAAGTTACATTCAATTTTCTATAGATTCTATTTTTACATATTTTTGAAATAATATAGATAACTTATTCAAATTTTTATGTCAATTTGCCTCTTTGATTTTCTAAATTTTCATTGCCACTTAAGGGCCTATTTTTTCCATGATGATCCTACACATACCCCAATCCATTTTTCTTAGGAGTTCTAGGAGCTAACAAATGTCTCTTTATTCCATGATCTTTGCAAAAGCTATTAAACTCATTGGAGGTGAATTCTCCACCTCTACTATATCTTAAACATTTGACATTCATATCCATTTCATTTTCAACAATAGATTCAAATGCATTAAACTTATGTCGAGCTTCTAATTTTTCTTTGAGAAAGGTTATCCAAGTCATTCTAGAGTAATCATCAATTAATAACATGAAATACCAGTCACCTTGAAAACTTCTTGTTCTTGTAGACCCACAAAGGTTTGTATGGACCAAGTCCAAAGGTCATGTGGTAGAATATTCTTTGACATTGGACCTTTTTCTTATTTGCTTCCCAACTTGACATTCCTTACAAATTGTATTTATATGCTTTATAATATTTGGAAGATCTCTCATAGCTTGAGAAAAGTTGATCTGAGAACTAAGCTATCAAAATTGATGTGACATATTATTATATGTTATAGCCAACTTTCCTTGATTTGAGTCATAAAGCACATACCATTAACACCCTTAAGTTGATAACCATTTCCATTTGTCCTTCCTGTAGTAACCAGATTTTCGTAGTCTTTCCTAATATCACAACCATCCTAATGTATAAGATTGTATCCTTTGCTACATATTTGTCCCACACTTAGAAGATTATGTTAGAGATTCTTAACATAAAGAACATCATATGTATTATTCTTTCCATTAGAATTTCTTCAACCTTTTCCACATGTTTGAGAAAATATATCATCACCAAACTTAATAAGACCTCCTTCAAACTTCTCATCTTCAACTTGCACTTCTTTTTCCTAACCTTCATTTTTTTCTTCTTTTCTACAAGAGGACTCATCTAATTCATATCCATCTATCAACATGTGAACTTTTATGTACGTCTTCATCCACCTTGATATTTTCACTTTCAACAATCCTTTTTAGCCTCTTGTTGTAGCACCGGTAATCCTTGCTCTTTGTAGAGTATTAAAGGAATATTCCTTCATCGTATCTTGCATTGAAATTCCCTAATTTTCCTTCATCTCTTTTAATGTAGCACTTTCTTCCAAAACTTTGAAATATTTGATAGTAGGAGTTCTTCCATATTACAACTCATAGGGAGTCTTTGAATTGTTTATCATTGCTTACACTTTGTTAAGTATATAGAGTGTAGTATGAATTGCTTCTCTCTAGTAGACAAATGTCCAGTATATTTTCTTCCTTCATAATTTTCCTTACTACTTCTTGAACTACCCTATTCTTTCTTTCCACTGATGGTTATGTGCAGGATCATCATGGGCCAAAAACTAGTGATATGTAAGTGATATGATGGCCCATGTGGCTGACAACCTTTTTTTACCCAAAATTGATAAAACAAAAAGGGTTTTTAAACGATATTCTTAGCTTTCCACCAATATAAATTATGCTTTACTTCGAATTTAATAAATAATAATTATTTATTTTCTATTTGAATTGCAACTAAAGTCTAGATTGATAGGCTGATTGAAAAACATCTATAGCTCTGAAACGGTATCACATTTTTTGAATCCGAAACATGCGTCACATACTATAGGATTAAAAAATAAATAAATAAAATCATGAAGTTTTGACCAAGTTAAGGTGGTTAGACATACAAGTTTTTCTATTTTTTAAAAGTTGTAATAAAAAATTCATAATTAATTATTTACTTGGAAAAAAATACAAAAAAATATGCATCACATCGGGACATGAGTCCTCTACTTATATCTAAAATATTATAAAAAAATATTATTATTTTATTGTGGTTAGGGTATTCAGACAAACACCTACTTCTTATTTTTTCCCTCAAATTTAAGTACTACTGCATTGAAATTTAAAATTTTCACCAAATAGATTTAAAACAAAAAACGTAGTAGTTTAGAAAAGTTACATTCAATTTTCTATAGATTCTATTTTTACATATTTTTGAAATAATATAGATAACTTATTCAAATTTTTATGTCAATTTGCCTCTTTGGTTTTCTAAATTTTCATTGCCACTTAAGGGCCTATTTTTTCCATGATGATCCTACACATACCCCAATCCATTTTTATTAGGAGTTCTAGGAGCTAACAAATGTCTCTTTATTCCATGATCTTTGCAAAAGCTATTAAACTCATTGGAGGTGAATTCTCCACCTCTACTATATCTTAAACATTTGACATTCATATCCATTTCATTCTCAACAATAGATTCAAATGCATTAAACTTATGTCGAGCTTCTAATTTTTCTTTGAGAAAGGTTATCCAAGTCATTCTAGAGTAATCATCAATTAATAACATGAAATACCAGTCACCTTGAAAACTTCTTGTTCTTGTAGACCCACAAAGGTTTGTATGCACCAAGTCCAAAGGTCATGTGGTAGAATGTTCTTTGACATTGGACCTTTTTCTTATTTGCTTCCCAACTTGACATTCCTTACAAATTGTATTTATATGCTTTATAATATTTGGAAGATCTCTCATAGCTTGAGAAAAGCTGATCTGAGAACTAAGCTATCAAAATTGATGTGACATATTATTATATGTTATAGCCAACTTTCCTTGATTTGAGTCATAAAGCACATACCATTAACACCCTTAAGTTGATAACCATTTCCATTTGTCCTTCCTGTAGTAACCAGATTTTCGTAGTCTTTCCTAATATCACAACCATCCCAAAGTATAAGATTGCATCCTTTGCTACATATTTGTCCCACACTTAGAAGATTATGTTAGAGATTCTTAACATAAAGAACATCATATGTATTATTCTTTCCATTAGAATTGCTTCAACCTTTTCCACATGTTTGAGAAAATATATCATCACCAAACTTAATAAGACCTCCTTCAAACTTCTCAAGTTGAAAAAGCTTACTCTTACCACCTGTCATGTGATTTGAGCATCTGTTATCAATAATCTAATAATATAAGGAAAATTGATGTGACATATTATTATAAGGAACCTTTCTCTGATACCAATTGTTGAATTCACAAGACAACTAAGAGGGGGTGAATTATTTATACATTAAGACATCAAATCATCATTAACATTAAGATCTACATTAACTCTTAAACCCTTAAAAACAATTAAACCCTGATCATGCATTAGAAGAACATAAACATGTGAAATAGTAATGAAAACACATCCATACACATGAGAACACTTAATTTACATGGAAAAAATAAGAAGGGGAAAACCTTGGTGAGGATTAGATCACAATTAAAAGTAACTACAACACCAAATACAATATGCTCACTACCAAAGGGCTCACTAGCCAAAAGAAAAAAGCGTTCACTACCGAATTTGAAAGAAGAAGATAGAAGAATGTGACAATGATAAATCCATCTTGAAGAAATAGAAAAGATCCACTACTACTTCACCAAAACATTCACACTCTTTTTGTAGAATGTAGACTCCTTTTTCTCACTACTTCCAATAGTCTTGGCATTAAATCTCACACTATATTTCATACTTTTGCACTTCAAATCTCAACACTTTGCATTGCACACCTTACAGACTTTCCTCCATCAATTCATCACATATATATCATCCCCAACATTGAAAAAAATCTACAAGGTTGAATATGCACCTCAGATGTGCGAATTCAAATTAGGTTTGCACCAAAACATTCTTGCATGCTAGAGATGAATGAATTCAAATAGCATCACACGTTAACTTGTACCTAAATCCACATATACACATTTCTCCATGCTTCCAAAGACACTGAAGCATATTTGTAATTAGTGTAAACACTCTTTATCAAAATGAAATATGACTCATGAACCACACAACACTTAAACACAATCTAGAATATTCCAAAAACACCCTAAAATCCAAAAAATCCTTTGCAACATCATATGCCTTTAAAGAACATACTCATTTTATACACCCAGTTAAATTTCCACACACTGCAACTCATGAATCCAACCTAGAAAAGCATCAAAACACAAACAAATTAGACTAAAGATATATATGAGTAATATAAGCACACTTCTAGATCCATAAAACCATAAACCACAATGTGGAGAAAAGTGGATCAAAACCATTTCTCCCAAACAACACTGCATCATAGTTTACACATTGTTGAACACAAGTTCTTATGTCAAATGATCCAAAACTTAAAAATATAGATATAACACCTCTGAAAACCTCTAATTAACATATCGTGACCACATAAGAAAATATTCAACCATAAAGAACTATGGAGAAAAACACTTAACACTACTCGACCACATTGGACACTCTTTACCACACGGTTTCCTCTTTTATTCAATTTTTCTCAAAAGTACTTGGAAACCATGCACCAAAAACATCTGAACATTTGTAACACCTTTTTAGGATCTCAACCACATGAGATATTCAGTATCCACAAACACAAGCTCATCAAAGAAACACGAGGTTGGCATCAGTGATATTGCTAATGACAACATAATGCAATAAATCAAGGCATGTCCATAGCTTGACATGAATGCAACAACATAGCTATGTTGACATCAATGACAACATAATAGTTCCAACAAAGAAACCACACAACATGGTTTTCCAGGTTTCTAGATTCCCTAACCTTCTCAAGTGGTCTTTAATATGAATAGCAAGAGGAATATTTTCCAACCACATAATTTTCTTTGTACTAGGAACTTCTCTAAGAAAGTAAAACAATAAACACACAATTAGAGTACCATACAAGAAGGGGCATTCATATTCTTTGGTCTTCTAAAGATTCTCCATCAACTATTGTCTCAAGAGTTTACACAAGTCAATATCCCGACCTTCTTTCACCATTTGGTGAGCAGTGTGAATAGTGGTAGCCAACATAGATTTCTCTCTATTTATGTAAAATATCTTATAGTCAATCATCATTGATGCATATTTCACCATCGGGTCATTGATATCCTTCACCATTAGGGCACATTTGTCAAATTTCACATTGGTGAGTTTCATTTCCATTTCATTTTCATGACCTTCATTGCTAGAAGAAGTTAATTTAAATACAACCCTATAACAACCCTAATAGCTTCCTTATTTATCATGCACGACATGTCTAGCCACATCAAATTTTCATGAAATTTTTTGAGCACATGCTTTACCAATTCATTGTCATAGCAGAAATTGGGAAAATTATTCTAGACATCCAATTTCTTCTCCATCAAACTCTCAAATTCAAGTTTCAATTCAAAATAATCTCCTATAAATTCATTTACCCAATATTCTACAATCTTTGTGTGATCATATTCTTCCATTTTTGTGTGAATGTAAATTTGCATATCCTATGTGTGTATCAAACCATATAAAACCCTAAAAAAAGAACCTTCAAGATCTATCTCCATGGACTTGTATGTATGTTTCTTAAACTTAGGTCCTGCACACTCCAAGACATCAACTACTTGTGGAGTAAATTTTTTGAATCACTTTTGAAACTAGCATTAAGTAAGAAAGAATAAATACCTTTGAATTCTTTACTGCTAAGGTTTCACACAACTCAAAATCACTTCAAATCACCTCTACTCTACTCTTTACTTTAATTGCTCAATTACAATTGACTTAATCATATGTGAAATAACATGTAAACACTTTTTCAATGACCTAAAAATATATTTATTTTAGTTGACAAAGTTAGGTCAAAAAGTTGGCAAACCCTTACTATGTCATCACAAGGACCTTCAATTATTCCACAACAAGAAATTTCATATTGAAAATACTATAAAATGGATCAACCATGTCAATCTGTACATGTACCAGTGTGATGAAGGCATCAGAACCACATCTTTGGCAAGGGATGAAAGATTTTCTTCTAAAACTCTCCCTGAGCCGAAGATTTCTATCTAGTTTCCAGAGGAAACATCTACACTAGGAGTTGGCACAAAATCATTATTCACTTCACTCTCTTCCTTGTTTTTCTAGATCTTGTTCATTTTATTCTTCATATCAACTAGATCTAGTTCCTTTACTAGATCAACCTTCTTCTTTTGTGAAATAGAGGGTTTCACATTCTTAGATCTACAAAACTTAGGTATGTGTCCCAGTTTATTGCACTTATGACATGTGACACTTTTTTGAACAAGCTTACTTCCTGTCATTTTAGATCTGCATTCAAAATCCCTATGCAAAAAATAATTTCATGTATTATAGTAATCGTTGAAAGATTGGAACATCATATTGTAAATATGGTCATTGTTGCACCAAAAGATTGACCTATTAATTCTTGATATAAATGCTATAGTTAATAAATCCATGGGAAGCGGTTAAGCCATTTCATGAACCTTGTGATACACAACACAAGGAGACTAAAGGAATACACCTTACAACAATCCCCCTAATACAAGTGAGAGGTTTGAACCCGTGACCTAGGCTCTAATACCAATTGTTGCAAATACAATTACCATTGCACCAAAAGATTGACTTGTTAATTCCTGATACAACTGCCAAAGATAATGAATCCATGGGAGGTAGTTAATCAATTTCATGAACTCAAGCAATATGTTGCACAACACAAGGATACCAAGGGTGCACACCTTGCAACACTTCATACCATTATTGTAGCTACTCATCATTTGACTTCTGCCTTCACTAGCTTTATGACCAAATGTATTGTATTTGTAGCATTGATTGAAAAGTGATTGAACATTTTGATTCATTTGCTTCTACACTCTATAGCTCCATGTTGAAACTTATAGTAGGAATAATAGTAACCATTAAAAGATGAATAAATTTTTACAATAGGTTTTCTTATAGGACTTTTGAATTCTTTCTTTTCATTCCAAATCTATGTGATATTTCTCTTCTCATCATTCTTCTTTTCATCATTGTTTGAAGTTTGATTCTCCTTTGAACGTTCTACTTTTTCAAACCCTAATCCTTATTTTTCCCTAGAAGCCTTCTAATTTACAATCATTTCATCAAGTAGGGTAGAGCTCTTCTTGAATTTTTCATCTTAAACATTTGCTTTCTCTAGATTTGATCTCAAAGTCATAATATCTTGTTCAAGCTTTGAACATTCTACAAATTTATCTTTCAATTTGGCATTCAAGCAGTCTTCCACTCTTTTTCCTTTTTCAACTTGCACTTTTAGATTAGTGACTGTTTTATTTGATTTCTTCACCTGCTCATTTGTTTCCGTGAATCTTTTTTTATATTTCTTGAGTTTCTCTCTCAACTTCTTGACACACTCATCTGTGTCCTTAAGATTGTCTTGTAGATCTCTATTCTCAGATTATTCTTTATCTAGATCATCAAGAGCTGATTTGAGTTCTCCTTCCATATCAACTTCAAAATATTCTTCAATAAACCCTTTAGGGATAGGATGCTTCCTTATAGCCATGTTTTCAACCTATAGGATCTACCTCAAAAATCAAACCAATTGAAGGAACCAAGCTCTAATACCAAGTGTTGAACACTTGAAATACTTAGAGGGGGTAAATCAATATTCACTAAACCTCAATGACCTTGTCAATTCCAACATCCAATTAAAACATCATATTTAACTTGTAGTAAATGAAAGGAACATATAAAACCTGCATCACATCAAGGATCAAAGAACACCATGTTTACATGGAGAAACCTTAAAAGGGAAAAACCATGGTGAGGGTTAGCTCACAATATATTATTTAACCAATTACAATGTTCGATACAAAATGGTGGACTCCCTATACAAGGACTAACTATCCAAAAAGATAATGGCTCACTGTCGATGAATCACTATCAAATGACTCACTACCTAAAATAGGAGATAAAAGAAAGGGTGGCTCACTGAAAAGCTTGAACTACTAACAATGTGTTTGACATATGCTGAAGATAGAGTTCAATTGAAGCTCAGAAGAATAACTTAACACACTTTGTACTTTACCACAATTATACTTTTCACTTCTCTCCATACCATATTTTTCATATATACTCCACACATATTGTCCATCCACATTTCCACACAAGAAATTAACCTTGTATATATACCACAACTGACAAAAAAATCAATTAGGTTAGCCTAATTAGATTTTCCATGCATCCTCATTACTTGTTGGCTCCAAACACTAACACACACACCTTAAAAATAAACCAAAACATGTATAACCTCAAAATAGGCCTACATGACCCATAATCACTCCCATAAATTTGTTGCTTACATACTTCAACTCTACAAGACCCCAAAATATTTAGATCAGAACCATATAATAAAATTGTTTAATCTATAACAAAATGAACCAACTATTCACTCACAAACCACCTTGAATTACTTGTCACATGGAGCATACACACTATTGTCTTCCTCAAACACTTCCTCATAATTGTATAGAAAAATATTCATCCATGGTGGAATGTAGAGCATTCTAGCCTACACTTTGTAACTACAACTCTTCCATTTCTAGAGTTGGTATACTATCAACATTATCTTTGACTATAGAAAACATACAAGCTTGACTCTTTGGATTTAGAAACCTTCAACACATACCACCGTTATCTCAAATCCGTGTGACCGTATTCTTCACAGTGGTGCAATGCAAACCACAAAAATGGTTCAAGAAGCACTGAAAAATATACACTGTGACTTAGGAAAATATACAAAATATTTGGTCTTCTTTGGACCAACACTATTATATCTCTATAATGGGTTACCATCAATGAAAAAACCAAAGATTTTTGTGCTCATAAATATTCAACAATATCTCCACACCATACATCAACATCATTTATACTTCATCATGCTTATGTTGCCAACAACCCAAGTCTTCAATAGTCATCTGACAAGGACCCAAAAATCTAAGTAGATCTACAAACTCCAAGGATTTTTTCTATAATTTTTTTACCCTTATCCTTTTTTCACTAATTAGGCCAGCTTCCTCTTTATACTCATGGAAAGGGAAAATTTTTGTAGACTTTCCTTACATAGTATCAATTTTTTTTCTCCCTAACTACTTACCCTAAGCCTTACTTCCTAACTTTCTAACCCATGCCCCAAATTTAGCCTTTAACGTAGGAGAATCACAATATACTTTCTTAGGAGAAGGTAAGGTATTAGTATCATCACTTTCAACAACATTTATTTTCTTAGGGGTGGGAAGGAGTGGATTCAACTAAGCAAGCATTGATAGATTTAAGTAGTAATAAGGCTAGATGAAATTTATAAAGGTGAAATATAGGGCCTTGGTGAAGTACAATGGCTAAAAAGTTAGGATTTTTATTGGTACTATCTTTGGCCTCCTCGATAGAATTACTAAGGGAGCTAAGAAAGAAGAATAGGAAACTCAACATAATTTTGTTCCTTCAATAATTTAAAAGAGGAAAGTGATAGGTTTAGTGAAATTTGAAACACCCTTCAAGATTAAAATATTTGATCAAAATCCAACACTCTTGATCTTAGGGATGAGGCAACACTTCTCTATTAAACCCATTATTTTATTTTAAAAATTTCTCTCCATTAAAAAAAATCCTCATATTTTTAAAGTTTTGAAATTTTCTTTGATTTTAGGCCTTTAAACCCTAACATTTAAAACACATGGTAGCTCCTTTAAATCCTTCAATAAACTCAAAACTTAGAAACCACCGACTCGTACATTCACTTTTTACAATGAATTTATGAATTGTGTCAAAATGATTTGATCAAACCCATTGAGTAGCTATATTGAAAATATTATTCCTCCTTTTTCAGAAGTCTACCAAAATGTGTTTTCTTTTTCTACTCATTTTTAGGTGGTAGAATTTCTTCAAACTGTATTGCCACTAATGGTTTCCAACACCAACATTTCCAAGTAGGACCCAGAGGACTCGATGCTATATTTGGGTGTTAAGAATGGTGAAAGAAATTTTTATATTTTCTTAGCAAGATATAAGTGTGAAAAATACAAAAGCACTTCCCAAAAATATTACTTTCTAGGCCACAATCCTTGTACATATAATTAACTATCACCATTCTCTTAAATCACACAAAATGTATGATTTCTAAAAGAGGCCTTAGTTCTACCACAAAATATAGAACTATGATATAAATAAAATACATTCAACATCACATGAGGGTAGAACTATGTGAAGCTATTAATAGGGTAAGTTCTCTACCAAGCCCACCATATTGATAGAGTGGGGGTCTTATTAGAGTTAGCACAATGAAGAGGATAATATGAAAATTGGTTTTCCTAACACATCCTATTAATGAAATTATAAATAGATCTATATTAGAAAAAACTAATGTTAATATCTAAATGGATCAAGGGAACATATTGTCACCAAAAATACTAGTTTATTGTTCATTTCTTGTGGCTCCCAGGTGTCTAACCTATTTTAGCTAGAAATAAAAGTAAACCAAGTGTGGATAAAATTAAAAATCAAAATCAAAATAATAGATCAAACAAAATTACGAAAGACATTCCATATTTAATGGTTATAAAATAAGAAAATGATATGAATATATTTCTATTCCATCTATATAAGTAAAACCCCAACACCTTTTAGAAATGTGTATAAGTGAAATCATGTGCAGCCATTCAACTACACTGTTTATAAAATGATTACTACTATTTCAAAGAAATAAATCACCAGGAAGAAACCCCACATCCATCCAATAAAACTAAACAATACCCACCTTGATTAAGACCTATTATTCTTATAATTTTATAAAATATACAATGGACCAACCACCTAACTAAATACAAATTCATGTATTGATTTTTAAACATTAAAAAAAACAATGCATACAAGTGATTAGAATAAAAAAATGTTGATGTCATGAGAGGAAAAAATATATCATTATATACTACTTTAATTCTTTTCTATCAGATTTTGTTTGAAATTAGAAAACTAGATCAATTCAAAACATTGAGATCATTTTTTTTTACAATAAAAATCTAAAGAAATAAAAACTTACCCACATTTAATTTTCACCTCTACATAGTTTTTAAAGAAACCATATATCTTCAGTATCCATTTATATTGTATTTTGAAGTTAAAGTTTGCAACTATTATTGTAGATACTTGTTGTATTTGTTCTTTTTTTGATTTTATCAAAATGTAGAAAAATATTTACCACTATCAAAACTTATTTTTCAATTCAAAATATTTTTACACAAAAATTCAAAAATTATTTATATTAATTCATTTATTTTTAAATATTTACTTTTAATTTGCATACTTATTTAATACTATTAAAATATTGTTTAAAAAAAAATATACTATTAAACTAATAAATTTTAATATTATGCTTTATCAATTCTAATAATAAAATCTATATTTTTCTATCATTCATGACATAGTATGATAGTTAAATTGTGAAATTGTTATTGTAGTCATCAAATGTCAAAACCTCCACTAAGCTATTATGATCATGGGTATTGTACTTTTGGCGATCCAATGCACTTGCAAACTTAAACCTTTGTGTTAAAACAATTAGTATTCATGCCCATGTCTTTGTGATCTAAACTCTCATCAGACGAGTGTGTTCATGGGCTTTGTATTCTTGTTGAACTACTATGCTCTTGGGCTTTGTGCCCCTATAAGATTACTATGCTTATAGATTTTTACTATTCATGTTAACACAATATATTTATATAAAAAAAAATGAGATCTTCAAATTGTAACATCACTTAATTTAAATAAGACTAAAAATTCACATATTACCAATAAATAAATAAATACAATAAAAATTCATCTAAGATTTACTATAAGCCATTTTTTATCTAACTCAAACATCAGCGTTCAATTCTGTGCTATCAAAAATCCATTCCTTTCTTTATACTTTTTCTTTTCATCATTTATCTAATTTAACATGATCTCTCCAGATTCAAAATCCAAAAACTTATTAATCATATATCATTTTAAAGAGAATCATACAACTAAGTAAACAGCCAACAAATTTTGCGGTAGATCCCCACTTTAACAGTCAAAACATTAGACTGTTTTTAAGTTATTGTGAGACAGTATATGAAACGGAAGACTCTGGCCATTTACTGCAAAAGGGCATGAATCTCATCATTATTTCAGGGACTATTCTTCTTGAAGACGCCGCAATCCCTCCAGACCTAGCATGCAGCATTACAAGGTCTCAATCATCCAAAAGTCCACATCTTATAGGGCATTCTTAAAACAGTCATGCCAAAGAAACTCTTGAATGCTTACAGAAGCCTTTCTCTCTCAAATTTTAGTGTCCTGCCTCATGATCCACTATTCTAAGAGTCTGGATGTTCCATTTTGCCACAGATCTGGCAAGAAGAAGCTGTTTTATGCATCTGTTAAGCAGCTTGGAGTGAAACTTCAAAACAAAATGGACCACAAACCTGGTTCCGTCGGCCTTGAATGTAAGGTGTGAAGACTCACAAAATATGCAGCATTTGTTCTTTGCTTGGGATGTCTTCCCTTCCAACGTCTTCCCAGATGCTCTTCACTACCCATATGCGGTTCTCTGTTATGCAGCGTTTCTTCTTTGGTTTGGAATGCTATATTATGCAGCATTGTTATCCATAGGATTCCACCAGTACGAGATTTTACGTCACGCTCTTACATTATGCTTGTTTTTCTTGGACCAGTCGTTTCCAGTACGTTGTGACACATCCCACATTTGAAAGATTTGGAACTTTCTGAAAAATGTGATAAAGGGATTACCACGAATTTCTCGAGAGACACATGGCCTCAAGGTCTTGGACTATATGATAGAGAATATTTTGTAAAGCCAATTTGTTTTTTAAATGGAAGGATTTGAGTTCAATTATTGTGTATCTAAATTTAAGTAGTGATGAATATTTGTCTTTATAATGTCTGTAGTAATAATAGTATATGTATTGTATTCTGCACGGGTAGCAGAGTTGGCTTGGGCAGTGGGTTTGTTTCCCATTGCTCTCGGATTTGACTTTGCTCCTGGGTTTAAGAGGTGGGACTTCTTGTGGGCGGCGAATCTCACCGGCAGGGGACTAGTCTTGCCCCAGCTCACGCCTAGTACCCAAGATATGGGCTGCTGGACCGCTAGGCTGGATCACGGGGACACCCCTATTGTACAAAAATAAAAAATAATAGTATATGTATTGTGATGGTTTAAGATTTGTATAATATACGATAATATATCATATAATATATATATTGTATTATATTGTATAAATAATATTATATTACTATATATATTAAAGAATATAATATAACAATATAGAGCATACTATAATATATAATATGGTATAATATAAATATATTTAATATACTATTAAATAATTTAAATACAATATATTATAATATACTATATATTACACAATATAGATATTATATTCTATTCTATTATATCATATATTATACTATATTCTATAAGAAAGATTATATAATATAATAATATATAGTATAGTATAATGTAATACAATACATGATATGATAGTATAAAGTAATATAATACATAAGAAGATAAAGTAATAATGTTGAAGTTTGACATTGGTTTTGAAAGTTTCTATCCATGTTAAGATGACACTATTAATACAATGTATGTGTGTCTATTACAATAGAAAAATAATAATAATCATGCGAAGCACACAAAATTCAAAGAGAAATCATCTCATGAATGCAATTAATGCAACCTTCCATAAATGGGTCTATTATTCAATCTACCATTCTTCATCAAAATTATTCATGCTTGTGTTAAATGGGAGTACTATTTTTTAGATTCTTATTTTTAGAATTGAAACTTTTTGAAAAATGTGAGAAAGATATTACGTACCATGAACTTTTCAAGAGACACACCAGTCTCAAGATCTTCAAATATATAATAGGGATTATTTTATCAAGTAAATTCATTTTTTTAATAGAAGGATTTGAGTTCCATTATTGTGTATCTAAAGGAGAGTTCGGTAGTGATGAGTATTTATCTTTATAATGTCATCGTAATAATAATCTATGTATTATGATTGTTTGGGATGATATAATATACTATAATATATATTATATAGTGTATTATATTGTGTAAAGAAGATGATATGATATGATATATTATATTATATTATATTATCTAACATAGATATTATATTATATCAAATTAAATAAAATATATTATACTATATTGTATAAGAAAAAATATATAAAATAATACAATACATGATATGATATTATAAAGTAATGTAATACATATTAAGATAAAGTAATAATGTTGTCAAAGGTTGACATGGATTTCAAAACTTCATGTTCATGTTGGAATGACCCCATTAATACAATGTATGTGTGTCAATTACAATAGAACAAAAAAAATATCATCCAAAGTATGTATTATCCCTCCGTTTTGCTCCTTATTCGGTTTGCTTTATGTTATGTTTGGTTGCAATTACTTTGATACTGGATACATTTTGTTATGATGTTTTGTTTGCTACTATTGAGCGACAACTATTATTGTGTGATGTGTTGATCTAATTATTGTTTCACATATATTATAGATTAATGATGTTGTAGAGTTAGCATGAGATGTTATTATGAGACTATTGAAATTATGATAGAAGTGTCAGTTTCGATGAGTGTATTGGTGAAGAAGACGGGTTCACATCACTCGCTTGCATGCGTCCTACGAATCTGTAATTCCTTCTTCATGGTGTGTATCATATACTAGATATATTGTATGATATTATTTACTCGGTTGCAGGATTGCAGGTACATGACATCGACTCCACTTGGTTTCATAGGTTCGAGCATGTCGATCCAACGGTTGAGTTGAAGGGGAGATAGTAGCTAGGTAACATGTGTCAAGTTTACACCTTAGCCTTAGTGTGTCATCAGTCGTGTGTGTCGAGTCATTGTCTATCTTGCTTTAATGTTATTTAATTCTGAAGGATTCTTGATTTGGAAATAGATATTTAGAATAATTGCATTTAAATCATGTTGATGGTTATTTAATTTAAATTATGCAATGTGAGTAAGAGTTTATATTTAAATTAATTAATTATATTTAATTTATTTAATTAATTTAATTTAATCCAAGGGGGTTGAATTTAGTGATTAAATAATTAAATTAATTAATTAAACGTGATGCAAGAAAATTAAAGGAAATAAAAGAATTAAAATTAATTTTGGAATTTAATTTCAATGTGTGGGAATTAAATTAGAAATTGTAATTAAATGTTTATTTGGGAAATGAGTTTCAACTTTGGAAATTAATTTATTATTTCAAATTGCACTTTAAATTAAAAGTGGGTTTTTGAAAAATTGAAATTGAAATTGAAATTAATATCTAATTTGCAAGCAATGTGAATTAGGGTTGTAAAAATTGGAATTGAAATTAATATCTAATTTGCATGTAATGTGAATTAGGGTTATATTAGGTATTTTTGATTTATAAGGAAGCCATGTTTTAATTTAAGGGTAGAAAAGTTTTTAGAAAAATTTATTTTTACAGCAGAGAAGAAATTTTGGAAAAATTTGCACAAAGGAAGGGTTTGAAGAAAGTTTGATTGTAGAATTGATTGGAGGAAAAATTGTTTGCATTTGTTGGGTTTTGGATTGGATTCATTGGATGATTGAAGAAAATTCAAGAAATCTTTGAAGGAGGTTTGTAGCAGAAATTCATCTCTTCCTGTAGCTTTTTGAGCCAGGTTTTCTTCTTCGTTTTTATTGTTTTTGATTATTTTTAAAATAGTAGTGATTAAAGATTTGTTTGTTCAGTCTGTTTTAGAAAATAAATTTATTGTTAGAAGAAAAAAATCAAATAAATTTGCAGCTTTTGTTTTGTGAAAATTGTGAAAACCTCATTTGAATTTAATTTGTTTGAGGAAATTGATTATTTTGTTTTCGATTCAAACATAGAGATTGAGCAATGTTTTTAGAATGTTTTTAGAAAATGAAACCCTCTGTTTATTATTAAAAATCGGATTTTAAAATCTGCAGGGTAGTTATATTTTTCATGGTAAAATGGTCTGGTTGTGTCACATATAACTCCACTTACACAAACTGGGTTGTTAGTAAATTTAAAGGGTTTCTGCACTTTCAAATTTCCTTATCCCTGTAAAAATATCACAAATACCCAAATTGCAGTTTTTGAGTTATGCTTGAAACATGAGACTGCTATTAAGTTATTCTCCCATGGCTGCTCTGATAATAAAATAATAATAAATTGATATTTATAAATATTAATATTTTATGTATTGTTATTATAATATTAAAATAATATTTAATAATATTTTATATTATAATTTATAATATTAATGTATTATATTTATTTATATTATTTTAAATAAAATTATAAACGTATGGGAAAATTATTGTTTATTCTAAAATTGCATGTTAAAGTTTAATTGATTGAGTTAAATATCTAATTTAAATAATGCATAATTTAAGATTTAATTGTGAAATTTAAATTCATGTGTAAAAGTTCCAATTATTAATTTGATTTAATTGAAAAAATATATATGATATTGGATTATAGTCCAAATATTGATCTTATTATAACACAATAAGTTATGGAAGAGACCAAATGTTAATTTGATTAATTTTATAATGTTTTAATTTGCAAGGGAAATTGGTTATTTAATTTAAAGCAAAATGTTTTGAGTTATAGTTGAAAATACTTATTTTGTTAAGAGCAATTAGATAATTAAATATTAGTGTAATTTCTTCCCTATCTGAAAAGATGAATTCTTAATTCAGTTTTATCAATATAATGAATTACATAATGAATTGAGAAATGGATTTAGAGTATCCAAATGTAGTTTCTTCTATTGCCTTCAATGATTATGTCTTTCGTGTTTATGCTTTGAGAATGGGTTGAATACCTGTTAGTTTATGTCTTCCAAATGGTCTATTGTTAGTGAGGGTTGTCGTTGTGATGTCAACCTGTTGTGAATTCTCTTGATAGTGCATGAGGTTGTGTCTATGTTGGTACCTGGTTTTCACGAATAGGGATGATTGCACCTCCTTGGTTTAGGAGCAGATTATGGGATCTGTGTCTCCTTGTATGGAGTGACCTTGTTATGTGGTTTCATCTTGTTGCCTCTTGAGAAAGGAGTGGTTTTTGTAATGTGCATCTCCTAGTCAGGAGTGGTTCTGTTATAGATGTTATCTCCAGTTTTTGGAGATGGGTTCATCTTTGTCGCCTCCTAAGAAAGGAGTAGACGTGTTATCTTGTTTATTGTACCTTGGTTCCATTGACGTTTGGATGGTGTGTGTGTTTGTTGTCTAGTAGAAGAGCGGCTTGTAACGGGGGTCGGCACCCAAAGTGGTTTCAAGGATAACTCATTGTAAGTTATTTAATCAAGTGATAATTAAAACAATACTTAGATGATTAGGATGACACTCTATCTAAGACAACTGTTGTTAATTGTGTTATGTGTATGGTTCGGTGAACATACTTGATTAATATTATGTCTGGAAGCAATGTGACCTATGTCAGTGATATTGGAGTTGTACTTGATCTGTACTTGTATGGTGATTGAGTTATACTTGTTAGTTCATTTGCTTGGTTATATCAGTATGAGTTAGTATGAGTCTGCCTTTGGTTAGTGGTTGTAGATCTTTTTCCATGTTACCTTGTTACTATCTCCTAGCATGGGGGGTGGGCCTTTGGGTACCACATTGGTTGGGTGGAACATGCACCAAAACCATTGGGTCCCCATTGATCTTCAGTATTTGGTGGTGAGACATCCAGATGGACGACTTGAGTTCTTGTGTTATTCTTGCTTTGTAATATTCCAATTTGTATAAGTTGTTTTACCCCTCTTATGTTTATGAGGTGGAATTCCGTAATTTTAATCTTATGTACTATTGTCTCATTCTGGGAATGAGTGTTGTAACTATTGGATTAAGGTAATGATTATGAGATGGTAGCTTGGTTGAATATCTTATTATGTTATTTGGTATTCTTATGATGTATGATGTTTATTTCATAAAGCTCATAATGCTTTGGTTATATGTAATATGTATGTGTGGGTTTAAGTAATCCTAATCTTGTAGCCTTAGAGGTTGTTGTTAATTAGTAAGTGAATGTGTATGTTAACTACACTTTATAAAAAAAAAATTGGTTTGCTTAAGTTGTTAATTACAACTTCCTTTAGGGTTGCAAGGCGGGGCATTACACATGGTATCAAAACCTGGGTTTAAACACTAGGTTCTCTTAGTACATTTGTGCCCATTATGTCATTCCTGTGACTTATTAGTAGAGTGTTAAGTGATCACATGTTCATGGCTTTAACTTTAGCATGATATACTCTATGAAAGAGAGTAGCATGTTAGTAACCTGATATAAGGTTATGGTTGGAAAGTAATGTTACGTACCCTATGAGATATGGAATGGGATATCTCAGTGGGATTATGTATGTTGTTGTACCCCCCTTGTAAATGTAAGAAACCAGTAACTGTATCTTGTTTGAACGTTGTGGAAACCAGTATTTGATTTGTGTGTCCATGTGATGGTGATACTTGGTACCCATCCATGGGAAAAAGTTGCATGTTGGTGTGGGTTTTACCATACCATTATGTGTGTTTGCATGTTTGTTACCTGATTGAGGGCCAACCCAGGTGTGGTTGAAACTTATATATAAGAGTAACCAAAAGTAGCACTTTTTCTTTTGGTTCTCTAGATCTTCAATCCATGAAGGGATAGTAGCAGCCACAAGTTCCTTGGGTGGAGTGTGTAGCGTATGCATAATGCAACACAGAGTGTCTTAGCTCAACCAATTATGAGGAAACATACCCACTACTTTCCCTTATGATGGATCAGGATACTTGATCCATATGTGTTAGCCTAATCTCCACAAATTTGAGTATAGCAGCATGGTTTATTATTTATGCCTAGACGTCCATTGAGGCGATGATTTGGCATTAGTGAGTTAACCTTGTCTGTATGAGAGGTGAAGCTCGATAGCCCCATAGTGATATTATCGTATTGCATTATGTATATGTACCATATCTGCATGTGTTCTGACATGATGCAAGAGATACGATGCCACACCCCACTCATGTTCCGACATAGTGGTGGTGATGATGCCATGTTACATGATGCCACATGCTAGACACATGAAGGTGCATTATGAGATTTTCTTTAATAGCCTACTTGTGCGATGAGCATTATGGGGCCTCAAACACTTGTAGATGGATCCTCATGGTTGCTTTGACCATGTTGGTCAAGTAGCATATGAGTAGATCATAGCCATGTATACCTCTGGATTCAACGAGTTCCTACATGTGTCTTCTCCACAAGGTATCACGGGTGGAGTGAGTTCTACACGTGCCTATTTTCGCGGACCCACAAACGCATTGCCATGTGGCATGCGGCCAGTACGTGCCTTCCTTGACTGGCGTATGACCAGGTAGAGCGACGACATTTTATTAGTCGTGGATACACTCTGGATCATGTGGATAGCATGCTCATTCCGCATCACATGAGGGCTATTATCATTCTAGCCTGATGTTGTTTCCTCCTTCCTCATTGGTGGCTAGTATCTAGTCACATAATGATGTACAATGCAATTTTAAAGATTGTGAATTTTCTTTCGGTTATTGATGATTTTTCAGTTGATTGTGAGGGCTGACACTTTGTTTATAATTGATTGTGAAGGTTTAGCCACAACTTGTGATCTTATTTTCTTATAACCCTAGTGGTTATATATTTGATTCAGTGTTGAAATTATGCACATTTATTGACTTATTGTTGAAATTGAACTTTAATTTGTTATTCTTTATGAACTTGGTGGCTAAGCTAATTATATTTGTTGTTTTCATGTCGGCTATGTGTCGTATTGTGATTCCTCTCCAAGGACGTATGAGGCGGACTTGATGAGAGTGTACGAGGAAGTAGATGCAGGAAACATTGAGGATGGGGGTATGTGAGGCTATTATACAGCTATGACCCACTACTCACCTATGTGTGATGACTATCCTTGGAGGCTAATCACCTTACATAACAAGAGATAGGTCATGGTGGTGTTGTTTGGATGGTTTCGCTTTATGTATGACCTAACACCATCAAGCCACCGATTATGATGCTGATATATTTGAGATGGTTATATGTTCTTCATTCATGGATTCCTCTATCATTGATGGTATGCTGCTTTCCGGTGTCCAGATGGACCCTTGTGTAGCCTTGTGATGATTCTCGGTGATGTGTATTGGTGCATATGTGTATTAAGTATGTTAATCCATGGTTATGTGTTTTTTGGAGACTTGGTTGGTGGTTGCTTCACCATCGTTGTCTCATTTGGATTGACAGTGTACTTGGTTGAGTTGTTTACGACACGGGTTGTCGCTGTTTATGTGTTGAGGTATGGAGTGGTTCAGTTGGAACCTTTGGCTATGTGTGATTGTATGGAGTTTGCTCTAGGGGTAGTTGTAGGCTTCCAGGAGTAAGCCTAATCTTTGGGGGACATAATGTAATACCCCTTCGTTTTGCTCCTTATTCGGTTTATTTTATGTTATGTTTAGTTGTAGTTACTTTGATACTGGATACATTTTTTTATAATGTTTTGTTCGCTACTATTGAGTGACAACTATTATTGTGTGATATGTTGATCTAATTATTGTTTCACATGCATTATAGATTAATGATGTTGTAGAGTTAGCATGAGATGTTATTATGAGACTATTGGAATTATGATGGAAGTGTCAGTTTCGATGAGTGTATTGGTGAAGAAGACGGGTTCGCATCACTCGGTTGCGAGCGCCCTGCGAATTCGTAATTCCTTTTTCATGGTGTGTATCATATGTTGGATATATTGTATGATTTTGTTTACTTGGATGCAGGATTGCAGGTACATCACATCGACTCCACCTGGCTTCATAGGTTCGAGCATGTCGATCCAACGGTTAAGTTGAACAGGAGATAGTAGCTAGGTAACATGTGTCAAGTTTACACCCTAGCCTTAGTGTTTCGTTAGTTGTGTGTGTCGAGTTGTTGTCTGTCTTGCTTTAATGTTATTTAATTCTAAAGGATTCTTGATTTGGAAATAGACATTTAGAATAATTGCATTTAAATCATATTGATGGTTATTTAATTTAAATTATGCAATGTGGGTAAGAGTTTATATTTAAATTAATTAATTATATTTAATTTATTTAATTAATTAAATTTAATCCAAGGGGGTTGAATTTAGTGATTAAATAATTAAATTAATTAATTAAATGTGATGCGAGAAAATGAAAAGAAATAAAAGAATTAAAATTAATTTTGGAATTTAATTTCAACGTGTGGGAATTAAATTAGAAATTGTAATTAAATGTTTATTTGGGAAATGAGTTTCAACTTTGGAAATCAATTTATTATTTGAAATTGAATTTTAAATTAAAAGTGGGTTTTTGAAAAATTGAAATTAATATCTAATTTGCAAGCAATGTGAATTAGGGTTGTAAAAATTGAAATTGAAATTGGAATTGAAATTAATATCTAATTTGCATGTAATGTGAATTAGGGTTATATTAGGTATTTTTGATTTATAAGGAAGGCATGTTTTAATTTGAGGGTAGAAAATTTTTTAGAAAAATTCATTTTTATAGCAGAGAAGAAATTTTGGAAAAATTTGCACAAAGGAAGGGTTTGAAGAAAGTTTGATTGTAGAATTGATTGGAGGAAAAATTGTTTGCATTTGTTGGGTTTTGGATTGGATTCATTGGATGATTGAAGAAAATTCAAGAAATCTTTGAAGGAGGCTTGCAGAAGAAATTCATCTCTTCCTGTAGCTTCTTGAGCCAGGTTTTCTTCTGTGTTTTTATTATTCTTGATTGTTTTTAAAATAGTAGTGATTAAAGATTTGTTTTTTAAAACTGTTTTAGAAAATAAATTTGTTGTTAGAAGAAAAGAATCAAATAAATTTGCAGCTTTTGTTTTGTGAAAATTTTTGAGTGAAAACCTCAGTTGAATTTAATTTGTTTAAGGAAATCGATTATTTTGTTTTGTATTCAAACATAGAGATTGAGCAATATTTTTAGAATGTTTTTAGAAAATGAAACCCTCTATTTATTATTAAAAATTGGATTTTAAAATCCGCAGGGTAGTTATAGTTTTCATGGTAAAATGGTCTGGTTGCGTCGTGTATAACTCCACTTACACAAACTGGGTTGTTAGGAAATTTAAAGGGTTTCTGCACCTTGGAATTTTCTTATCCCTGTAAAAATATCGCAGATACTCAGATCGTAGTTTTTGAGTTATGTTTGAAACACAAGACTGTTGTTAAGTTATTTTCCCATGGCTGCTCTAATAATAAAATAATAATAAATTGATATTTATAAATATTAATATTTTATGTATTGTTATTATAATATTAAAATATTATTTAATAATATTTTATATTATAATTTATAATATTAAAGTATTATATTTATTTATATTATTTTAAATAGAATTTGTATATTAGATTAGTGGAAATAAAATTATAAACGTATGGGGAAATTATTGTTTATTCTAAAATGGCATGTTAAAGTTTAATTGAAGGAGTTAAATATTTGATTTAAATAATGCATAATTTAAGATTTAATTGTGAAATTTAAGTTCATGTGTAAAAGGTCCAATTATTAAATTGATTTAATTGGAAAAATATATATATGATATTGGGTTATAGTCCAAATATTGATCTTATTATAACACAATAAGTTATGGAAGAGACCAAATGTTAATTTGATTAATTTTATAATGTTTTAATTTGTAAGGGCAATTGGTTATTTAATTTAAAGCGAAATATTTTGAGTTATAGTTGAAAATACTTATTTTGTTAAGAGCAATTAGATAATTAAATATTAGTGTAATTTCTTCCCTATCTGAAAAGATGAATTCTTAATTCAGTTTTATTGATATAATGAATTATGTAATAAATTGAGAAATGGATTTAGAGTATCCAAATGTAGTTTCTTCTATTGCCTTCAACGATTATGTCTTTCATGTTTATGCTTTGAGAATGGGTTGAATACTTGTTAGTTTATAAGTCTTCCAGATGGTCTATTGTTAGTGAGGGTTGTTGTTGTGATGTCAAACTATTGTGAATTCTCTTGATAGTGCATGAGGTTGTGTCTATGTTAGTACCCGATTTTCACGAACGGGGATGTTTGCACCTCCTTGGTTTAGGAGCGGATTATGGGATCCGTGTCTCCTTGTATGGAGTGACCTTGTTATGTGGTTTCATCTTGTTGCCTCCTAAGAAAGGAGTGATTTTTGTAATGTGCATCTCCTAGTCGGGAGCGGTTCTATTATAGATGTTACCTCCAGTGTTTGGAGATGGGTTCATCTTTGTCGCCTCCTAAGAAAGGAGTAGACGTGTTATCTTGTTTGTTACGCCTTGGTTCCATTGACGTTTGGATGGTGTGTGTGTGTTGTCTAGTAGAAGAGTGGCTTGTAACGGGGGCCGACACCTGAAGTGGTGTCAAGGATAACTCATTGTAAGTTATTTAATCAAGTGATAACTAAAACAATACTTAGATGAGTAGGATGACAATCTATCTAAGACAACTATTGTTAATTGTGTTATGTGTATAGTTCGGTGAACATACTTGATTAATATTATGTCTGGAAGTAATGTGACCTATGTTAGTGATGTTGGAGTTGTACTTGATCTATACTTGTATGGTGATTGAGTTGTACTTGTTAGTTCATTTGTTTGGTTATATCAGTATGAGTCAGTATGAGTTTGCCTTTGGTTAGTGGTTGTAGATCTTTGTCCATGTTACCTTGTTACTATCTCCTAGCATGGGGGGTGGGGCTTCGGGTACCACATTGGTTGGGTGGAACATGCACCAAAACCGTTGGGTCCCCATTGATCTTTAGTACTTGGTGGCAAGACATCTAGATGGACAGCTCGAGTTCTTGTGTTATTCTTGCTTTGTAATATTCCAATTTGTATAAGTTATTTTACCCTTCTTATGTTTATGATGTGGAATTCTGTAATTGTAATCTTATGTATTATTGTCTCATTCTGGGATGAGTGTTGTAACTATTGGATTAAGGTAATGATTATGAGATGGTAGCTTGGTTGAATATCTTATTATGTTATTTGGTATTCTTATGATGTATGATGTTTATTTCATAAAGCTCATAATGCTTTGGTTATATGTAATATGAATGTGTGGGTTTAAGTAATCCTAACCTTGTAGCCTTAGAGGTTGTTGTTAATTAGTAAGTGAATGTGTATGTTAACTACACTTTATAAAAAAAAAAATTGGTTCGCTTAAGTTGTTAATTACAACTTCCTTTAGGGTTGCAAGGCGGGGCATTACAAAGCGCACAAAATTCGAAGAGAAATCATCTCATGAATGCAATGATTGCAACATTAGACAAACAAATCTATTATTCAATCTACCGTTCTTTATCAACATTCTTCGTGCTTGTGTTAAATGGGAGAACTATTTTTCAAATTCTTGAAATAAATTTATTCATTGGAGATTTATTACCATTTTCTTATATTCTATGGTTTGACATTTTACATAAATATATACTATGGTTGTTTCAATGAAAATATTTAAAAAAATATCCCTTCAACTATCCTTTGACAGATGTTGGTACTTTGTTCCAAAGCTTCCATTTTGGTAAATGTTGATACAATCCTAGAAAAAGTTATAAACTTTAGCTTTACATTAGCTACTTGCAATTGATTTTATAAATACCAAATAAGCTAGGCAATCATGTGGGGCCCTACTCTTATAAAATAGAAAAAAAAAACTATTTTAGATGAACATAACATTTTGAAATAAGAAAAAATACAATCACATTAAATAAAAACATAGTTTCTTCATACTATAAATATATGGTTACATTGATCCATTGACTTATATTTCAACTTGTTTATGTGAGATGATTACTTCATACTATACCCACTAGGTTACACTAGAACAATGTATAACTCTAAAGGTGCAACTATGTTGATGATTAATAATGATTTAATCAAATAATTGTTCAATCTATAACCTAACACAAATACAAAGATTACTTTTGGTGAGCTACACCAAAAAGGGGGATAGATCTAACTGTAGGGTCAAATGGTTCCCAAATTATAGGAAGTGAAGCTTTGGTAGACTAGGACCATTTACAAAAAAGGAATTGGTATTTAAGGAATATTTCTTAATGGCATTCAATTAATTTTTATGATCACTCTCATTTATTGGCCAACACTTTAGTAATTTTGAACATAAGATCTAACAAACCACTAAAAAATACTAAACATGGGTTGGGGAACAAATAGAGTCAAGGATATTTTTTCTTTAACAAAATCTATCAAGTCTAGTTATAATTTTAGTAAGCTATCCAATTTATAGTTACAATGATATTAAATTTAACTCTAAAGAGTATAATGACTTAATTTTATTTCATGACATTGTTCAAAGATCTTGAAATTGCTCAAATTTTCATTGAGTACTATAAGTCAAATTAGTTATTAAATGGTCAAAAAATATTCAAGCATTAAATTCATACTTTACACATATGAGACCATAAATCATTTTATTTTATTTTATTTTTAATTTTGTTCTCTTCCCCTTCAAGACCTTTTTCATGTGATATTCTAACACATCTCTCAAATGGTGACTCAACCTTAGTAACTAGGACCACTCTTCTTCATTTAAAGAAATTTTAATGAGTAGTTTGTATCAAACTCTTACTTAGGTTGTGGAACTTTTCTTAATTATCAATGATTTTTTATTCTTAAATTTAAAATTTGATATAGTTATCTTAACTTTAGCTTCCACTGTATTTTTTTAACATTATTTGAAAATTTTCATTTTTTTCTTGATTTTTGCTTCAAAACTTTATCAAGTGTTACATCACTAAAAAAATTAAAAGGTTCCAAAACTTATACTAGCTTCAAAACCACTTCTCACAACCTCATCAACTCCTAAAAATATTTTGAAATCCTTATCAATGTCTTAAAAACCCTTTTGTAACCTCTTGATTTTTAATAGTAAAATTCATTATTAGAGTCTTTCTTATGTTATAGAACATGTCTTACATGATAAAACAATTAAAAAACTTACACTTTTATATAGTATTATAGATATAAACATTGAGAATTTTATCACTTTCATTTTGCACTTCAACCACCAACCATTATATTTATGTTCACTATACAAATCATATCATTTTATGATAATTTAAACTTAATGTAGGTGTTTTTAATAAATATTAATTTCTTCCTACCAAATAAATGATATACCATATCATTTTTTTTTCTAAAGTATTTATAATCGTAAGTTATGTTACATCATAAATTTTAATTTGATATTGATTTTATTTAATTTCTTTGAATAATAAGTATCTATCTATATAAGCAATTAATATATCTAGATATACGTGATTCACAAGAACTAATAATTACTTATATCAAAAAAAATTGGAGCAAGTAATGGCCATAAAAGTATAGCCGAATTATTCCTTTGAATAGTTTCTTACTAGTTAAAATCATAGTGGTGCTGAAAAGTTATATAAAAAATCCTTTCATTGATTGTTCTAAGTCTAGACATCAGCATTGAGAGTTGGATTCAATAGGAGTGTCTAGTTCAAACAATATTGAGGAAGAAGAAGAGAAAATAGAGGTTTATTTAACTATAATATATCCATAGAATATAGAAAACACAAGTATGTATATATTAAAGAGATAGGACATATAAGAAAGTTAACACCATCCACTCCCACACCATGAAAACTACCATAGAGAAAGTTTTCTTTAATACTCATGTATGGTTAACCAAGGCCCAATATATCTTTCATAGTTGCCACAATACATAAGATAACACCAAAGGCCCGAGGAAAAAATAGAATATATCATTTCTTATCAGAGGCTTATAAAAGTGGCAATGCCTCATACATGAAAGTATGGAGGTAAAAATTTCATCTTTCCAATTGGATTCAAAATTCTCCATGTCAAGGAAATTTCCTAGTTCAAGCCACAATTAGTGCAATGGTTTAACTAGACCCTCCTCATTCCAATTCCACCCATCTCTTGAATATTCTCTCTCGGTCTCTCTCTCTCTCTCTATATATATATTCATAGAGCTCTAAAGAGTAACATAGAAAAGACCCAAACAAACCAAGGAACCATTGTAAAGAACTAATAATGTAAATAGAAAATTAACCTCTATAAATAGACTACCTATTTGAATGTGAATTATCACAAGCTTATGATTTATTTTAATAATTTAAAATTAACATTAATTAATCCATTGGTCAAGTCCTTAAACTAGATTAATTCTTGAAAAAAAATACCCTATCTTGAAGTGTGAAATTTTTATCATTTTTTTCTTTTTGAAATATATGCGTACACATTTTCTAGATTTTGACACATATTAGTTGATGTGACTGATAATCATTGCACAAGAATTATATATATTTCCCCAACCAGATAAGAATATCCTCTCTTGATTTACAATTGTGTCAAACCATATTTCTAGCCTGTATCATGTCATTACACTCCATCCCTTACTACTTTTCAAATTATGTCTCTCAACTTAATTGTTTTTTGCTATAATTTAAATAAAAAATAAAAAATTTAAATATTATTTTTCCACACAATTTATTGAGGTGTATATTATTCCTTAAAAATTCTTAAATGATATTTAGTTGTGTGGAAACAACACTAAGATTTCATGTAATACTTTTGCCTTAATTTTGTCTACACATTCCATATTTGGATATAATATTCAATATTTGTTTATTCATAAGCTAAGAAGCAAGATGTATTTATTAAACAATGGTGAGCATTAAATAATTCATAGAAGAGAAGAAACTTCATTGGGAATTTTTGTCCTGATTATATTTCTTGCACGAGACATACAGAAGGCCTTTAGAGTGGGAGGTTATTGGATTTTAGGGAGATTTTTTTCTTAGATTGACAACACTATTCAATACCTTGATATTCCTTATATCATATTTATATGTAAAAAAATAATAGAATAATTTTAATTTTAAAATAAGAATGTTCCATATTTATATTTACATAATAAACAGTCTTGACTTATATTGGAATCATATTGTAGCTTATTATAGCATTATAAATTGCACCCTTAACAATTTCACATTAGGTTTTTCTCCCTCCTATGTGCTTGGAACTATTTATGCACCTAATTTCCTAAATTATGCATTCTATGGACCATTTTAATATTTATGAGAAATTCAAATTTGAAAGATCAAATTATGCATTTATTAGTTTTCCCTTGACACTTTGGATCCCAAAAAGGAGGGATCTAGTCTAGGGTGTCATGTTCCCTAGACCTCTTAAGTTGGCCCCAAATTTAAATATGTCAGTATTAGTAATTTATTATTTGAAATTCAAATTCTAATTGTTAGATATTGAGATTTAATTTTTAGGAAATTAGAAGAATTTCATATAAATTCAAAGTATTTTCACCATTTTAATTGTAACAAGAATTGGTAATTTTTATTTGAGCAAGTGAAGGTCCTAAAAATAAATTCAAAAGAATTCAAGAGAAAAATTTATAGAATTATTGTCAATCTTTTATCATTCAAGCATCATGTCAAGTTTTATGTGAATTTATTCGTGTTTTTGAATGTATTTCATTTTTAAGCACTAACCCTTGTAGGTCTTGAAATAAAACCAATTCTATTGTAATTGAACCTTGGAGGTGATGAGAATGACTTTAGTTTATCAAGGAGATCAGAGATGAGTGGTGAGTTGTAGCAAATTGTCAATTGGATACTTATTATCATATAGAGTTTATCCCTCAAAAAGATACACTCTCTTTTCTTCATAATATTTTCCCATTGTGGAGGTAGAAATACCAACATGAGGTTTGATTGAGGAAAGTCCCTATATGACATTGTTGCAAGATAGTGTGTCCCTTAGGCTTCCTTATGCAATGCAATGCTTGGGTTTGTGACATGGTTTAACCACCTCCTATGGATCTTGTATAAATTTTCCTGTTGTATCGAGCATTAATAGGTCAATCTTTTGGTGCAACGGCAACCACCAATGTAACAATTAGTATCAAAGCTGAGTTCATAGGTTCAAACCCCTCGCTTGCACTAGGGGGATTATTGCAAGATGGTGTGTCCCTTGGTTTTCCTTATGCAATGTGATGCTTGGGTTTGTGGCATGGCTTAGCCGCTTCCTGTGGATCTTGTATAAATATGGTGGTTATATCAAGCATTAAAAGGTTGATCTTTTGGTGCAACGGAAACCATCTAATGTAATAGACATAACCCTTCATCTCCTTCTGTGTATTGAGGCTACATATCTGAATTTAGTTGGAGGAAGATTAAAAGACAATTTTCTCATTCATGCATCAAAGCCCCACAAATTGAAAAGATATGGAATATGCATTTTTTTAGTAACAGACTAATCTGACAACCAAATATGGAAGAAAAGAGCTATTGAGTAGGCACTTTAGGACTGTGAAAGCATTTTCAAAACTAGGGTCTTAGTCTTGGGCACAACGTGCCCTAGACTAGTAAGAATCAAATGAAAATTATAAGATAAGTACCTTTGTGTTTTCTCTCCTCATTTTAGGAACTTAAATTTTATATGTATTCAGTTAGTTGTAATTCATAATAGAACATTATATTTTCATAGTTACATAATTTCATCACACCAAAATTCAATTCTAACCCCTTATCATCAAAATTCATATCCAAGGGTAGATTAGTTGTTAATTAGTCATTCAAAAACCTTAGTAGATCTGAAATCCCCCAATGTTAAGAACCTTTTCCACCTTAACATTTTGGTGAGCCTAACTAATTTACATTAAACACTTTTTGAGATCTAAAGCATATCATCCTAGATCTAATGCTAATATTTGATTGTTTTGTAACCATCATTTAAGAATCCATCATTTCATAAAAAAAACATTGAAAAATAAAATCCACATATCATTTTGCATTCAAAATTCAAATAGGGTTAACTTCAGTCGTCATAGATTAGATCTACATCTTAGTTGCATCCACAAACCTACATTAGGTCATATAAAATCTGAAATCAAATATGAAAGTGTTCAGGGCATTCATTTAGGTCTTTTGTATAAAATCAAAAGTTGAAAATACTTATTGTTTTTGTTACAAAAAGGCATCAAGATCTTTATTTCTAGATTTTACACATCAAAATCAGTAAATTGTTGCACTTTAGGTTTGAAAATTGTATTTAGAATCTCATTTTGTTGCTTAAACATTTTGAAATTTTCCTGCATACTTGCATTTTACATTACTCAATCACAAATTAGCCAAATTCAAGAAATTCATTCATTGAACTAGACCTCAACTATCATAGAATGGAACACTTAAACAGTATTACACACATTAAAACTTTGAAATTGTCAAAATAGTTTGCTAGTCTAAAGCACCCTTGTACCCAAGACCAAGTTATTTTTGCTCATATTTTAATTGGTAACATTATCTTTTGATAATAAAGTGGATGATTTTTAAAAATATCCTAACCAGTTTAACTATTAAAATAAATATCATATATTTTACTACCTTTGAAAATGATAAATTCACATAATTTTATTGATTACTTCACTTTAAAAAGAAGAATCTATTTGATAAATATTTATATAAATAATTAACAAACAAATTTTATTTTTTTCTAAAATAAAATAAATATTTACTATTTCTAACCTAAATATAGAAAAAATAAAAATAATTTGTTTTATCCAATTAGAAAGAGCTCTTCTAAGCCCACTGTTTTTTTTTGAAATGATTTGGAAGGTTTTAATTTTTTTTTGGTTCAAAACTCAAAAAGTTTTAACATTTATGATTTATAAAAAATAAAAGCACGTCTTGAGTTAACGTGCATAATGTGTTACCTGTAAACTATTTCAAGTGATTGCATTGTAAGTATATAATTTAAAAAATGATTCATCTTAAAACAATTCTAGTAAATGCCATTCACAAAATCCATGTGTTTTAATAAGGTAGGAGCTCACAAATTTTGATTTTTAAATTTATAGCCTTTGAAACCTTCTTGGTCAAGGGGCCTCATTTGCAAATCTAAAATCTAATAAAGGTATGATTGTGAGATGGTTTAGTTGGGGAAATTGATTATAATCTTTTTATTATTTTGAATTGGGTGAATAGATTAATTTTCTATTAATTTATTTAATAAATTTTTTATTTTTTATTATTTCAATCTTAATCATTATTTTTTTCTTTGATATCAATTCAAAAAAAAATGTTTTGTTAATGGATAATATAACTATTAAATCTATTATTATTATCTTTTTATAAGATTTTATTTTATAGATTTTATTGCTCCTCATTCTCTTTTTAAAAATTTAACTCTGTAATATAATTTCAAAAATAATCACCATTTTCAAGACATTATTTTTTGTATTTTATTTTTCTTCTTTCTCTTTTTAAATATTTAATTTTACTATATAAATTCTCAACAATTACATCTCAATAGAACTTGAATCTTAATGACAAGAATAACAACATAACAATTTAACCATCACTCCATACCATAAAAAAATATAATGATCCTTAATCAATAAAATCAAAATACACGACTCTGTGATCCACGAACAGTTGGATCAACCAAACTAGAGGTTCTTAATGACAAATCCCTTTCACATTGAGAAAGTACGTGGATTGTTGAATGGAACATTAGTAGATTGGCAACTGCAAAATGAGAGAGCCTCAGAAGTACCAGGGAAGCTATGTACCAGTGGTTAAAGGTAAGATTGATGAAGTGACGATAAGGAGCTTACTTCAAGATTGACATAGTATTGTCAAAATCATCAGAACCTGAACCCATGTGACAGACATTTCCAATGGAACTACTAAAGCTGAAATGACACGTATATGTGAGATTTAAAGTCGAATAAATCCAAAATATTATCACTTCACTGCATGGCGACAAGAGTACTTACATTAGTAGACCAACATAAATATTCAGGACTGTAAAGAACAATGGATTGTTGGAGACTGGAACTCTGAATGCTTTTGCATTCTGTTCTTTCTATTTTGAAACTGTTAGATTCCCTTACAGAAAGAAAGGTTAATTTCCTTAGCTCTCCAGATATTTAAAAGAGATTTGTCTGTAATCTTTATTATATGATTAATTGTTTAATTTATAAGCACTTTATTTTTCTAAAAGAATTACGTGTCTATGTGTTGTTCTAAAATATGTGATGAAGATCTTGTCGTTTATATATAATATTTTTTTAAAAAATTTTTAATATGAGTTAATTATGATAATTTAATTTCTGTCATGATTTATATATCCATAGAAAAATATTAATATTTAATTTAAAGTAAAAATATTATAACAAGCAGCAATTCAAATTTATCATTCATCTTTTAATATTAATCCAAATACAATAGATACGTAAACATATAATATATGAAATTTGTATAACCATTCTTTAATTAATTAGTTGTAGTTAATTCTAACTTAAGAAACATGAAAAGTATTGGGTAGTGGAGTATGAAATGAGTATATCTAACAAATTAGTATGTAATAAAAAATTAAAATTACATTTATGATTAGATATATGACATGCAAATATGTTAACAATGTTCTTCTAAGATAAAGTTTCAAAACACACAAAAAAATGATGGATCTTTTTAGTGGATCTCACAACTATCATATCCCAAAGAGAAAAATAAAAGATAAATACATACAAATTGAATAACACCATGAGATATAAGTGGCTTTAATGAAAAGCCTCTACTAACCACACTAGTCCCTAGCTCAAATCATAAAGAATAGTTAGTAGAAACCCTAACTATGATACAAGTCACCACCAACAACCTCTCTAGATTTAATTTTCATATAAATGTACATGCTTAGTAATTGTAGTAAATTAAATCAATCATCAAGTGACTCTTCACTTAAGATAATAGTTAGCTAAAAAATAACATAGGTAACCATTAATAGTTATTAATATTAGAACAATAAGTTAATTTACAAACCTTTAGTTCTATTTAAAAAGACTACAAATAAGGAATAAAGTCTCTCATATTTCTAAATATTATTTTTCATTAGTTGTTTAATGGAAACAATTGTGTTGATTTTTTCAAATGATTTCTTAGTTTCCTCTAAAGGTTAGCCAATTCTTATTTTCAGCAATAGTGGGAGGTTGGCCAACAAACAAAAAAATGACCATTAAGTTAAATTTTCCTTGCACTTTAGGCTTTGCTAGTTTAGGTAGGTTTCCATTATTACATCACTTAAATTTTTTATTTGATTAATACTAGAAGGTCTAGTAACTATTAAAAAAGAAGCCATCAAGGCAGAAGATAGGTGCCTCACAAAAAAGTTAGACCACAAAAAGAAACTCATGGGAAGTTAGGTAGGAAAGGACCACTAACAATCCAAGCTTTTGACTGGAGCATGGAACCCATTAAATACCAACTGTAAAGAAAATAAACTACAACAACAAAGGACCATCCCATAACACAGCTGAGATGGAAAAAAACCCAAAATAGGGCCATCAAGGTGGTTTAAAACCAAACTTAAAAAAATCCTTCAAAGGAGAGGCAATGCACGGAAACCCACCATTGAAGGGAGTCTTATTCGAAGGGATGCAAATATTAGCATTGAGGTTGCACTTATCCAAAACACTTTCATTAGCAAAGGGACCATGCTCAAGTTCCATCATCTTTCCCTCAACAAAAGAGGAGCTTTCAAATAATGCCTGCACATTGGAATGCATCTTATCATGAACAACATGGCACAACAAGGAGAAGGGTCCATCACTGTGGAGGTGGTACTACTATGAAAAATCGTAATGTAGAGTATGATTCCAAACCCCAAGCCTACAGCTTTGATTGACAATGTTGGGCAACTTCTTCCCAATCTCAACACAAACCCTAAATGTGGCATACAAAAAATTTGTTATATTTCTTGTAGCATTATCAATGGTAATTAACTAACCAAAAGAATCAACAATACCCTAAAAAATATCTTCATCCCAAAATTTCAAAGGGAACTCGGGAAGACAAACCCAAATAGGGGTAAAGTTTATCTTAAAAGCATTGAACCCAACCACCCAGTATGGAAGGAAAAGGAAAGCCTCACTAAAAACTTACGGGCCACCCAAAAGAACCTAGGAGCAATCTTCACTAGTATTGAAAGAGAATAGAAGGAAACAGTTTGGCCGAGTTTTCATACTCTTCAAAAAAGAATCA
Organism: Sequoiadendron giganteum; assembly: GCA_007115665.2. NCBI lineage: Eukaryota > Viridiplantae > Streptophyta > Pinopsida > Cupressales > Cupressaceae > Sequoiadendron > Sequoiadendron giganteum. The sequence continues at coordinate 387,404,158 of CM021102.1, read as the reverse complement.
TACCAACAATGAAAAGCACAACTGTGAATAAAATCAACATTGGGTCTTCGTCTAATAACTCTACCAATAAGAGCATGCTACAGATTAGCAGTGGCTCGATCTAGACACACATCAAAAACTAAAATGATAGGGGAAGAAACTGCTAGCCCACAAGTAGACTAGTCAAGATCAAAAGAAAGCTCATGCGTAGAAGGAGCCACCCCCTTGGGAGGGGAAACCACATGAGGAGACATAACAATAAAGAAACTAACAACAATAGGGGAATAAACCTTTGAATGAGGCATAAGGCAAACCCTTTTCAAAGAGCTCCCAAAGTTATTTTGTCGACTCATAATAGATAAAGAAGGCTTAATGTCATGAACAACATGTTGAGCCTCTAACGACATGGCCAAGAACAAATCCTCAGTCGCATTAAGTAGAAGAGCCCCTTGTATAGACAACAAGGGTTTATGGCAGGCCTCAAGAAGGATATCTAAGAGAGATTTTTCCTCCACATCCTTAGAAACCCTGAGATACTAGTCCCTAGAGTCATCGTTGCAAGGAAAAGGAGCAAAGCCAGAATACCTAGAGAGAGTCAAACTAGAAGAACCTCCAAACTCAACCGCTAGGAAAGAGCCCATGGTTCCTTCATCATCATCAGCAACCATAGAGCTCACTCCAACACCACAATCAACCCCTATATAGCCACCTTTGCATCTGCCATCTTTATTTAGGGTTTGAGATGAGTTTGTTACTACACTCACCATCGCCCTTGTCGCTGCTCTCATTATTGCTCTCATTGCTCAGTGAAAAAAAAATTATATCACTTAAAGTTTTGCAATATAGAAAAAATGATATCTAGTAGATTACTTACCATAGACTGATGACATTAATTCACATAATATAATATGAAAACTTTCGATATCCTTGCAAATGTTCACAATTTTGTATGAATACAACACTAATTATATATAAATTATAAATGGATTAGGATTTTCTATTGTATATTTTTTCTTGGATTTGAGAGGTTTATCTTAATCTGATCAATACCTTTCTAGGATTATATAATCATAAAAGCTTGTACAATTTTCTTCACAAGAACTTAATATGATTTGATAGTCAGTAAATTTCTATACCTTGTAATAAAAATACCAATTAAAGGCTCACAACATTATTCAGATACTTAGTAATAAATTTGAAATTACAATATCTTTAGCATTTTAACAAAAAAAATTATTCTATTCCTTGAACAAAAGTAACCAATGGAAATACACATTATAATAAATTTGCATTGGAGAACTCAATGATACTTTATTATTTTATTTATAAAATATATTTATCTATAAATTTGGAGATAATTAACATATAGATGGCATGTATTCATATATGCAAGTCAATTAAAGATACACTACTACTATAAAAAAACTTAGAGACCTTGAAAAAAAAACCCTAACAACATGTTTTAGACTAAAATACCTTACCCAATTTATGATTCCTAGACCCTTTATGAAAACAAGAGCTACAAGGCAGTGAAGCTCCTACCCAAGACTCGTAGAACAATTTTGGCTTAGGAAAAATATAAAAAATTGAAGATATTCATCAATTATACCTCTGTTAAGTTTAGACAATGTTTCCTCTTTAAATGTGCTCAATCTATATGTTTCAATGCATCAATCTTACATTTGAGCACAATGAAAAGTGAAATTAGCAACCTATTTTTGATTAGCAAAGAGGAAAATCTAATGGAGGTAGGGGAAATGTTTGCAGTATACTCATTCCATTCTTCACAATGAAGGTGGTGGGCAATCCTTAGGTGGTGTGAACTTCCAAGTTGCAATGCATTAACCATACACCTGAAGAATGCCACACCCATGATGGTATATAGATTAGGCAAGAAAAAGGATCTAAATTGCATGAATGTGGATGCTTTACTACAAGGATAAAATTTAAATGTTGGAAAATTAATTGTAATATAAAAATCCCTTTTCAATTTAATCTAATATCTTACAAAAAGAAGACAATGGCTTACTAGGGTTGTCTATTGTAAATTTTACAACTACGAATCCTTCTATAGGGACACCTATAGTGTATATGTATGGAGGATCTACTAGATTTAAGACTACTTTATTTGCATTCTAGTTGCCAAATCCATAACCTACTAAGTAAAAGTTGAAACTGTGTAGGTGAATTGGATGGTTCTCTATTCCAACAATTCATGTATTCTGTAGGATCAATTGCACACATTGAGACCACATTTCTTTGAGGCATTTTTTCGAATAGTTCTTTGCCTTGTCTATGCTATTGCTTACTATTATGCTTTGATAGATTTTATCCAAGCATCCATAACTTGTGCACCTATTTCAATATTTTAGCCATAGTAGCAAGGTAGTGAACTGTTTGGTAAAATTATTTGGTAGACATGTATGAAAAACGTTGTAGCATAGACAAGGCATTGATGACCACATTTCTTTGAGGAATTTTTTCAAATAGTTCACTGCCTTGTCTATGGATTGTCATGGCATTCCATCACCACGAGACTACATTTATTTGAGGCATTTTTTCAAACAGTTCACTTCCATGTCTATGGATTGCCTAGGTCTTGATGTGCATTATTTAAAAGCAACAAAGAAACTCAAAAATAAACTAAAAAACACCTTTCTTTCTCTTTGCTCGGTTTCCAGACTCTATAGCATGCACCTATCATTTTATAAAAACTATTTTTCCAATCACCACATATATAGCTTGAGTTAGCCTAATAGGAAGGCATGTGTACACCATAGTGGAGGTCACATGTTTGAATCCAGTAGGTGGTCGAGTTTTACACTTATTGAACAAATATATAAGGTAAATGGAGAAACAATTGAGTTGTGGAATGTTAGCATAATGAGGTGTAATACATTGACCCGATGTCTCACTTGGTAGTGATGTAAACTAAATTCCTTCATTATTCATTCCTATATTAATGCATATACTCTAGAATAAATGCCAAGATCACTTTTCATCAAAGAAATTTGATTGTCAGCTAATATTATTCTCATGAAAAAAATTCAAACTATATGTAGACCTATAGTAAATGTGGAGCTTTGCATTATTATTCTGTCATGTTAATTTTTTTTTAAGAAACATGTCCTTAGATTGAAGCTATAGAAACATTACTAGGTTTCCATTTCCTTGTATTGTTTTTCTTATAATTTCCTCTTACTACTTTTGTTGCAACAAGAAATTCTGAAAGTACACAAATTGTGATAATATATTATTATTTTCTTGTTGGATCCTTAGCAGGGTAGAATTAGCATTGCAAAATACCATCATAGGTCCTCATAGTAATGATATTTATATCTGATTATAGGAAAATAAGATAACAATGGCTATTAAAAATAACATCGCTTCATATAAAGGACATCAACAAGAATTGAATTGTATTGTTCACTCTGTTACAAACAATTTTTTTCTTTCTCCAAGCTTACAAAGATAAACTTGTTGAAATTTTTAACCTTACTAAAAATTTATAAACATTCGATTTCATATCACTTCAATGGAAACACAAGCAATTCAACCAACCATGTGAGGAGGAAAGCATTTGTCAATTTTGTCTACAATAAAATGGTAAGTTCAAAATTTCTTGGTAATTTTTTGTTTTTCAGGCATAGACAATGGAAACACACTAATTGCTTCAAACATAAAAATGAAAGCTACATTAATATTAACATTCCCAATCCTAATAAAAATAACGCCTATCCCCAAAAAAATAGAAATATTCGATCAAGAATCACATTGTTGTTTGCTTGAGAATCAAAACATTTAGTTGAAAGAAATCATACATGCATAGTAGCACAACACAAAACATAAATCTTTGAATTGGCATAAATTATGCACCTACTATTTATTAACAAAGGAAAGGAACTGTTTCAAAAGAAAATGGATTGCCAAAAATAGGGTTCACCTCATTTTACAAATCTCCTTGTATAAAGTCTCGGGATAGAAATATAAAGACATAATTCACAAGTTCCACTAACATGCAGTAAGTGTATACATCATAGCTTCCCAGTACCATAAACTCCAGCTAATATCAATTTCATAATTGGAGTTACACAAAAAATTGAAATTAAGTTTTTTGCTCAAAAGAAAATTTAAACAATGATATGTCTTGTCAAGAAAAAATACCATCTTGGCATATATTTTGTATAAAGAGACAAAATGATGTAGTAGCCAAGGAAGTTGGGCTTGTTGGCAAAGGAATAGTGATTGAAAAATTAAAAAAAAACATTTTGGATTCAAATAAAACACAAGATTCATCCATGACATTTATTGGGAAATAAAATCATTTCAAAGCTTCCAACAAACTACAAACCATTACTTCAAGAAGTTGCTTCATTTACTTTATCCACAACCTTTTCTACCTACCTAAAACAATCAAGAGAAGAAATATTCAACCAAATTGCAATCTTCTTGAGATATCTTAGAAGAGAAACACAACTCAATTCCATTGACTATATTATATAGCAATAGAAAACACTCATTCTAACATGAATCATTAAAATAGACTAAGAGCAGAAACGACATTATTAAATTGCATGATTTTGATAGAGCATTAAATTTCTTCAACAATATATTTTAATGCCTATGTCTAGTGATGCTAACTTCTCGAGCCACGAAAGGAAAATGGTTTTAGTAGTATAAATTTTCAATGATTTAGGATTGTTTTCTATGAAACATTGTATAACATATGTGAGAGTCTTCTTGGAGAAACATTATATTATCCAGTTCTCTCAGAACAATGACCAAATAGAAAGGTTGTTTTTAAGAAACATATAAACAAACCTTGAGCAAGGTTACAAAGATAAACTTGATGTATCATAGTGGTAGGATTCTTGTGGCTTGTTTGGAGCTTTCCTAACATGCTTGAGGTTTGTGTATAAGCATTTGCATGCTAAGTGTTTGATGAAATTACTACAAATTTATAGAGGTTTTCATATGGTAGCCGTATGGAATACTAAGGAGAAATATAAAATCTTAGGGCAAGCCCAAGGCATAAGGCTTGAAGAGGAAAAATCATGTGACATTGTAAGCCAAATAATCACAGGGAATTTTAATAAAGTGTTTTAATGTTATCAAATGTACCCTAAAATATGATCAACAACCTACACTCCCCAAGCCACAAAAAATAGGAAATGACATTTTTCTCTATCCCCTGCCCTTCTTCATCCCTGTCATTCTTCAACATTGACTAAATACATTGTATGCAGTTCCCTCTTGAGTGTTCATATGACATGAAAATTTTGACCCAAGAAAAAAAAATAGCCAACTCGGCTCTACCTTGTATATTCCTACATGTTGCATTTAGATCCAAAAATAAAAAATTCTTTATGCATGTTTAGGTTCGACAAAATTCCTCTTGTGTTCATTCAGAATGAACCCATAGTCAAAAAATTGTACCTTGCCGAAAAAACCCAACCTAGATTGACCCAAAATCCAAAACAAGTTGAAACTAGAGTAGAGTCGGGGCCCGTAGAGCATGAACCTGCTACATATAGAAGACTTGAGACTAGATAAGGACAAGAAAATAAGTTGCAACATTAACATAGGAATTTTTAAGAAAAGACAAATTAGACAAAGAGATACTGAAATAAAATCTTCAATAATAGCAACCCATAGTGCTATTGGCTTTCAAATCCTAATATAATGTGGAGATACTGAAATAAAATATTCAATCATAATAATGGTATAGAATACCTTTTGACAAGTCTTATGTTTTCAAAATCATAAACCCTACCTCTAATAACACGGAGTCCTCGAGACTTTGTTAGGATTAAATTTCCCTTAATGTGGGAAGGCTAGAGCTTGAAATGCTAGACGTAGTTGCATTAGACTTTCATTGGAACAAATCATTTTCAGCAACAACACAAGATATCAAAAGGCTTCAATAGATTCGTTGAGGATTTGATCTACTACAATCCAGCAATGTCTCCTCTGCATGAAAATTGTTACCATGGAAACTCATTATCATTGTTAAAACTATTGGAAATATTTATTGTTCTAACTCAGCCTTTGTTTCATGTCAACTCCCAAGCTCACCTACCTATTATGATCCTTTCAATGACATTTTATTTTTTGGGATCTTCATCCATGTCCTGCTCCTAACTACTCATAATTTATTGTGGTAGGAATTTTTGAATTTCTAAAATTTATTGTGTTAGGTGAATTTGAATTCTTAGAGGGAATTTTTGAATGAGGACAAATAGAAGGAATGTAATAGTTAGATTAAGAAGATCTAGAGAAGAAGTTTTTGCAACACAAGAAGAATTTGCAAGAAAGTGAAGTTGCAATAGCAACGTAGAATTTTTTGTTCAAGGAGCAATAGATAGCTCCAAAAAAATAGGAAGAATAGAGTGCTCTGAGAAGCTCCTAATTGTTCAATTTTTGTATGTAGCTCCAAATTGTTGCCGATAGTTTGTAGTTTGAAAACATTTTGTAAATGTTATTTTCTAGTTAATAGAAGAAGCGAGTTTGCATGCCTAGTTGTGTGTCTCCAATTTTGTCTTAATTTATTATTCCGCATTTGTTTTTGTATTCCTAGATGATTAGGAAATAGAGCAACAACTTTGTGTGCATTTCATTTTAAGTTTCTAACATGGTATCCGATCTAGAAGGCCCTAAGTCTTGAGTGAGTTGGGCCTTTATTTTTCAGGTTGTTTAAAGCTTTTTTTGTTGGAGAGATGCTTGGAGATGAGAGTAAGATTTGGTAGTAGGCACCACCATTCAATGGACAAAAATATGATGTTTGGGCAAAGAAAATGAAGACCATAATGGTTGGAAATGATTTGTGGGAGTTTGTGATGATTGGGTTTAATGATGTGACTGATCCAATAGCATATGCTACCCTCACAAACAATCAAAAGACCTAGCTAAAGGAAAAATGAGGAAAGATGCAAAAGGATTGAGTTTGATTGACGCAGCCTTGACAGAGGCTATTTTTCTCAGAATAGAAGTAGCTGAGTATGCAAAGGAATCTTGGGAAATCCTCCAAACCAATTATAAAGGGACTGATAATGTCTGATTGGTGAGGCTCTAGATGCTTTGAAGATATTTTGAGACTCTCCAAATGAAGGAAAGTTAGTCTATCTCATAATTTCACACAAGAGTCTCTGGTTTGATAAACTAGTTGAGGGTGAATGGAGAATCCATGGAAGAGAAAGGGATTATGGAGAAAATCCTCAGAAGTTTACCCATAAAGTTTGATGTGGTTGTGATTTCCATTGAAGAGGAAAATGACCTCGTAGCATTGTTTTTTGATGAGCTAATGGGTTCTCTGCAAACCCATGAGAAGTGCCTAAATAGGTTTGCAAGTTCTTCCCATGAGCAAGCATTCAAAGCTTAAGCCAATGCATGAGGTAGGGGGAGAGGTAGAAAAAACTCTAGACATGGTAGAGGCAGATATGGAAATGGACATGCTAGTGATGATAGCTCAAGATGAACACACAACCAAGAGGGAGAAAGCAACTCCCAGTCTAGCTCCGAACAAGCCAAGAAGAAGAACTCGAGTCAAAAGCATGCCAAGAGAAATGTTGAATGTTATTATTGGCATAAGTTTGGTCACTATGCAAGTGACTGCTAGAAAAGGCAACATGATCACTCCAAGCAAAGTGCAAATGTGCGTGAAGAAAAAGTGGCTGGAGGTAATCAGTGAAAGGCCTTCATCATGTGCAACATTGTTGAGAAAGGTAGTGATGAGATACTGTTTTTAGATAATGGTTGTAGTGACCACATGAGTGGTAATGAAAGTTTATTTTCTTTCATTGATTAAAATTTCAAGTATGAAATAAAAATGGGGAACAATGAATTAGTTCCAATTGTAGCCAAAGGGTTTGTTTTGTTTCACACCAAGCAACATGAGAAAAAGGAGATTGATGATGTTTATTTTGCCCCTAGCATAAAGCACAATCTCATGACTATTGGGAAACTAATCCAAAAAAGATACAAAGTGTTGATGGAAAAGGGTGTATGCATTATTTATGAGAAGGATGGAAGCAAGAAAATAATTGTAACAGTGTAAATGATGAAGAATAGAATGTTTCCATTGAGGTTAGAGAGGTGTTTCTTAGCCTAGTCCGCAATTGCAACTTCTAGGAATGGAAAATGTATAGCACTAAAACAACAAGCAGCTTCCAAGGCAGTCATTCAAGACCCTTCCAAGCTTTGGCATCTCAGGTATGGACACTTAGGCTATGCTGGTTTAATTTTTTTGTAAAAGAAGGGAACAGTTGGAAGTTTACCAACCATATTAGAGATTAGTGGTAGATGTGAAGCCTACATTTTAGGCATGAAACATAGGCAGCCCTTTCAATCGAGCAATTCTAGAAGAGAAAGAGCACCAATGGAGTTGGTGCACACTGATTTGTGTGGCCCTATGCAAACAATTTATATTGGTAAGAGCCGTATGACATGGGTTTATTTTTTGCAATATAAATCTAAAGCTTTTGATAAGTTCAAAGTGTTTAAGGCTCAAGCTGAGAAGGAGAGTGGAAATTTCATCAAGTTCCTAAGGTCAGATAGAGGGGGACAATATACCTCAAATCATTTTGTGAATTTTTGTAAGCAACATGGTATTAAGAAGGAGATAACATTAGCCTATACTCCACAACAAAATGGAGTGGTTGAGAGGAAAAAAAGAACCATTATGGAGATGGAAAGAAGCATGCTCAAAGCCAAGAGACTCCCAAATGAATATTGGGGTGAAGCTATAGCAACAATAGTATATTTTGTAAATAGAAGTCCTACAAAGGTAGTTTTTGACAAGATTCCACAAGAGGCATGGACAAAATGCATGTGGATGGTTGAGAACTTGAGAGTGTTTAGGTTTGTGGCATATGCGGTTGTGCTAAAATAAAAGAGAGTAAAGTTGGATGAAAAGGGTGAGAATTTGATCTTCATGGGCTACAGTGAAGTGTCCAAAGCCTATAGGCTATATAACCCAATCAACAAGAAAATCATCATCAATAAAGACATGGATTTCTTAGAGGATGAGTTATGGCTTGGCCTGATAGATCTTGAAAGCTTTGTACCACTCTCAAAAGCTCTGATTGATGAAGGAAAAGAGGATGAAGTCAAGAAAGATGATGCTATGGATCCTGCAGTAGCTCCTGATAGCTCCATATGAGTTTATGATAGCTCTGGACTACTCCAAACCACTGCACAAACACAAAAAAAGAGCTCCAGATAGCTCTGAACAAGGTCTTTTCAGAAAAGAAGCAACAATAGTGGAATTTTAGACCCCACTCTAACCTCCCTAATGCCAAGAAAGACCAAAAGTCTAAGGGAGATCTACCAAAATGAAAGGTATGATGAAGAGTTTGATGAAAGTATGAATTTCACATTATTTTCTCATAGTGATCCAATTTATTTTGAGGATGCTATGAATGAAAATAAATGGTGTGAATTCATGGACTAGGAGATAGATATAATAGAGAGGAATAGAACATGGGAGCTAACTGATTTTCCTCACAACAAGCAAGTAATTGGAGTGAAATGGGTCTATAAGACCAAAAAAATTGCCAATGGAAGAATAGAAAGGCATAAGGAAAGATTGGTTTTCATGTGATAAAAACAATAGTTTGGGAGAGATTATGATGAGACATGCTCCAGTTGCAAGGATGGAAACTATGTGGGCAGTCATTGAAATTACAACCCAGCACAAGTGGAAGGTGTATCAAATGGATGTGAAGTTTTCCTTCTAAAATGGATGTTGAAAGAAGTGTATGTGGAGTAGCTACCTGGTTATGAAGTTCCAATTCAAGGAAGCAAGGTATATAGGTAGAAGAAATCTCTTTATGGACTAAAGCAAGCACCATAGGCATGGTACAATAGGATTGACTCATATTTGTTGAGCAATGTATTTAGAAAAATTGATGGTGAGCCCACTCTTTACATGAAGGTAGATGATGCTAAGAATTTAATTATTATGTTGATGATTTAGTTCTCATTAGGGGTGATGATTTCATCATTTTTTATTTTAAAGAGGTCATGAAAAGAGATTTTGAAATGATAGACTTAGGTATTTTGAGGTATTTTCTAGACATAGAAGTAAAAAAAATGTATGATGGTATATTTATCTCTCAAGAAAAGTACGCAGTAGATATTTTGAAGAGGCTTAGGATGCAAGATAGCAAGCCTGCCCCCACACCAACAGTCATAGGTTTGAAGTTGAGCAAGGAATATTATAGCAACAATGTGAATGCGACCATGTATAAGAGTTTGCTTGGAAGCTTGATGTATTTAACAACAACTAGGCCTGATATAATGCATAGTGTAAGTTTGATTTCCAAATTTATGGAGACTCCAAAGGAGTCACATTGGAAAGAAGGTAAAATAATCCTGAGGTATGTTAATAGTGTATGCACGTAAAAATGGTCTGGAGAAAATTAATTAAATCTAAGTTATTTAATTAATAAATCTTAATTCCTTTACTTATAAATAAATTAAAAAATTTATTTATGTAGTTAATTTCTTAATTCTTCATATCTAAAATCATTTTCCTTCTTGATTTAATGAAATAAACAAATCTAACTAATTTGTTTTAATTGATTAATTCCCTCTCATTAAATTTGAATTTTTAAATTCAATTTTGTCACATTTCTACATAATTCTCTAAACTCCTTCCACCTCATCTGTCACCTCAGTATGTGTCTCATGAATGTAAATATCTCTAATTTGTAAAATGGAAATTTTCATTAACAAACTCCTAAAAAGATGGTAAGACACATGGCTTCTCCTTCCATTTGATGCCCTTCAACTCTTGGCCATTTTTTCTCTTCAAGGGGACTACCTCCATGATTCCCTCCAACTTCCTCACTTTCTATTGTCGACGTCTTTGGATCATAATCTCAATTGTCAAATCATACCACATCACTTGTTTCCTTGGAAAAATCTATAAATAGAGGCTCATCTATAGCTTATGGGATAGGAGATAGAGCATAAAATTACTCTGCAAAATTTTCTACAGCATTTGAGAGAATTAGCATAGCATCTTAGTTTTGCATTTAGCATTTGATTTGAAGTAATGTTATAATGGAAAATTTCCTTTATAGAATGTTAGTGGCTACATTAGTTTTATAGTATTTCTTATAGAATTTCATTTAGATTTACATATTATCATAGCAATCATCTTAACATCATTTTGAACACAACAACATATCATCTATCATTCAACATTGTATATCAAAATCCACAATCATGTTAAAGTAGGCACATAGTCTTGCATTTCATATATCATCTCATTTCTTAGGTTGGAATTTGATAATTCATGTGCAACATGTACAAATCTAAGAGCATTCGTGAATTAGAAGATCCCTGACATTAGAGAGAAATGGAATGGTTTTAAAGGAAGATTTTTAGCAATTTTTTTTGTTATTTCGATTTCCTTAATCTAATATGTTTCATTGATGTGTGGTTTCAAATTAATGTTTCTTTACCCATAATTTACCTCACACATACACATGGGGCTCGAACCCACGTATTTTAAATTTTTTCTAGTGAGTTCTATCCATAGGTTTAATCGATGATTCTAATGTAGCGCATTTGAATAATCTTTTGGCACATCAGGTTCCTAATTTGGCACAATTTACTTTTCCTTTCAGCACATCAGATCACTATTCTGGTGCATCCAGTGGATCTTTCAATGCATTTGCTTATCCGTCCATTCGGTCACTATTTTAGTGCATCTGGAGATTCTTTTAGTGCATATGGTTTTCTAGCACATTTAGTCAATATTTTAGCACATATGAGCTTTGTTTTAGTGAATTCAATTTTATTTATGGAAATTCAAAATGCTGAAAACTAATCTATGTCTCTTTGTTTTGTAGGTATTCTAAATGCTATCAGAGACTTTTCGGAAACTATTGAACATTGTAAAAGATAAACAAATTGAAATTAGTAAGGATTTTTTTGTAGAGGCTGGAGTTTTTGTTTTTTTACTTTTGATTAAATTTAAGAACCTAGTTTAATTAGAAGAAAAATGAACACCATGTTTGTTGTGCTTGTAGAGTGGTAGGCATGTGCTCTCCCATTAATTGGGTGACCAAAAATATAGATGCATTATTTTCATTTTATTGCAATTTTATCCTTAGAGGGTCTTCCTGGCAAGGAAAAGTAATCACCCCATGGAACGACCCAACCGAGAACACACTAAAGCCAAGCAACTTCCACCTAGTATATAAGTGTGGGTACTTGAGGAAAGTTCAAGTATCACAAGGATTGTTCTAAAAAGAAGGGAAACAATGGTCTCTTGTCTTATGGATGATCCCCCATGAACAAAATGCCTATACTAGAACCTTTTTTTATAGTAAGCCAAAATCCCATTTCTATTTGTTGGTGCAAGAGGTCTAACCTCTAAAGTCATCCCATATTCTTGTGGCTTTTAGTAGAGATGAAAATTTTGTCATGGGAGATTCATGAGAACAGCTTGGCTAACTTGAGAAGTGAGTGCTCTTGAGGGGAGCCAGTGTGGTCAAGATTCTAATCATCCACTAAAAGTAAACACAAGTAGAGTAAAATCCAAGTGGGAATCTAGTGAATATTGTCCTACACAGCCTTAGAAATTGTACTTGTTTGATGTGTCTTACATGTGTGTTTTTAAAATAAAATTCAAATAAATAACACACACAAAATGTACAACCACTAATTCAGAAGAACATCCATTCAAACAATCAATTCCTTGCTACAAAAATAAGAAAAATCAATCAATCTATTAGAAAACAGTGGCATTCCTTGGTTTAGTGCATCCATTGACTATTCTGGTGCATACAACCCATATTTTAGCACATCCATTGATTATTCCAACACATGCCTTCCATATTTTAGCACATCCATTGACTGTTGTGGCACATCCACCCCATATTTTAGCGTATTTTCTCCATTCTGCAGTGCATACATTCCATATTTTAGCACACCCATTGACTGTTTCGGTGCATACCAGCCATCTTTTAGCACATCCAGGCTATTCTTTAATGCATATATGCATTGTTCTAGTGCATCCAATAAAATTTTAACCAAAGAGCTAAATTTGAGTTTCCATCTGACAATTGAAACTAGATTAAGAGATTTCTTCTTGGCTGGCATTTATTCCTTATCCTAACATTGTTCTCAACTTCGAAAAACTAGCATTTACAAGTGAAAATCTTTTTCCTAAGCTTTGATCAAACATCTAAAGTTCATCATCATCACACTAATCTTTAATTAGGAGTTGAGTTTCACCACTAGGATTCATCATCCTTCATCCTAAAACAAGTATTGAATAATCAAACTTAATTTAATCCTTTTGGCACTCCTCCAAACAAAGATCAAAGTTTAGTCAAATTGTAACACTTGTATGCCCATTCAAACAAGATCACAAAGGTAGAGAATCAAAGAAAAATAACTTGAAACTCAAAACACCATGGCTGAAGCTGAGGAAAATACTTTCCATAAACTCCACCAATCAGAAGATGATGAAATAACTGAAGAAGATGTCCAAAAAGCTCAACAAGATCCAAATTTCCACAAATTCCTAGAAATGATTTTTGAAAAAGATGGAGAAAAATAACTTTTAATGTTGGCTAAACAAGGTGTCAAATTACCCGATGACTTTGATGTTACCCAAATAAAAGGAGCACCAAAAAGGACTAAAAACAATCAACCAAACATTGATTTAGTGGCTACCTTGACTAATCGAATGCAAAATCTACAACAACAACTTCTTGGCATGCAAAGAGGAACCACAAAAAGATACTTGATACAAGTCATCTACCCATATCCTTTCAATCTAGCTATGAACATGATACCCTTTCTGAAGCATTGTGAATTCCTGAAGTATGATAAATATAATGGTAAAACAGATCATATAGATCATGTAAGGGAATTTTGAGCCATGAGCCTTGATTTTGCACACGAAGAGACTGATTTGATGAGATTGTTCCCACAAAGCTTAGGCAGACAATGTATGCAACGATTTTCACAACTTCCACCTAGAATAAGGTCCTTTGAAGAGTTGGTTAACAAATTCATCACCCAATACTCTTATAGTATCCAACAAGAAATTACAATGAAAGACCTTTGCAATACAAAAAAAAATAAAGGGTGAACCATTCCTCATATTTTTGCAAAGATGGGGAAGACTTTTTGCAAGATATCCTCATGCCATACCTAAAAAGGAAAAGATGGAGACCTTCATTGACAATTTAAATGATGATATGAGCTATAGACTTGAGTTTCAATGTCCACCTACCTTTGAGAAATTGATTGAAAATGGAATCAAAATTGAAGAAGCTTTGGTCAAGAGAGGATTCTTGAAAATTTACAATGAAAACAACTCAGAAAATTCCTCTAATAATTATAAAAAACAATGATAAACCAAATTTTTGGTAGAGGAACAAAAATTTTGGTCATAATGGTGTTGCAGTTGAACACAAAATGCAAAGCCTATGTTTAACTTGACAACAACTACCACCAAGACCAATCAAAACAATAATCCAACCAACAATCAAAACAATAACCAAAACACCAATCAAAACAACAATCCAAACAATGCTACATCTTGACCACCACCATATAAAACACCATCAAATCACAATAAATTCACACCTTTGGGTCAATCACTTGAATCCATATTGAAAGAAATTCTTGCAAAAAATCTTATCACCTTACTTGACACCTGAGGTTTTGAGCCAAAAGTGAAATCATCATGGTGGAATGATTCCTATTACTATGAGTTTCATCAGTGCAAAGGCCATCAAATGAATAACTTTATGCAATTAAAGCAGAAGGTGCAAGACTTGATAGACCATAATATCATACAAATGGAAGGACCCCAAACAAACACTAATCATGGTGTATTCAAGAATCCCTTACCAAATCATGAAAAAGGGGAATCCTCTACAACAAATAGCAAAGGGAAAAATGTAAACTATGTTCATGATACTCTCATCCTTCATATTTTGGTAGTTGAGGATCAGACAAATGACATTAAGATCAATGACACACAAGACATTGTTGCAGCCAACAATAAAGTTAATGATGCTCCAATTCAACATGGACAAGACACCACCATAGTTGAAAATAAAATAAATGACACCAAAATAACATCAAATCAAGACATGGCTACAATGGACAACCAAATCGACATCATTAAAATCAATGGGAAACAAGACAACATGCTCATAAATGCAACTATGAGAGCACAGTCCAAATATTTCCTAAAGGGAAGCACATACAAAACACCCACTACCCCATCACCTCAATACAACATTGTTGATCAACTGGAAAAGATCATGACACAAATATCTATATTGGAACTCCTCAAGATCTCACCTGCCCATAAGGAAATTTTGGGAAAATCCCTAGTGGACACAAGTGTACCAATGGATTTGGAAGTTTGTACGTTCCAAGCCATGGTGGGGCATTTGAGTGCACCTCATTGCCTATCATTCTTAGAAAATGATGATGCATCCATCACTAATCCCCATAACACAACACTCCACATTAAGGTCTTAATACATAAAAGTCGAGTCAAGCATGTTCTAATAGATGGAGGATCTGGTCTCAATATATGTACTTTAAAGCGTTTGTGCACTAGGATTCTTAGAGAATGCAATAGATTCAAGGAAAAATATCACTATCAAAGCCTATGATGATGAAGAAAGATCTTCACAAGGACTAATTGTGTTGAAAATTTAGGTGGGGCCAATTCAAAAGGATGTAATTTTCCAAAAACTGGACAAAGACTTGACATACAATATACTCTTGGGTCATCCTTGGATCCATGAGATGCAGGAAATTCTCTCAACTTATCATCAATGTTTGAAATTCCTATGCAATGGGCAAGAGATCACCATTTTGATTGATTCCAATAGTCATCAATATTGCAACACCCTCAAGTCAGTCCAACATGTCTTTGTGCCCCATAAAAGAGAAGCTCTCACATCCACATCTTCCACCCCAAGTAATTCAAGCCAATAAAATTCCTTGTCAAAAATGCTTGCCATGTCCTCAAATAAAGAAAACCAATCAAGTTCCTTGTCTAAATAGCTTGAGAAAAAGGAAGAATCTACCCCTTCTACCTCCACCAATCATGAAGCCCAACTCAATGCTTTGTCCAACCAAATTGATAAAAAGGTCCAAGTCAAAGATAAAGGTGTGGGTGAATATTCTATTGAACAATCCATGTGTCTCTCACAATTATCTTCCCAAAAGTCTTATGGTCAACCATCAACCTCAACACAATAGTCCTCACAATCTATCACGCATTTTGATGGTTGATTTGTGAAAGTAGGCACTATAGTTGATGAAGTGAAAGACAAAGATGTTCTAATCTAGTTTTACAAGGATGAAGCTGAATCTCAAGCAGCAACAACTAATATAGAAACAACACAATATGGAAAAGGGTTTTCAATCTTGGATAAAATGGGATACGATGGAAAAGGTCTCGTCAACAAGAGAAAAGAAGGCATCATGGAACCAATCCAACCGATCTTAACCAATCCAAAAGACAAGAAATGGTTGGGATATAAAGAGGAAACAAAAGAAGAAGCCACCCAAAAGGTTGTTGAAAGAATCCTACAACTACAAGCTAGTAATGACTAGGAAACTGACTCAAATGAATATGATTGGTAGTCATTATCTGAAGAGTCTTGTCATGAAAAATAAATTGATGTGATACAAAATTATGCAACCATACAGGAGGAGGGACAAAATTTGGGGTCAAGACCACTTGAATTTGGATCACAAAATATTCATGGCTCAATTGAAGATGATCAAACTCCCAATAAGATAGATCATTCAAAGGAGAGTTAAATCATGGACCTTGACATTGCTATTGGATTGATTGAAGATGTCACCATCAAGACACTCACTGCCTTTGACTTAAACCAATTTGTTGATTCCCTACCTCTAGTACATCCAGAACTTATTGATTGGGACCAAACCGAGCCTCTCGACATCCCTTTATTTTCAAATGATGATGCCATTGTCAACTTCCTCTATGCTAACAACCCAAAAACATGTTCCACCATTGAATCTCAGAAAGAAGCTTCCAGTTAGGGGAGTGTCAAATATCTCAGCTTTAAAATGAATAATACAAAAAATTGATCTAATAGTGAAAACCATTCTATGACAGTATTAGATCAAGAAAAAGTAAAAATAAAGAGTGCATCCAATGGTGAAAACCTCTCTAAGGCATTGAAGGATGAGATATTTGACACTCTTCTCAAACACTTTCAAGAGAGATCAAAAGTATTGGTTGATCCCACCCAATCCATCAACATTAGCACAGTAGAAACAGTGAAGACTATATTTTGCAGCATCCCTCGCAGAACAAGAAAAACCAAGCTTCACCAAATTCTTTGAAGAGTGACAAATCAACTTTTCTTGGTGTTATGTAGACATGTCAGGGATAGATACAGATTTAATCATGCATCATTTATCCTTACCACGAAGAGTAAAACAAGTGAAGCAGAAGTTAAGGAAAATGTATTCACATATTGCCCTCTTAGTGAAAGAAGAACTGAAGAAGCTATTAGATGTAGGGTTCATCAAACCAATTGATTATGCCAAGTGGATCTCCAATATTGTACTATTTTTAAAACTTGACAACAGTATTCGAATTTGCACATATTTCAGAGATCTCAATAAAGCTTGTCTAAAGGATAATTTTCCTCTACCCAACATAGACATCATTGTAGACCTAACACCTGGACATGTCATGTTGTCACTTATGGATGGCTTTTCAGGATACAACCAAATAAAAATTACACCTAAGGATCAAGATAAAATAGCCTTCACATGCCCCTAGGGCACATTCTATTATAATTTCATGTCTTTTGGATAGAAGAATGTGGGAGCTACTTATCAGTGAGCCATGATGACAATCTTCCATGATATGATGCACACATTCATGGAAGACTATGTGGATGCTCTATTGGAAAAATTATACATTGGAGAAGGACACCTAGAAATCCTAGTAAAGTCTTCACCAGACTGGAAAATTCAATGTATGACTAAACCCAAAAAAATGTGTATTTGGGGTGACATCTACAAAACTCCTAGGATATATATTTTTAGAAAAAGGCATTGAGGTGGATCCCACAAAAGTTAAGGCAATCATGGAGATGTTGCCTCCTACAAACATCAGTTAGCTAAGATCTCTCCAAGGGAGATTTCACTCCAGGGATAACTTTAAGAACCCCCCCCCATCAAAAAATGTGTAAAATCCTAGCAAATCTTTCCTTTTATTTGAAAAAATTAATAATTTTCCCTAGCGAATCTTATGCACATTATTAAAAAAATTGTAAAATCTTGGCGAATATTAATGAAAAATTGGTAAAAAAAATAATCATAGTGGTGAATCCTAGTGAATAATCACTAAAATGATTAATTATAATGGTGAATCTCTCCTTTAAAAATTTGCATAGCTAGTTAGCGCAGTTCCCCCATTTTTTTAATATTGAAGTAGGGGTCTAGGGGCAACAACCACCGGTGGGGTCAAGGGGTATCACCCCTTGCAAGGGTCAAGGGGGAAGAGTTCCCTTGTGGGGGTCGAGGGGGCAACACCCCCTCGCAGGGTCCAAGGACTAAATGAAACTTGAAAATTTTACCATCGATTAGCTTTTAAATTGGACAACTGCAAGTTCATTCTGTGAGTGAATATCGACATGAGTGAACATCATTGGTGGGATAGTTAGGGATGGCCATCCCTAACTGTGAATATAAAATTAATGGTGAATATAATTAATATATGTAATTATAGTATAAAATAATGGTGAATCAGTTCCAATGACACATCGTTTAAAAAATAATGCATTGGTGAATTAATCAAGACAATTTTTGTTTTTTGTAAAAACCTCGCGATTCAACATCCTTTCTAACTTGTATTATTTTCCATATTTGGAGGTCCCGATTTAAAATATTCACCAATTAGAAAAGATTCACCACTAAATTTTTCCTTGTTTCAGTCTATCTGAAGATTCATCTCACAACTGGCAGACAAGACCCATCCTTTCACTCATTTGCTACACAATTTTTTTTCCTTTAGATGGGATGAGAAATGTGAAGCCACTTTCAACCAATTGAAACAATATCTAACGATTCCACCCATCTTAGTAGCACAAAAAAAATGAAAACCACTCTTCTATACATAGCAACAACTGAGGCATCATTGGTAGCTTTTCTAGCGCAAGAGGATTCAATAGGAAAAGAAAGGGTGATCTATTATATCAGAAAAACATTAAATGGCAATGAAATCAACTACACATCCATTAAAAAAGCTTGTCTAGCAGTAGTGTTCACCACACAACAAGTGTGACAGTATATGCTAACTCATACCATCAAGTTAATAGCTAAGATAGATCCACTGAAATATCTGCTCAACAAGGAAAATCTAATAGGAAGACTAGCAAAGTGGGTAATTATATTGAGTGAGTTTGACATCCAGTATGTTAATAGAAAATCCATCAAGGGTCAAGCCATCGTAGATCAACTAGCTGAAGCACCATTACATGATGATCATCCTCTACACATTGAGTTTCTAGACGCTAATGTCCTTACCATAACAACAAAACAATGGATATTATACTTTGATGGATCATACACTCAACATGGATTAGGAGCAGGAATTTTATTTGTCACTCCCCAAGGGCATACTATTCCAAAATCATACAGATTGATGTTCCCCTACACCAATAACATAGTGGAGTATAAAGCACTCATCATTGGCATCAAGACAGTTGTAGAGTGGAAAATCACAGAGTTACAAGTTTATGGAGATTCTCAATTGGTCATAAATCAAGTCAATGATGACTATTAGACAAAGGATGGCAAATTGATTCCCTACAAAAGAATGATTGATGAATTTAAGAAATATTTTGTTACTATCAAATTTGAAAAAAATCCCAAGAATAGAAAAAAAAGCTGGTGATGCTATGGTAACTATTGTTTCTCTATTACAAATTCCAGATAAACAGAGCCATTATGAGTTCATGGTGGAACAATTAGTTACCCCTGCCTATGATGATCCTAAGTCCCAAGTTGATTTCCATTTACTTAATGTTGATACCTCAATCTATGGTAATATCTACACCTACCTAAGAGATAACACCCTTCCACCTGACCTATCACAGAACCAAAAATGAAACTTCATTTTTCAAGTTGCCCAACACACCCTTATTGTGGATGTACTTTATCAATGAGGTCTTGATGGAACTCTCCTTTAGTGTCTAGAACACAACGATTCTAAAATGGCCTTACAAGAAGTTCATGAAGGTATCTATGAAAAAAATTCAAGTGGTCTTACCCTAGAAAAGAAAATCCTACATTTGGGATATTATTGCTTGAATATGGAGAAAGAGTATCTCCAATTTGTCAAGAAATGCAAAAATTGTTAGATCCATGGTAACCTCATACATGCGCAAGCATAAGAACTCCAACCATTTGCATCAACCTATCCCTTTTGTCAGTCAGGACTTGACCTTGTGGGGAAAATCCATCCATCTTCTTCCAATGGGCACAAATTCATAATCACGGCCACCGAATACTTCACAAAGTGGGTTGAAGTTGTTCCTTTAACTACCATCATTGGAAAATAGATCACATCCTTCATCCTAAATTACATCATTTGTCGGTATGGTATTCCTTAGTCCATTATCACTAACAATGGTAGACCTTTCAAAAATTAGTTTCCAAATTTAACATCAGTTTTCTACACCATACTACCTTCAGGGGAACGGCCAAGTAGAGGCCTAAAAAAAAACCATCTTGAAGATCCTAAAGAAAATAGTCAATGAGGTTGGACGTGATTGGCATTTCCAACTGAACCCTGCCTTGTGGGCATACCATACCAATATTTTCACCCCAACAGGAGCCACACTGTATGCTCTCACCTACGGATCAGAGGTAGTTTTTCCCATTAAAGTTGAATTACCTTCACTCTAAGTGTCATTGAAAGGAATCATCTCAAATAAAGACTACTGAGTATCTAGACTACAAGAGTTGGAACTGTTGGATGAATGTCGTCATCTTGTAGTTGATCACTTGAAAGCGTATCAACAAAGAATTTCAAGATGTTATAATCACAAGGTGAAACCAAGAAAATTTTAGGTTAGTGATTTGGTACTAAAGAAAAACCTATGCAATCAACAAGACAGCAAAAATAAGGGAAATTTTGAATTGAATTGGCTAGGACCCCTTTTCATTGTATTAGTCTATGGATTAGGGTCATATCAACTATCCACGCCCAAAGGGGATATATTTGAGGAACCTATGAATAGCCTCCATCTCAAAAATTTATACACCCGAATCATCCAGTGCATGTTAAAAGTCTTGAAGAAATACAAAAAAATCAGAAAATGTCCTAAAGAAATACAAAAAAATAAAAAAATATCTTGAAGAAATCCAAAAGAAATTAGAAAATATCCTAAAGAAATCCAAAAAAATCAAAAAAAGATTAAAAATACAAAAAAATCAAAAAGAGAAAAATACAAATAAAAGTGAAAAGAATAAAAATCGTTACCTTGGTGAAAACCTAGCAAAAAGGTGTCTTGGTAATAACAAAAAAATCTAAAAAGGTGCAACAAAAGAAAATAGTGAAAACTTGGAAAATAGGCACTATTTGCGATGAGTTGGCTTCTCCCTCTATTGGAACATGTGTCGGTCATCAAATTTTTCTATCATTACACATGCATGCCTATCATAAAGTGAGCCTCATATACATATCTGGATATTGCAGTCGTGTCACACTTTGGCTTGGTTATCATTGTACACATCCATAATAATTGGTTTTTTTCTCACTGGGGAAAAATCCTAAACTCACTAGGGGCAACCTACTTTGAGCTTAAAACAATAGGAAAACAACAACAACACAACCTGGCAAAAAACACAATCACCTTGAATCTCAACAGTAAACATCAATCATAATCCATCAGACAATCAACCATCCAAATCAACATCAAGACTAAAAAATCAAATATCACTAGATGATTATCTTTTGAATCATGGTTTAATCACTTTAGCATGAATGTTCGATTTTTCTATCTTGATCATTGTTATCATGTCTCTATAGAAACTCAAGGATGTCATGGAGTAGAGAAGCTATGATGGGGAAGGATATTTTTCTTTGTCTGTTGTTTGTGATTTGATCATTATTACTATGTAAATTCGTTGCAGGATGTGATCCACAAATTAGCATTGATGACATTCTGGATTTTCTTAAGAAAAGGATTAACTCTTGTTTTTTTACGCATGAAATGCTTAGGTCATCTCGGTTCAATTATACCTAGATTCTTGTGTTATCTTGCACTATCAAAAATCAATGAAATTTGTATGGAATTTGTACTCAGGTCATAATGGTCTAATTATACCATCGATGTTTGTACTAACTTTCAACATAGTAAAAATCTCAATGATGATACCAAGCACAACAAATCCACTAACAACCTAGCAACTTTACATAGTTATATTTTTCACGGCTAGGGTAGATTATATTCATACTAGTTTTGCAACTACATTTTAGATTTTAGTTTTGGTGGTCCTAGACTGAGTCTAACCTAATCAAGGTTGTTTATAACTGACCCAATGCTTGGTAAGCACTGCCTCATATATCTTCCTCTATAATACTCTACCTCCTAAGTTGTACAAAGAATCTCCCAGAGATAGTCTATTGTGGTCGTACCCTCACCCACTCTCTACAATATGTCAACCATGGCCATTGCCTAGTCATAGCACTATCTGAATGAATCACCCTCAGTCATCAAAGTAGTGACCTATGTTTGTGCCTATGTAGCCTGTGCATGTACCTATGATAGAGCTTGTCCATGTTCATATACCTATACCTGAGCCTGAGTCATTTACCCCTATAATGTTTGTACCTACATCTGTGTTTGCTACTGGTGTGAGGGTAATTGAATCTTTATCTGCTACTGCCTAGCTTGTACTAGAGACCTCCTCCTCCTTGATACTACAAAATCCAGTACAGGCTCACCTCCACCATCTCCACCACCACCACCACCACCACCACCACTTCCATCATCACCATCATTTCCCTCATCATATCCCTCCTCAACCTCTCACTCCTTTTCATCCCCTTCTCCACCCTCCATCCTTTGTCGGAGTGCACACCATGGCCCTTTGTCATCACCCTCCAAAATCACTATTAGCTCATCGAGACTCGAAATCCATGGAAAGGGATGTGTGTGGAAGACTCACATACCCATCTATTATCTGAGCATCTGCAATCTATGGATGATACTACCATAGCAATAGTTGTAGTCTCATGTACTCATCATATGCGATGTCATAAGAAAAAACAAGACCCCACTTTGGAATTTCCTGCCTCCTGCAAACGTAATGAGCCACTCCCTACGACATACCATGTACCCTACCAAACTATCAGAGCACCCTCATAGGTAGGAATCTCTCTATAATATAAGGTGTCTGATAGATAAAATATCTAGAAAGTCACACATAGGGCATCTCCATGTCATCATCTTCCCATGCATCACAATCCACATATGGTCTCTAGGTAACTATGTCCAAATCATCTAGAACTCACCTCCAATACTCTAACTTGTCTAGCTTATGTTGGACAAGTGGACCTATGTACCCAAAAACATAAGGCCTCTATTGTAATTAAGGAACACTGAGAGGGGGTGAATCAATGTTCTACAAAACTTAACTTTATTAATCTTATCTTTAACCCACTAACAACATTTGAACCAAAATAAAGTTGTAAGCACATAAAGCAATCATCCACAACACCATAATACAAGGATTTTTAAGTGGAAACCCTGTTAGGGGAAAAACCATGGTGGAGGTCAATCCACAATTTGAATACTCAAATATGTGTTTTATAAAATGAGAATGTAGTTGAGTGTGTGCACACTACCTAGAGCTCATTTTTCAAAAATACAAAGGCTCACTGCCTTACAATCAATTTCAAAAGACAACAAGAGTGGTGAACTATGAATTAGCATCTAAAAATTCTTGAGAATAGTTCTGGTTAATTAGATGAGTCAATTTCTTGACCTTATGTTAGACTTTGCTCTTCTACTCTTCTCTGCTACAATTCGCATCACTAATCCTTTTATGCGCAAGTGAAATTGCTCCACTATCCTTCTAAATTTTGCATTACACACCAACACACCTCACATCTATACCAAAATGGTATAATCAATCACTTATATATATCTGCAACAAGAGATTTAATCAACCATATGTTGACTTCAATAAAACATAAAAAAAATTACAATCGTTGGCTAAATCCACTAATGATTTTCAATGCACACCATCCAAAGTTTTCCATAGAATAGTGATGACCTAAATAAAAATGTTTGAACACAAAAACATTTAAATAATTACTCCTCAAACATATGCAATGGTTACATCCACCAAGTTGACCTTCAAGCACTATTAAATATAAAATTAGTCAATCAGATATCCTAACTCGTACACTAGTTGATGTGATGACACAAAACTCAAGAATAGGATATTTCAAATGTCCAATGACCTTCCCTAAGATCCATAACTTGAACTAGTAAACTAGTAACACAAATGGATTGATAGACTCAACTTCAGTCGAATACCTTGTTCTTCACTCTATTTCCCGATATGGACAAATACTGAAGTGCACACCAGATCAATGACTTAGGTTGACATCAATGACAACACCATAAGCCATATTCCAACAATCTCCCCCTTTGGAATTGATGGCAACACTTAGTGAAAAAGGAATAAGTGTTGAAACCAACATACTGCAATCCTTCAAGATGACAAAAAGTTATAGCTGAAACAACTGACAACTCCCCTTGAACTTGAAACAACTAAAAACTCCCCTTGAACTTGATAAGGAATTTTTCACTACTCTCTCTCCCCCTTTGACCAAACAAAAATGAAGAAACAATTTTTTTTTCCTACAGTAATCTCTTTTGGAGTGTAACCAAAAACTTACTTACTCGAAAACTGGTTCAAAAATTTGAATAAATGCAACCGCCACTTGTGTTAGAAGATTAGTTTGTATTTTTCCTTCATCTCCGAAAGAAAATTTCCCATGCTTCTACTACAATCCCAGTGATTATGATCATGTTGTTGTTTTTAGATGTCTAGTTGATAATATTGATGAGGTATTCTGGAATGGTGATGGCCTCTTCTAATGTCTCTCCTTTTCTTAGTATCTCAATCAACTATTCTAGTATACATTATGTCCTTCACTTTCCAAAAGGTGTCAACAATCCTATTCCTAATGTTTTGAAAATTTGCATGCTCTATCTATAATTCTTGAATCCTTTCTTGATTGCACCATCTTGATCCTGAAACATGTTAAAGTTTTGTCCAATACTATTCAACTCTATTGTAATTTGTTCCAAATTTTGTTTGTACTTTCTGATCTTACATGAGGCCAACAAAGACATTATTTGTAAATATTGTTTGCTGAATTTATGCATTGCCTTAGCTGATTCATGTGCCTTTTAAGCTTGGTGTGTGATAATTTGTACTGCTTCTTTAGGTGTAAAATTATTTCTTCTTGTTCCTTGTTTTGAGACTCAGAGTCCATGATTTCCTTGATGCATTCAATCATCTATTCTGGAAACATATTCTATAAACACTCTAATTTAATATGGTTGTACACAAGATGAGCACTTAATATGTTTAGAATCATGTCCTGCTCATATGAAGGTCTGATAGACCATATTTTTGAAATTTTTTGCATTCCATCTTCCTCATGAATAAGCTGCAATAGCTCTTCTTTGCTTAAATCACCTTCTTCTTCACTTTCTTCTGTCATTTCCTTTTCATTTTCCGGTTTGGCTGTTTCCAATTATTTTCTTTGGGTGTCCTCAGTTTCCTTACTAGATTCCCCATATGGTATATCTACAATCACCTATTCTTTTCCTTTCCCTTCAACTCTAGGAGTCTTGCATGCTGGAGGAGTACAATTTTTATTTTTTTTCTCTTTACTTCTTCCTCTCTATCTCACTGAAGGAGGAACCAACTTCAAGTGCCCTTACTGGAAGGGAAATACCAATTGAGCCAAACTTTCCTAGAAAACCCTTAAAGAAACTTTCATATACTTGATCACAGTTTTCCAAATTATTAGAGTGTATGTAAAAAAAATTCAAAATGGTTTACTCTCTTCCCATATTACATTTTTGTTCATCGGTAAGCAATTCAAAAAATAAATCACAAAAGCCAAACCTAAAAGGGTAATCTATCATCTTTGTCAATTGTACGTTCTCCATCAGTTGATCGTTCAGTAATCCACAAAGGTCAAAATCCTGATCTTTCATTATCATCTTGTGTGAAATGTAAACAACACCTACCGAGGTTGCACCTTCTTTGTTTCTGAAAAATATTTTGTAGGATATTCCATGTGCAATATACCTTTTCAATGTATCTCTAATTGTTGAGATTATTAATGCCCTTTGATCTCCAATTACTCCAGTTAGGGTTTCAACTTCTTTATTTCAAATTGAATTCTTTCTCAGTACATCCCCAACTTTGCATAATCCAGTTATAGTTCCAATCACTTCTTTTGAGATATGGTAGGGTTTATCCAGATCTAGAATATCATCATTCAATCTGCTTAGAATAAACTTAATGATTTCTACATTCTCGAAATAGGGGAATTCACTCCATATATCCAATCTTTTGTATTTTTCTTCTTTCAACCATTTCAATTCATCGAGTGACAAAATGTTCCTTACAACTTTAATATTTTCATTGCTATTCTCATCTAGATTTATCATTCCCTTGAATTATTCTATTTTTCCTTTTTTACTCATTTTTTTATCAAAGAATTTCTTCATCTGCACACCAAATTAAATGGAAATTTATCAACACAACCAAAGTACTTGATGGATTAGGGTTTCATTGTTGAATTAACTTCACGCTTTCAAAATTTTGTTGTAGAGCGCTCTCCTTCTTTTATTCAATATAAAGTGGAAAATGAGGGTTGTAACTTGGTTTTTATAACTCACACACCTAACCTTTTGTTCTATTACATTATTTTTCCCTAGGTGTTTTAGATACCTTGTTTTCTCAGTCTACGAGAGAAAAAATTCTTCTACAGACCTACAATTGCTTGAATTTCTTTAAGAATTTTTTCCAATGCATTTGTAAATCATCAATACAACTGTTGAAAATATTTTGCATTCTAGCACCAACTACAGATAGGCAGAAAATGATTCTCTTGAAAAACTCCCCCTAGGCCAATGGCCTGAAATCAATTCCTAGAGGAATTACCAAAGGTAGGTTCTGGTATGGAACCAGTTCTTGTATGAGACTCATTCTTTCTTAACCATGTATTCTTCATTTGATCTCTTATTTCATCCACAATCACTTTCCCTTTTTTCTTATCATCTTTCTGTGTATTTTTTCCTTTGTATGTCAGACCTCTTCTATCCATATTTTTGTTTCTATAGAATCTTGCAATGTGATTGTATTTGTTGCAATTGTAACACGCAACATTTCCTTGTCTAGACTAGGCATTCCATTGATTTCTTCTTGATTTGCACTGGTTATCTATATGCCCAAATCTTCCATAGGTATAACATTTAACATTCTTTCTACTGACAAGGTTGTTTGACATATTTCTACATTCAATTGACTTATGACCAAACTTATTGCAATTGAAACACTGACCAAAGAATGATGGATCACTCGATTTAATCTTACTTCTACATTGAGAAGCCATATGACCAAATTTATTGCAAGCAAAACAATATCCATTAAACTTTTTAGAATTAGGTTGTCTTACTAGATGCCTTTTTGCTTTGTTCATCTGATTTCCTTGCCTAAAATTCCTTTGTTCAGATCTAAAACTTTCTCCTTTCTCATATCCAAGACCTCACTCATCATTTCCATTCTTCTTTCCTTGAGTCAGCTCATCAAGGTTTATTGAGCTACTCTTGAACTTCTCCTTATATTCATTTGTAGTAGTAAGTTCATCCCTGAGAGTAACAATCTATCTTTCAAGCTATTTTTTATTGTTTATAGATTGTTGCAGTTCAATCTCCAACTAAATAAATTCTCCATTAATTATTATGTATTCATCAGATCTTTCTTTTAAGGATTGAGAAATATTCTCCTCATTCTTCTTTCTTTCTTCAATTTCCTTAGTCAGCTTCATCACCATAGATTCCATCTCATGCTTTAGGGTAGCATGTCTCTAGCTAGATTTTCACATTATTCAATTATTTCCTTCAAATTTTGATTCAGGGGAACATCATCCATGCTTTTTTATCATTTTTCTTAATCTAGTCACAAAGATCCTTTCTCTTCTCCCTAGATTTAACAATTTGATCCTTCAACGTCTGAATGAATTTCTCAGCATCCTTAAGATTTTCTTTCAATTCCTAGACTTCTGCTTTGGATTGATCAAGATCAACAAGCGCCACCAAAAGCTATTGTTGAAGACTACCAGAGTCCATCACATTCCAAGATCCACCTCAAGTTTTTAAACTCCTTCCAAGGAACTAGGCCCTAATACCAATTGTTGGAATCAAGGAACACTAAGAGGGGGGGTGAATCAGTGTTCTGCAAAACTTAACTTTATTAATCTTATCTTTATCCCACTTACAACATTTAAACCAAAAGAAAGTTGTAAGAACATAAAGCAATCATCCACAACACCATAACACAAGGATTTTTATGTGGAAACCCTGCTAGGGGAAACCCACGATGGAGGTCAATCCACAATTTGAGTACTCAAATATATGTTTTATAAAATGAGAATGCACTTGCATTCAGGCACACTACCTAGAGCTCATTGCTCAAAAATAGAAAGGCTCACTACCTTACAATCAGTTTCAAAAGACAACAAGAGTGGTGAACTATGAATTAACATCTGAAAATTCCTAAGAATAGTTCTGGTTAAGCACATTAGTCGATTTCTTGACCTTTTGTTAGATTCTGCTCTTTTGTTGTACTCTGCTACAATTCACCTCACAAATCCTTTTATGCGCAAGTGAAATCACTCTACTATACTTTTGAATTTCACATTACACACCAACACACTTTGCATCTATATCAAAATGATATAATCAATCACTTATATATATCTGCAACAAGAGATTTAATCAACCATATGATGGCTTCAATAAAACATAAAATATTTTACAACTGTCGGCTAAATCCACTAATGATTTTCAATGCACACCATCCAAAGTTGAACATAGCATAACGATGACACAAATCAACATGTTTGAACACAAAAAAATTTAAAAAATTACTCCTCAAACAACCACAACAAATACATCCACCAAGTTGGCCTTCTAGCACTGTTAAACAAAAAATCAATCAACTGGATCTCCTAACTCGTACACCAATTGATGTGACAACACAAAACTTGAGAATAGGATATTTCAAATGTCCAATGACCTTCCCTAAGATCCACAACTCAAACTGGTAAATTGGTAATCCAAATGGATTGATAGACTCAACTTCAATCAGATACCTTGTTCTTCACTCTATCCCCCAGTATGGACAAATACTTAAGTGCACACTAGATCAATGACTTAGGTTGACATCAATGACAATAGAAAAATCCATATGCCAATAGCCTCTCAGATAGACAAGCCCTATCTTCTACTGGACATGTAACCTCTATATTCTCTTAGGACTAGAGTTACAAAAGTGTCACTCCTACTGAGAGATTCGCACCACCAAGGTTAACAACATGATGTAACTCATGGTATAAATGGGCCAGCATAAAAGATCCCCATGTGTATTGAACACCCTGCATAATCATCCTCTCTAAAACTCGGCCCCATCCAAAAGAAAGTCCCTTCAACCTACATTCGGGACATAAGAATCCTTCGATAAACCTAGCAAGTACACATGGTAGAGGCTAATACATGGCGACCATCTATTGCCATGGAATCTCATATCCTCCAACCTATGCATCCTAGAAAACCCTCCTTAGAGAATCTATGCCTCCTTGCTCCTTGTGATCATATATGAGTATCTCACCAACAACAAGAATCCTCAGAATCTCATAAACATCCTTTGGTGTCACTGTCATCTCACATGTGGCCAAGTGAAAGGTATTCTAGTCACTATGCCACCTCTTTACAAGTGTAGTCAAAAGCGCCCTATTGATCCAATACAGGGGCATGTCGATAAGAGAAGTCAATCTGCACTAAGCTATAATATCTAAGTTTTCCTAGACCAACTAAGGTATCATGTCCCAGGTCTTTGAGAATCACTCTCAAATCTGCATTATTCCTAGGCCATCCTCCTATAAGCATAACATATCACAAATCAGTTATCCTATCAACCTATCATCAATTCTCATTTGTCATGAGATTGATCATCATAATCCTATAATTGATTCTCACCTATCATGAGATCAATCATCACCTATAATATCATTGATCCTCACCTATCATGAGGTCAATCATCATCTAACCTATCAACATCATCAAATCATTGGCTGACACAACCATCAACCATCAAAAAAAGGACAAAACATCAAATTTATCAATTCTAGCTTTTATGCACTAAAATGGTATTTCTATGTGCTAAAATCATGGATGCACTAGAAAAAATCATAGATGCACCAAAATAGGGCTTCTATGCACCAATTCTCTGATTGTACTAAATGATTTACCCTATGTGCTAAACCATTGGCCAAATGTGCTAAATGATCACTCCTATGTGCTGATTGCCCTATGTGCTATAACAAACAGTCATTATGCTAAAGTGGTGACCCAATGCACTAAACCTAACCTATGAGATCAATTCTATTGTATGCACTGATTCAGCAACCTAATGCACTAAGGTGTGTTACACATGCACTGAAAAATTAAATCTATGCGTTAAACCGTGTTCAAATCTAAAATTTAAAACATGCAAAAGAGTAGGAAATTCAATGCAAATATTGACAAATGAGGAGGTTCTCGAGGTATTTACCAGAGGTCCATACGTGGTTAGAAATTTATGGTGGGGAATTCATTTGAACCGATGAGTGTGGTATGAAATATTTCCCATGATGACTCTCTCAATCTCTCCAAGTTTCGAAAAGAAAATGTCACAAATGAATTACTTTTCACTATTTTACCTATTAAAAGGGTAATTAAGTGGGTATATTGGTGGAATTTATTTTATTTTATTTTTGAAAGGGGCTATTTAATCATCTAATCAAATGTGGTAGGTTCAAAATCAATTTTTCGGCTGATAAATCGTTATATCATCATAAAATCAAGAAATCATCATTATCAAAATTTCAAAAAATCATCAAAAATTCAAAAATTCCCTAATTTATCTCCTGAGGAGGCATATATTCATCATCACTCAAAAACTAGCATCTGTGGCACATCAAAAACTTTATCATCATAATCTGGCAAAAATAAATTCTTTGAAGCAATGCATAAACACATCACTTCAAAGAGGGGAAAAATGTATGCACCTAAAAATGGTCTGGAGAAAATTAATTAAATACTAGTTATTTGATTAATAAATTTTTAATCCTCTACTTATAAATAAATTGCAAAATTTATTTATATAGTTCATTTCTTAATTCTTCCTATCTAAAATCATTTTCCTTCTTGATTTAATTAAATAAACAAATCTAACTATTTTGTTTTATTTGATTAATTCCCTCTTATTAAATTTGAATTTTTAAATTCAATTTTGTCACATTTCTACATAGTTCTCTAACCTCCTTCCACCTCATTTTCCACCTCAGCATGTATCTCATGAATTTAAATATCTCTAATTTTTAAAATGAAAATTTTCATCGACAAACTCCTAACAAGATGGTAGACATATGGCTTCTCCTTCCATTTGATTCTCTTCAACACTTGGCCATTTGTTCTCTTCAAGGGGACAACCTCCACGATTCCCTCCAAATTCCTCACTTTCGACTATCGAACTCTCTGGATCATAATCTCGATCATTGAATCCTACCACATCACTTGCTTCCTTGGAAAAATCTATAAATAGAGGCTCATTTATAGCTTTTGGGATAGGAGATAGAGCATAATCTTACTCTGCAAAATTTCCTACAACATTTGAGAGCATTAGCATAGCATCTTATTTTTTCATTAGCATTTGATTTGAATTAATGTTATAATGGAAAATTTTCTTTATTTAATCTTAGTGGCTGCATTAGTTTTATAGTATTTATCATAGAATTTCATTTAGATTTACATCTT
Organism: Sequoiadendron giganteum; assembly: GCA_007115665.2. NCBI lineage: Eukaryota > Viridiplantae > Streptophyta > Pinopsida > Cupressales > Cupressaceae > Sequoiadendron > Sequoiadendron giganteum. The sequence continues at coordinate 387,372,014 of CM021102.1, read as the reverse complement.
ATCATAGCAATCATCTTAACATCATTTTGAACACAACAGTATATCATCTATCATTCAACATTGTATATCAAAATCCACAGTCAGGTTAATCTAGGAACATAGTCTTGCATTTCATATATAATCTCATTTCTTAGGTTTCCATTCGATAATTCATGTGCAACATGTACAAATTTGAGAGAATTAATGAATTAGAAGATCTCTGAGATTAGAGAGCAATGGAATAGTTTTAAAAGAATAGTTTTAGTAGTTCATTTTGTTATTTTGATTTCCTTAATGTAATACATTTCATTGATGTGTGGTTTTGAATTAATGTTTCTTTACCCATAATTTACATCACACAAATGGAACCAAAGGATATGGCATTATGTATAGTGCAACAAATAATTTTGGGGTTGTTGGTTATATGAATAATGATTGGGTAGCGAGTGTGGATGATAAAAAGAGCACATCTGGATATGTGTTTCACTTGGGATTGGGAGTCATTTCATGGGCTTCCAAAAAGGAACCCATAGTTTCCCTATCTATAGCTAAGGCTGAGTATATAGCAGCAAATGCAATAGCATGCCAAGCTATTTGGCTAAGGAGGACCTTAGTAGATTTTAAGGGAGAACAAAAGGATGGAAAAACTATATTTTGTGAAAATGTTTCATCAATAGCTTTGATGAAGAATCCATTTTTTCATGGAAGAAGAAAGCACATTGAAATCATGTATCATTTAATAAGATAATTAATGGAGAAAGGTGAAATCCAAATGAAATTTTGTAGGTCTGAGTAGTAGCTTACAAACATTTTCACCAAACCATTGAGAAAATATTGCTTTGAATGCCTAAGAAGAAATTTAGGTGTTGTTGATTGGAATGAAGAATGATGTTTTTGGATGGCGCATTCAAAGGAGAGTGTTGGAAATATTTATTGTTATGACTGAGCCTCTATCTCACGTCATCTTCCCATCTCACCTACCTATCAGGAGCCTTTCAATGATAGATTTTTTTTGGCATCTTCATCTTTGTCCTACTCTTGACTGCTCAGAACTTATTGTGATAGGCATTTTTGAATTTCTAGAATTTATTATGTTAAGTGAATTTTAATTTTGAGAGGGAATTTTTGAATGAGGAAAAATAGAAGGAATGTAATAGTCAGATTAAGAAGATCTACAAAAGATGTTTTTTGCAGCAGTAGAAGAATTTGCAAGTGATTTGCAAGAAAGTGAAGTTGCAGTAGCAACAAAGAATTTTATATGCAAGGAGTAGTAGATAGCTCCAGACTGCTCAGAGATTTTAGGGAGTGGTATATAGCTCTAGGCGAATAGGAAGAATAGAGAGCTCTAAGAAGCTCTTGATTGTTCAGTGTTTGTATGTAGCTCCAGATTGCTACCAGTAGTTTGTACTTTGAAATAATTTTTTAAATGTTATTTTTTGGTTAATAGAAGAAAAAAGTTTGCATGCCTAGTTGTGTGTCTCCAATCTATCTATTATTCCACATTTTTTTGTTATTCCCAGTTGATTAAGAAATAAAGCAACAAATTTGTGTGCATTCCATTTTAATTTTCTCACAAAACCCTGATTGCCAATTGTCCTATAACAATCTATAGCATGGTAGTAAAAATTTGACGACAATTGAACTAATACCTAGTATGAAGCAAAAAAATTTCTTGGTCTTTTTATTTTTTATTTTTTACTTTTGGCTTCGGGAAGATCCGTGTGCAAAGAATTTGTGTTTCTGAAGAGTGCAAAATCTACGATGTGGTGGCTGCACATGTTTTTCTTATCGCTTTCCTTTTGGAAGGAAGTCTGGCCACATCTTAGCTCAGTTGAAGATTTCTCAAAAGTGTTTTTCACAAATATAATATTGTCCGCCTGCTAGACACGTCATCTCTTCATTGCAGGGAAGTTGTCCTTCAAATATTTTTCCTTCAGAGTTTGTCAAAGCATGCTTTGCTTTGTTCTTTTGGAAAATGATGTGAGACTATGCTGCTAAAGCCACTTGATCAGTCAATAAGACCTTTGCTAGGATATTTTCTAGGATCCAAGCGTTTATGGAGGGAAATCCTGTTAAATATCTAAATGGTATTAATGTGGTAGTTGAGTTGATGAGCAATATTTTCACGACCTAATTAAAGATCTAGGATTGGATTATGAGCTATCAGGTGCAGACATCTAGTCGTCATTACTTTTGAATAGAGTCAACATTTCTCTCTTCTTGATGGCTATAAATGAGAGGAAAAAAAATGAAGAGGAAGTTCCTAAAGTTTTCCTTTTGGAAAAAGTTTCTTTAGTTTTCATATTTATAGGAATCATTTTCATAAAATTTTACAAAACACTACTTCAATCCAACATGTTATATCTATTTTTTAACTCAAACTAATGTTGGATTGGAATCTGATCTCTATTTTAAAGTTCATTTGATATTTGAAGTATGAGTTATTTGGGATAAATATTTGAAATTGTGCATGATATGGCATTTTTCAATGTTTCTTTCTTTATATCTTTGTTCAGAATAAAACACTATGTCTAGCTTAATCTAAATAGTTTTATTATTTGATTTCCATGTTGTACATTTGTATGATAAAGATGTAACCTATAGAAGTTGGATTATTTTATTGGACTTCTTTTTTTCCTTTAAAGGTTATTATTTCTTCATGTTATGCTATATTAACAGGGAGAGTTTATGTGGCTTATGAATTTTTACTGTTAACTCTTGAAACTTCTATGTTTGGTTGAATCTTAATGAACACTTCTTGTAGGTAGATTGAATGACTGCATTGTGCTTGTATCTAGCCTCTTTTGTTCATTCTCTTCCCAAAAATGAAGGGTTGTGGCATTTTATGTCTATCATATCATTCATAGAAAAAAACTTGAGGTTTTGAAATGTTGTAAAATTGTTGGTGCATCGCCACTTTCATGTTTTATGTTTTCATTTCTTTCTACCCATTTTCCCAAACTCAAAGAAGAGTTGATTTTCTATAAAAATCCCAAAGGTATTCAATGAGGCATATATTATTCCCCTACTCACTGAATTTCCCATAAGACTATCAGAGAGGTGCAAGCTTTGATGATCAATAGTTTTTTTTCTAGCATGCCTAGTGGGACCCTTTTTCTAAACATTTGATTAAAAGTCAGAAATATCTCTTAAATTAGGCCAAGGAAAGAAACTGGAAGTTTCATGCCTAGAGTCCAAACAAGAGAATCCTCAAAGTTCCATTTATAGTACTCCCAGTTACCCTCTTCAGTACCTAAGAGAAGAAGACTTACAAGTTTTGTATCACATGTGAGAAGCAGTAGAGCAAGAAGTAAGAACCTAGAGTCTAGAGCCTTATCTACTCTTCTTGGGGGGAAAATTTTCCAAATAAGAATACTAGTTTATCTGATTCATAGGAAACCTTTTTGTATGACTCATGTAACCCCTCCTACTCCTAGAAATTTCATAACATAGTATAGTGGTAGTCGGCTACAACCACCTACTCCCCTAGATGTCTAGCCCGACATACCTACTAATTCCCTCGAAGCTATTCCAAAATTCTCCAGAGGGGACTTTAATACCCCTTCCAAACACCTCCAAGACATAATGAATGTATGTAGAGTACACAATATAATGGAGCAAAATATTACTATGATATTGTTGACTGCCTCTTTCAAAGGGAGGGCTCAAGATTTGTATAGATCTTTGACTTCTAGTTCTATTAGCTCATGGGATGATTTTGGAGAAAAGTTGTTCAAACACTTTTTAGAGAAAGGAGATTATTCTTCACTACTACACCAACTCATCACCATCAAGAGAGCTCCACAAGAGGCCATGAGTGTCTTCAAAACTAGGTTCCACAAAACCTAGCAGAGGATCCCAACAACCACCCTACCTCAAGCTCCGATGGTGTTCATGTTTTACCCAAAGGCTATCAATTTGGATATCATGGTGATGATAACTTCCATAGGAGGGGATATCTTACCCAATGCATATGAGGTGGTGGTATGCTCAAAGAATAGTTTAATAAATGTCAAGAAGCTTCTGCCACAACCTCTGATGCCTATTTTTGTAGAAATTTAAGGTGCACCTCGAGAGGAGGCTTCTTTGAGCACTTTTACAATGAAAGTGATGGTTTTGGTTCCACCACAATACATGTATGTATACCCCACCTTACAACCAAGAATGTTGGGTTCTTCCTCTATAGCAGTAGATATCAACGATATGAAAATCCTAATGCAGTCTTTGCTAATGAGTTAGTTCTCATTAAATGGCAACAAGTAGCCCCTTTGAAGCAACATATTCAAACCTATCAGGGAGGAAGGCTATCCTATTAGTAGAGCACATACTAAGGACCTTCGGGTTACAGAGGTCAACAAGCGACATCTTCCAACCAAATAGTTCCGGTTACTATGTCATTATAGATGGTCAAGGATAATTAGAGAAAAGAGTTAATCACAAGATAAAACAACCTGGAAGACAATGAAAATCCATGGTGATTCCCTTACAATGAAATCCATATGCCCCAAAATGTCCCATGGGGAAATATGGGACAAAAGATAATAGAGAAAAGAAATAAAGGAGTTATTTTGAATGTGGAAGGATATGAATCCTCTAAAATGGGGAATTCCCACTTCAGGGTGCAAATGTAAGGGATTTGCATAGAGAAGGAGGTGGATATTGCACTCGATCAAGTTATTTTTGTGGATGGAGGAAGAATATGCGATATTCACAAATGAATCTCTATTGACTAGTACTCCATAGGTATAGTCGAGCTATAACACTAGATCCAAGAGAAGGCTCATGGGAGAGTACATGCCACAAGTTTCACCTCATCCTTAGCCACACCAACCATTGTCATAGGAAAAATAGTTTTTTTAGTTGACTGTTTGGCTGACCCAACAGTAGCGGATTCAACTGTCACCTGAAAAATTATCAGATCAGATTCAAAACCCATTCGTGATAGACCATTTTCCTCCAAAAGTTGAGAGAGATTCTACCATTTAGGTCAAAGGTCCCACAAGTCGGAATGCTCAACATGGTGGAGTAGCTAAAGAAGGAACCTACCGATGTGTCCTTTTGGGATGTTATATCTATTCCTAAACAAAAGACATTGCTCTAGGAAGCGTTGAAAAATGAGGAATAGAAACCGCAGATGGATGAAGTTCTGCCATGTAATCAAAGTAAAGATAATAGACCCGTTTTGGATCCTCAAGATCCAAAAGTTGCAACTTGTACAAATGATGCAGGTGATGCAAAATAGAAAGAGGTAAGCAAGTCAAAGCCCAGACCCTTCTTTTTAACATTAATTGTGGGAGATAAACTTTTGCATAACAATGTGTTTGATTCAAGAGCCACTACAATGGTCATGCCCAAGAAAGTAGTTGATACCTTAATGCTTAAGGGTGAGCCCCTTGAGAAAGGAATCATGCAATTGAATGAAAGAAGGTTTCGATAGTTGGTCAGATAAAAGATTTATCTTTTACCCTCTTTTCATGCCTAAGCCAAACAGTCTCATAAGAAGTGGTGGTGATAGACATTCCCACAATCTACAAGATGTATCTTTCCAAATATTTCACTACAAAGCTTGGTAAATACTTGGCCTTGGATTGATCCCATCTGATATTAAGAACCAAACACAAGGTGAATATGAAGATCCTCTCATAATATTTTCACCCCAAACATACAGTGGAAAATGCAGTCCTTTGTTTTGAAGCAGCACATACCTCCTTCTCAAGATAGGAGGGATATTGTGTAGAGATGCTAGAAGATGAAGAAGTCACAAGTGAGATGACTCCCGAAGAAGAATTTCTCCTCAACCAGTTCATCGACTCTAAACCATTGGGAATTTTCCATGCCACAAGGCTACGCACATGGATGATCTTCAATGATGACCTGATCTATCTAAAACTGATGAATTATTGAGAAAGATATGATGATATGATAGATAATCATATATGGACATTGTACTTTGATGGCACTAAATACAAAGCCAATTCTAGAGCAGGATTCTGATTATTGTCCCCAATAGGATCAGAGACCCTCAAGGCTTATCAATTTAAATTTTGGTTCTCTAATAATGTTGTGGAATATGAAGCCTTGGTCAATAGTCTATTTCTCATTGAGAAAATGGGCACAAAGAGGTTGCAAGTATCTGTATATTCTAAGTTTATTATGAGCTATGTCCACGGGAAAGTGACTACTAAAAATACAAGAATGAAGTCATTTAGACATCAGATATAGGATTTGATTGAAGGTTTTGAAGCTTTCAATTTGCAAGTAATTCCCCAATCCTAAAATAGTATAGTGGATCAAATGGCTTTAATTGGATTAAAGTTTGAACCTATTTCTGATTCAAAGTAGAGTGCATTGTAGATCAGCACCTGATGATCAATCCTTGACAATGATAAAAATTAACAAGTGTTCGAAGACAACACATAGATTGCCACCTTCATCCAAAATTCAAAAGGAGTTTTTGACTATTCACAACTAGGTGTTCAACCTTCTGAAGAGCATTTCATCCAACTAAAAATAAATAAGGTCCCTTGAGGTTTAATCTCCCTCAAAAATCTCTTTGACTGTAAAGATGTGAGGAGTGGCAAGCAAAGGTTCATGTCTGATGAAAAGGATTATGGGGAGATTGATGTTGAAAATGGTAGAAAGTTAAAAGTCACAAGGAATGTTCCATGGGAGGATAAATAAAGGTGAAGGGATCTATGTTCTAGATACAATAGAGTTATAGCTTGGACCTATGATGATCTTAGAGGATATGATCTTGACATAATTCATCATACCATTGACATGGCGGAAGGATCAAAACCCGTCCAAAAGAAGCAAAGGCCTATAAATCTGAAAGTTGAGGCATTGATGACCTAGGAGCTCACCAAATTGTTTGAGTCCAGAATCATTTACCTAATTAAGCACTCAACTTGGGTGTCTAATTTGGTACCAGTTTGAAATAAAAAATGTGGCATCTGACTTTGTGTTGATTTCCAAGACCTTAATAAGGCTTCACCAAAAGATCACTATCATTTTCCATCAATGGAGTAGATCCTACAGACTGTGGTTGGATCAGACATGTTCTCGTTACTTGATGGCTTTACAAGATACAACCAAGTATTTGTAAAGGAAGGTGACCAACATAAAATGATGTTTACCACCATATGGGGAAAATTTGCATATGCAAAGATTCCCTTCGAACTCTCAAATGTTGGTGTGACTTTTTAACTATCCATGGACATTTCTTTTGAGAGGATTGATCAACTTGATCATTCTAACTTACTTAGATGATGTGAAAATTTTTTCAAAGTTAAGGGCTGATCATTTTGATCATCGAGAACAAGTTTTCCAAAGGTTTCAAAAGTTTTAGATTTTTTTATATCCCAAAAAATGTGTTTTCAGAGTACCTCAAGGTAAGATACTTGAATTTTTAGTATCCAAGGAGGGAATTGTAATAGATCTCAAAAGAGAGATCTATAATGGATTTACCCCTACCAGTGAATCAGAAAGGGCTACTTCTTTTCTTAGGGAAGATTAATTTTTTCATCTAGTTCATTTCAGACTTTACGAGCATCGGAAGACCTATCATGTTGATGCTCAAGAAGAACTTGATGTTAAAATGGACCCATGAAGGTAGCGAAACTCTCAAGAAGATAAAGATGGCTATCTTTGTTGCTCCGGTGTTGGCTAACCTAGATTTTTCTAAAGATTTCTTGCTTTATGTATATAGCGGTCAACATAGCATGGCCTCTATACTCACTCAGAAGGATGAAGAGAATAACGAGTTGCATCTGATTGATTTTCACTCAAGAACCCTCAAGGGCTATGAAACCAAATACAACTTTGTAGAGAAGTAGGTTTTTTCCATTATTAAGAGCCTTAAGAGGTTCCAACACTTGGTGTCAACTAATAAAATTACCATCATGGTTACTCACTTGAGTGTAAGGGAATACACTACCAAAGGAGAAATAACTAAGAAGAGAGCCAATTGGATCACCAAGATCCTAGAATATGATGTGGACATCAGACCAACTAAGATAGTTAGAGGACAAGGCCTTTGTGAGTACCTTGTGTAGGAGTCAAGTTTCGAAGCTGACAAGGAGATTGATCAAGTCTACTTAAATTAGTTTGAGTCTGATTACTCCTAGGTGGTGGATCAAATGTAATATATGAAAAATGGGCACTACCCAACATGTCTCCCATTCCACAAAAGGAGATACTATTGAATACAAGGCACTAGGTGTGTATTAATTGAAGGGAATTTATTTGAAAGAAACTATGATGGCATCTTGTTTTGATGTTTAGATAAGTGCCAAGTAGAAAGGGTTCTTACGAAATTCCATAGCAGTCCTGAGGGTGGACACTTTTCCACCAATACTATCATCTTGAAAATCATGTGAGTGGGATACTATTTTATTTCAATGTTTTTTGAAGCACACCATTTAGTGCAGAAATATACTCAGTGTCAATTTTTTGTTGGTAACAAAAAAAATTCCGCTTTGTCCTTAAATCCCATCATAACTGAAGAGCCTTTTTCTCAATGGGGACTATATTTTATCAAGATGATAAATCCCATCTCCAACGCTGGTCACAAATGGATCCTAAAAGTGAACGATTACTTCACAAGGTGGACAGAGGCCATTGCCCTAAAAAATGCTACAGACGGTGAGATTGTTAATTTCCTCGAGGAGTTGGTCACTAGGTTTGGTTCACCAAAGACTATCATATTTAACAATGCTCGAGCACTTGTAGGTTCAAGGATGTTGGATTTTTCTTTTAAAAATGGGATCTACCTAAAAAATTCATCAAACTATTACCCACAAGGGAATGGCTTAGTGGAGTCAACAAATAAAAACCTAATTAGGTTAATAAAGTGCATTGGGTCTGAATGACAAAGAGAGTAGCTTAAGCACCTACGGGTTGCTTTGTGAGAAGATTGGATCATGCCAAAGTAGATCTTAAAGGTATCTCCCTATGAATTGGTGTATGGGAAAGAGGTATTTTTACCTATTTCCATGGAAATCCCTACTTTACAATTACTGAAAGCCCTAGAAATAGAGGAAAGTGATGGAATGGAGGTATGGATAGTATAACTCCTCAAGCTTGAGGAAGACAGAGATAAGGCCTTTAAATCCATGATTGGTCACCAACAGATGGTGAAATAATGGTTCAAAAAATAGACTTATGATCCATATTTTTGGGAAGGAAGCCTAGTGCTAAAATATGATGAGCGTACTACAAAACTAGGGCAACACACCAAATTCAAAGTGTTGTGGAAGGGACCTTTCTGAATTAGCACTTGCAAGGAAAAAAATGCATATGAACTCAAGTACATGGAAGGGAATACTTTAGAGATACCAATGAATGGTATTTATTTGAAATTGTTCCATTAAGGTATGTTATTCTTCAAAAATTTCACAGTTATGTACCATATGTAAAATTTTGTAAATACATTTTAGTTTTAAGAATAAGCCATGAGGGAAAACAAGGAACATAGAAGAAGTAAGAAAATACTATATTATATTATATTCATCAAAAAATTATAAGTATAATATAGCTCGAGGTTCAAATTTTAACTTAAAGCTCTCTTGAGAAAAACCCAAAAAGAGCTTTTGAGAAAAAAGAGAAAAATGGATGCAAAGTACAAAAGATCAAAAGTTTAGGCCTCCAGTCATAGTTACACAAATAGGTTGCCCATATTCATTCTTTTCTTCTTCTTCATTGATAGAAAAATGGGGGACACAATAACAAATGGTGCAAGGGACTTGGCTCTAGTCTCTGCAATTGTACGCTAGAAACTTGAAATGCAACCTAAAGTCTAGCCCAGGAATAATTTCCACAACATACTCTTGTAGGAAGTACTTGGCCGCAGGAAGAGATAGAGAGTGGTGATTTTCTAGGTCCATTGTGTGGAAGTCACTCAGAAAAGGTAGCCATGGAACAATCACCCCACGATCAATGTGTATGTACAGGTCCATTACACTTGGAATGCTGACATCCAGGATGGCAACTTGCACAATCTCCTTGAGGCCTTCTAGTAGAGAGGTGTCAAAATTTTAGGGGCACAACTCCACTATCTGGGGTTTATTGATATTCAAGTCTAGGAGGGAGGCCAAGAAGTGAGACACAACAATGTAATTTCTCCTCATCTGGTTCTCATCCTAAATAAATTCCATGCCGACAACCCAATGAAACACAATTACCCCAAGGCACTCACACCTCTTCACTAGGTGCTTGATTCTATCAGTAGTGATCTCCCCAAAAATGATGTATTGTGGCCTTCATGGAAGTAGATGAATAGTAGTTCCTAGTTCTATAGACATGGCTGAATTAGTTAAGCAAAGGATGATATAGAAATGGAGAAAAAGGCTAGGTAAAATTAAAAGGATTATTTTTGAGTGAATATTTCCTTAAGGTGGCATAGCTATTTATAGAAAAGAGGTGTCGACAAACCCAAACAATAGAATTTCTATTTTTGGTTGTACAACAATGGAAAGATATCAAAGCAACCAGGGAACAAATAATAAATCATGCGAATAATCTGACATAAGGTCCTAAAAATTAAATTTGGGCGTTCGGAGTAAATGCTCACATAAGTTGATTGTTGATGTGTGTCCTTTGTCATCATCAACATCAACTAGTTTGCGTATGTAAAAAGACATGGCTTAACACATTAATATCTGAAAAATTAATGAGCACATCTTTTCAAGGGTACTTTGTATCACCTAAGCATGATTGACATAACTAAAGGCACTTTCCCCAAGACAATGAGCTTATTTGTAAAGAAAGGTGGTGAAGGGAATGTACTAATTCCATTCTTGCAAGGTTTTTGGTGTTCTTGAGAGATACGGATCTCCAACCCACACGTATCACCTCATTGGAAGCATTTAATGGACCAACGGTAATGGCATAGTCTTAACTAGATGCACCTACTAAGGGAATTAACTACACCAAAAAAGTATATTTTTCTAAGGTAGAAAAAGGAAAGTGACTATTTTAGTGAAAAAACTCTCTACAAGTTTTGAGTAGCCATGGATAAGCCACCAATGACTGGTAGAGGAGAAAAGTCTTCATTGAAAAAGATTGGTTTTACCAATATCTTTGGGAAAAAATTCCAATGTGACAGTGCCTGAAGATCAATCATTTGAATTTTACAAAAAGGTGCTAATAGATGGAGGTGTTTCTAGAGAGGTGGTGTGAGATTCTACCAACAACATTTTTGATCCAAAATTGGAAAAAAACCCTAAGGGTCTTAGGGAGGGAGCATTTCAAAGAATGAAGGATTATGGTGCATCTAAGGGTTTTGCCTCTCGACTCTGGAAATGTGGTTTTCCATAGTTAATTTTTTCTATCGTACACCCATGCCTAGAGCTAGTAGATGCATGTGCCAAAAGGCTCAATAGATAAACTATAACCATTGCATGCAACATGATCAAGGTCATGATTTATGTTGTGGCTATATAGGATATGTTGTATATCCCTCCCAACTGGGCCACTGAATCATTTAGTGAGGAAGATATGGAGATTTATTGGGAAGAAGTGAACCAACAAGAAATTTTCTATGAGGATGAGACAAAAGAAAGGATATCAAGAGGTCGATTTTCTTTTCCTCTGGTACTTAAAAAGTTCAAAAGCAACACAGAAGATCTTTTCTCGATGTTGGCTTGGCTTTTCGACCTCGATAATGATGAGGATGTTCATGCTTTCTAGATGAGCCTAGATTTGATACTCAAATGGGAGAAAGGGAAGAGGTACTATGAATTTCCTGATGTTGTAGCTATGAACATGTTTGAGCAACTAAGGAATTACCATACCAAGTACAAATTTAGGTATTCTTCTTTCTTGGCTCACTTAATTCTGCATCAAAATTTTGGGCTTCTGGAGAGACATTTGCGGGCTTCCAAGCTCGATGAAAATGGCTTATGTTAGGTAGTTTCTATATGGACCTATGTGCTATCAAAAACTTGTAATTATTATTGGTTTGTGAACCACTTTCTAAGACTGGTGCTTCAAGAGATATTGCCATGTCCGATGGGTCATTTTTCTCTTGAAGTTAGAAAATGGATCAAGGTTTCATCAACTCTGGTTGATTATTTCTTCAAAGAGGATTTCACATCCATTAGGTTTCATGGTTTTGTCAGAGAGCCTTTTTGACTCCCCAGATTTGTGATGGATATGGTTTTCACATTGGAGGCATGTCGTCAGGCAACTCTTGCCAACAACAACTGTGGTAGAGGAAGAAACAAGACAAAGTTATATATGCTCTCCCTTTGTATTTCCAATAGTAGGGTAAAATTAGAGAAGAGCGAGGCACAAAGGGAGCTTAAAAATCTATTGGTGTCCCTAGGCTTAGTCCTTATCTATGACACATGGGAATACAATTTGAGGAAGCTTTTCCCTTTGAAACATGAGAGTCAAGATTATGTGGAGTCCAGGAAAAATTTGACTCAAGAAAAGATAGAATTATACATCAACCTAGCCGTCATACTAACCAAATGACCGAGGTGATTGATTTTCTATACACTTTAGCCATAGTATCAGAGGAACCTTCCAATAAATAAAACCATCAACAAAATAAAATGAAGTGGTAGGGGTGATCAGAAAGGAAGAAGATGGATTTTTGGAGGTTCCAAAAAGAGATGGTATGCCCGCAACAAGTTGCTTAGATATTTTCACCTATATGATGAACAATTCAAGGAAATTTATGATTGAGAGTCTGACTCTGACAAAAACCTAGAGACCATCCATGATATAATAGAGGAGAAACTCCCATGCCATACTTCTCAACCACATGAGTCCAATAGAAGAAGATGCTCTAAGAAAAAGGACTCACAAGCTGTGTCCTTTTCCAATGTCTGAAGTAAGGGAAAGAGAACTTGACGGTCCCCACAAGGGTCACCTACTAAACAAGAGGGTCAAGCTTCAATGGGATCATTTGCTAAGGGATCAAGATGTGCTAGTTTATGTTAAATGAAGAGAATGTGATTCCAAGACCTGGACATACCCGATGTAGTAATCAGGCAGGAAGAAGAAGCAGAGTTTTCTCTACATAATGTTTAGACAACCATGGTTCAGGTAAGTCTCACTCCTCCTCTTCTTCCTACCTCTGCATCTCTAGTTAACCCTTTGCCCCCATTTGTTGAAGATAATCCTCTATCTAGGGACCCTAATCTTTTGGTCCTCAATGAGCCCCCTAGCATTTTCAATGCACCATGTGATGTGCCCTTGCATGTCGAGCAAGAAGTATCTGCTTTAGCCACTATTCAATCCTTGATCGCCCTATCTAGGGCCCCTATTGAGACAGTTGAATCATTAATGTTTCCTATTACCCCAAGTCCATTCACATTTGGACAAAAATCATCCATTCCATCTATTTCTCTCTTTACTCCAATTGGTCCTTCTAGGGCCCAATCTCAATTTGGAGTTCCACCATTCTCTATGATTACCCTTCCATTTGCCTCCCCACATTATCATACATTTAAATTCTCCCTTTCTATCACTCTTTTCATTCTACCCATTGGAACTTCTCTTGTAGTGTAGAGCATTGATACCCCACAGACTCTTCAAGAACATTTTGAAGTGACTAAGTGGGCCTGACAAGCTAGGAAGCAAAAAAGGTTGTTGAAGAATGTTGAAACGCTAGCCATGAAGAAAATTAAAGCTTGTTTCAATGAGGAGTATAATTCTCTATGGATCACTACCATGAAGCCACTCGTATCCCTACCTAAAGGATAAATGTAGATGGAAGATTATGACATTAGAGCTATGGGTTTCTATTTGAATGAAATTCAGCTACATGACAAGGTAGATCTAGCCAAGACCACACAAAAGGTAGTATATATGGATTATGAGAGGCTGGATCAGAAATTAAAGAAGTGTGAGCTAGAGTTGGAAAATGTAAAGGAAATAGTGAATAGGGTGCAGTCAAAAATCAGGGCCTGAGATGCCAAAATGGCTTGCACAATGTAGATAAAAGACCATCAGGAGAAACCAACAAGATCTCTTGCAGAGACTCAGGATGACCAGATTCAACTATACACTGAGATTAATAGGCTGAAGGTTGAGCTTTTTGCTGAACGCAAATCAAATACAGAGCACCAATGTGCTCAAGAAAGCATAAAGGGATAACTAGATGGTGTCCAATATCAGGCCTCTAATAATTTGCAAAAGGCCTAAGAGAAAGAAAAAAGGTTGAGAAATGACAAGCAAGAAGTTGAGTCTGCTCTCCACACTCATGATCAGGAGATTCAAAAATTAGGTTTTGAACTAGCAAGTGCTCTCAAGGAGAGAAGTCAAATGGAGGAGAATGTGAAAGAAAAAGAGGCTTAACTACATAAAGAGCTAGTAGTTGCACAATGATCTGAGACCCTTCTTGTAAAAAGGTTGGTATCCGCCTATTGGGAGTGAATCATAATTGTGCTTGTTGTCCTAAAGTTAGTCCTATAATTTTTGAAGGATGTATGAGAGATAAATGAAGGAGTGACCCACTGGCTGACCAAATTCTATAGGAGTATGCCCCCCAAGTAGTAGAGTCTCAGAGTCTAATTTCTAATTTATGTGTAGCAACCAATGAGGCTCTAAGAATTGCAAGAATTCTAGATCAAAGGGTTGCCTCTAGCAAAGCAAGAGAATTCACCCATTGTCACAAGGTAGCAAGGAAGAGCAAGGAATTCCAGGCAATGGTTAAAAAAGGGTTTGATGAAATCAAGAATGATTTGGTGTCTTGCCTAGCTTTAGACTACCTCCTGTCCTTTCAACAAATGGAGATGTACTATCAATTGAGCAAATTATAGATGAAATCAGAAATAAGGTTCATACTTTTCTAGAACTCCTAGAATCAAGCACAACACTCACTATTGAAGATATTGAGTGTGAGATTCTTCCACTTTCTCATCTCTATTACCACCTAGGAATTGTTTCAATAAGATGGGGGTTTGTTTCCTTCAAAGAATTCTTTGAGCTAGATCAAGAATACAAGATCTTTTATAATGTTGGCTGACTGGCTAATGCAAATTGGGAAATGTTTCACTTTGCTTTCCTCAATCTCTAAGAATGACCAAAAGTCTAGGTTTGTGCCTCAACAAGTGAAGCCCCCTTGTGAGTCACCAAAACTATGAAATAAAATTTTTCCTTGGTCTTGTGATTTATTTATTTTATGTTTGACTTCAGGAAGATCCACACGTGAAGAAGTTGTGTTTTTGAAGGGTGCCCAATGCACCATGTAGTGGCTACACACATTTTTCTTATCACTTTTCTTTCAAAAGGAAGTCGAGTCACATGTCCACTCAGCAAAATATTTCTCAAAAATACTTTTCGCAAGCCTAAGAATGTCCACCTACTCGACATGTCATCTCTTCACTGCAGGGAAGTTGTGATTTAAATATTTTTCCTTTGGAGTTTGTCAGAGCATGTTTTACTTTTTTATTTAGGAAATCTATATGAGTTGGTGCCACCAAAGCCACTTGATCGGTCGACAAGACCTTTTCCTGGCTATTTTCTGAGCGTTTATGGAGGGCAATCCTATTAAATATCTAAATGATATTAATGTAGTGGTTCAGAGTTGATGAGTAGGATTGCCATGACCTAATTAAAGATCGTGGATCAGATTTTGAGCTATTAGGTGTAGACATATGGTAGTCATTACTTCTTAATAGAGTTGGTGTTTCTCTCTTCTTGATGGCTATAAATGGGAGGTAGAAACATTAAGAGGAAGTTCTTGAATTTTTCCTTTTGGAAAAAGTTTCTCTAGTTTTCATAGTTATAGGAAGTATTTTCATAAAATTTTACAGAACACTGCTTCACTCTGGCATGTTATATATGTTTTTTAACTCAAAATATTATTATATTGGAATTTGACCTCTATTTTAAAGTTCATTTGATATTTGAAGTATGAGTTATTTGGGACAAATATTTGAAACTATGCATGATATGGCCTCTGTCAATGTTTCTTTCTTTCTATCTTTGCTAAGAATAGAACACCATGTCTATCTTAATCTGAATTGTTTGATTATTTGATTACCATACTGTATGTTTTTATGATAAAGTTGTAACCTATAGAAGTCAGATTATTTCATTGGAATTCTCTTTTTCTTTAAAGTTATGCTATATTAAGAGGGAGAGTTCAGATTATTTTTGACATGCACAGATATAAGAACCCCTTAATTTTATTTGATCAATGCAGAAAATCTGAATCATTGCCTGTATGCCCGATCCATTTTGTCTCTCATTCTTTTATTCATTTAGGCTCATAGGCAAAGGCCATGTGTCCATGATGATTGGTGGGACAAATATCATTAAAAATTCATGTAGTTGGTCATTAAAGAGGATCAACGGTGGGAGATAAATGAGGTGGTTGCATGTGGATCATTCCTCGCATGCTGGTTGTTTTTATTGGTTATTAAAATAATCATAGGGGCTAGTGGGTGATTGCCACATGTCTTTACTAATGATGGGCCCAAGGGTTAGCATTGATGAATTTCAACTAAATCAATGATTGATAGTGCGTGACGTGGATTAATATTGACCACTACCTAGTATCTCGTATGGGCTCCATCCTTCCTACCAGTTTCCCAATAGGGAAGTGGGTGTCTGCCACGTGGAGTAATCCTAAGGAAGTGGAGGCATAGATATATGGGAAAATATTTAATTTAAATCTCAACACGAGATATGGTAAGTAATATGTGCATTACTAATATGCATATATTACATGTGCTTAAAATATCTTTTAATGTGAGTTGTAGATGTCTTACGAAGGATAAAGTTGCTGCTAGCTAAGGAGTGTGTATTATGAGGCTGCAAGATTTGATTTCAGACTCTTCCCTTCTTCCCATTGATGAAAGTTTCACATGAGTTATGGCTCACAAGGGCAAGGGAAAAAGGACACGTGGATCATTGATATAAATACAAAGAGTTGGTGCATCTCGTGTACTACAAACTAGTGTTTCCATGTGGCCTGATTTCATTTGGTAAGTGTTGCGGCTATTTATAGTCAGATCTTTCATAATAACTTGATCAAATATGGATCATGAATCAATTAACTCTCCAAAAGGATCAATGTTTTCCATTCAAAACTTAGTTGAAGGAAACCAATTCATTCTTGTTCGCATGAGTGAACCTTAATAGCTGAAAGGATATTGAGCTACCCAAGTAAGGAATTTCATGATTATTAGTGTTTATCTTAAAGGAATAATTCAACAATAAAACTATACTCAATACACTCAAGGAGCTCATGTTGTGTTTTCTCAAAATTTTATCATGTTGTAACAAGGGTTGTCAACCTATGAGAAAAATAGTAAGTCAATTATTGATTATCTTCTAGCATTATTGATAAGTTGTGACTTCTCAAGCTTAAGTCTATTTGGGTTTTTCTTGGTTTAGCTTTTTAAGGTTTGATGTTCATAAAAAGGGACTTTTTTAATTCTTCATTTTCATAATTCATGCCAAACCCTCACAAAATCCATAGGCCTTGTTCAGCTAAACCAGAAACCTTGCCTTTTTGTACCTCCTGCATTATGGCTCCTAAAGTAAAAGTATCTTTGTCTAAAGGGGGGGCTTCCACTCCTAAAAAACCTTTGAATAAAGACCTTATGGATCAATTACCACCCTCAATGAGTGACAAACCGAAAGGACAATTTATTCCTAGAGGTCCTCAAATAGTAGAGGGTTTGTTTAATAGAAGAGGTTCATCAAGGATGCTAAATTACCTTATACATATTGCAAACTATTTTATGGTTGGTTAAGGAACAAAAATATGGGTATCCCAATAGGAAACCCTTGGAACTATGATCTGGGAAAGTTAATTGTGGAAAATTTCTATATGGATGTTGAATTGCTTAAGACAATAGCTTGTAATTATGACCTAGTCATGAGGACTATCAGAACATATGATGGGAAAGAAATGGTTAAGATCACTAAAGAGGAATTGGGTCTTATTTTCAAGCTTACTAAATGGAGTGATGAAATTCATAAGATAAATGAAGGTGCTCTTATGCAGGAGTATCATAAAACCAATATTTCTAGCAAAAGGTATAGGATGAAAGATTGTAATAGGATCACATGATAAGGAGCCTTTCCCAGTTACTATTTTGTTCCTTGTTTACAAAGGACCTTCTATTCTATTTTCCTAATAAATGGTTATGACTCATCTCTAGAATGCAAATGGCATGGATGTATATGGCTACCCATCTCCAACATCTGAAATATTGTGCAGTATATGATTATGCAGGATTTCTTTATGAAAGAATGCATGAGGGATTGGTAAGATTAAAGAAAGTTGAATCTAGGGTAAGATGCAGCTGGTACTCACTCCTAATGCATATGTTTTTATACAAGGGTACAATTTAATTTGGAAAAATATTGACTTGGAAGGGAAAAGGGGTGAATTGGGTTTATCCATGCAATAGTGGATCACAGTCTTGTAAAAGGATGATAGGACATATGATTATGTCACATTCTAGAATTTGTTTTATTTTGAACTAAAGTTTAATTTGATTGTGAAGTTACCTAGAGTTCCCATTGCTCTAAATGATTTATTGAGACCCAAGTAAAGAAGGCCTAAGATAGGAGTTGATCATAATTGGGGATCTATTATTTCACTTCCTGATTACATTATCATAAGAGTACAGGGTTCTAAATTATCACCTCACTTGTTGTCGAGGTTTGTGCCAAAAATAATTGGTTTCCTTGAGGTTATGTGGCAACTAGGAAATGTTGAAAATGAGAATTTTTTGAATCGAGGAAACGGAACTTTATTTTCTTCATACACATGTTTCTTTGATTTTGTAATGACCAAAGGAGGTTGGAATAACATCCTTGAAGTACTCAAAATATACCACATGTAGAGGAGAGTTGAGAGGGTTAGATATGATCTTCAAGGTTTTATGGCTTGGTTGAATGGGAGAAATAAGGGATACAAATATGTCCAAATTTTCCAGTATCTAGAAGATGTAATAAGAAATATATTAGACACTTTGGAATAGGAAAAGAGGTTAGAAAGGTGGATCACATCCAATAAGATAAAAAGGAAAATAAAGCAAGAAGAACTTGATTTCAAGGTTCTCCTAGAGGGTGAGGATATAATAAAATAAGGTGGAGCATGTAACAAGGAATTTTCATTCAATAGTAGGCCACCTTAAAACTAAAGGGGTAGTTAGTAAAGATAAATTCAAGGCTCCGATTATAGAAGAATGTAGTGGAGGAGCAATCCTTGGTATAGGAACAAAGTCTACATCACAAGCCCTTAAGGAACCAAAAATAAGGTTTTTTATAAGGAGAAAAAGTAGGAAAATAAATCTGATGAAGCTTGTGTTCCCACTCAGCAAGAGGAACATAATCCAACTTCTCTTGTGCCAAAACTACCACTCCCATCTCCACCAAGGCTGGTAGAGCCTGAAATTGATATTGATTCTCCACCACCTAGTGAAATACCACCTGAAATAGCAACCATTGAAAAGGAAAAATATTGAGGAGAATAATTTAGTGGACTATGATGATGAAGGCTCTGATGATGATATTTGGGTGTCAAAACAAGAAACTCAAGGAGTTCCTACAACATTTATAGTAAGGGCGACACATCAACTGAGAAAAAGATTGAGTAACATTGATCTTAGAGGGATCAATGGAAGTGATGATATGCAGGATGAGGCATGTACCAAATTCTTGGATGATGACTCATTTGTAAAGACTCGAGATTTTATGGATTTTTCATACAAGGCTAAAAGAGATGAGTACATAAAGATTCTAGCTATAGAAAGGATCCTTCATCGAGAACTACCTGATGCTATCATTTAGAAAAAGGTGATAAATGAAATGAGAGCCAAATTCCAAAATATAACTACAAAGGAGGGTCAGGAATTGGTGAGAACTAGTGGCATATTGTTGCTGACATAATGGGATCTATCTTTAGCTATAGCTTTTGACACAATCAAGAAATGTGATAGATCCCTCTATAATATAGAAGAAGTTGCACTTGCACTACAAGGGTCTTCTTTTGGTGAGGAATGGAAGCCTTGGCTATATGGTCTTTAGCCCCAAGGATAAGAAAGCCATACATTGTTGAGCCTGTACCTAACTATAGTGGAGGCCTAATAATAAAAAGAATATAAAAAATATTGGCCTTAGAAGCTGCAAATATTTTAGTTCATGTTGCATAGTTCACAAGGGAAACTATGGATTTTGTGACTATTGAAAAGGATAAACTTAGAACATAATTTAATAATTTGTTGGTTAAATATGGATATCTTGAGAGGGATAATATCCAATTACATACAAAGTGAGCACTATTGAGAGATGTGTCTCAAAGGTTAAAACCTGGAAAGTTCAAATAGAATGATGTTGACTCTCCCACTACTGCAAAAAAGGACATACCCCTAGAGTTTATTGTTAATGTAAGTTCTTCATGGGAAATTGTGCCATATAATATGGGAAGTGTGCCCATTTAAATAGTAGAACCTAGTATATTAGAAGGGCCATAGGAAAAAGGGATATCAATAGGGAAGTATTTTTTAGGCAATTAAATGAATACAAAGAAAAATGTAAAATTCATGATGAAGATGCGTTTAACAGCAATATGAGGATTATCACAATAGTAATAGAAAATCTAAACAAAAGAGTGAATCACAAATTGAATAGTATTCACTAAAGTTGTTCATCCATGGTTGATGTCATCAGAATGTTTGATATTGACAAAGAAAGAGATATTCCACTCATGGAAGTCTAGATCCCTAGGAAGTAGGAATTGGTATTCATAGGAATTGGGGTTAAGAGGGATCCCAATGGACCTAAAAGGTCTAAGCCTACTATGATTCTTGTAGATAAGATTAAGGGATATAGAGGAAATATTGAGACATTAGAGAACAGGATGAAGGAATTGGTAAAATCCATCCATGAATCTCATCATGGCCTTCTTCCATCCATTTTTAGGAATGATGGTAGCATTAAGACTCTAAAGGAGTTGTAAAATGAAGTAAATAAAGTTATTTCAGAACAAGCTATGAAAATTTGTCAGAAATTTGATATGGAGACATTAACAGTAAATATGGATATGTTAGTTCATGCTGAGAGTGTACTACTAGAATTTGATAAAGAAGCTAACCATATTGTCACCAAGTATGCACCTTACAGATAGAGGGCTGATTAAGTAATGAATTTTGATTGGCCTATTGAAGAAGAATTCATATCATGAAAAGGTAGGTACTTGGAAGGAATGGGAAGTCGAACAATAAGAGTGATAGGCCACTAATTTTAAATTTTGAAGTCTACAACCATGATGAGTAATGGATAGATGGGAATGCATGACATAGCTTGGATTTAGTATAGATTACACTTTTGTTAAAGTATGAAGAAATATAGTGCCTCTTATTAAAACTTGAATTGATGACAAGGTTGAAGATGTGGTTTTTCCTTTTGTCTATTCCTTTTCTATTTTCTTCAAGCTTTTTCTTCCTTTCACTTTGTGTGTGTGGGCACATGTTTTTATGTAACTATTCAGTTGTAAACATTTTGAAAATTGGACATGATCCCCAACAATGAATGGAGACTACTATCATTTTCTCACTTATTTCCCACCTCTTGGGAGTGCATTGTAACTAAATAGGAGAATCTTTGGTGTAGTTTTCCAATAGGGTTTTGACATGTGTATTTTCTGGCCCAAGGCTTGTTTTGGTCCTTTGTATCTATAAGAAGGAATTCAGGGCCAAAAAGTAGGGGTTTGTTTCATTGTTGATGCAATTAATTTTGTGAATTGTAAAGAGAATAATAAGCATGTTTTAGAGTTTTTGTTCTTAATTTTTAGAGCTCATTGTTATGGATGTAATTTGGATAACATTATAGAAAAAAATATATAGAGAAATACTAATTTCATGGTTATTGTCTCTCCTTGTGCTCATTTTATAAGTTATGAATGAAAGTAATCCAGGATGACTTTTATTTGTATCTATTGTTCACCAGTGGATGTTTGATTTCATTCCTGCTTATTGATTCAATGAATTAATGTAAATTCTTGGATGAGACTACTAACTAATAAAAATCAGGTGCTAGGATAATAATAATAAGTATTAGTCATGAATGTAATGGGGGAATGTTGTAATGTAGTATCTCTTGAGACTATACGTTGATATTGTTGAATTTTTATCTAGTTATATAGGTTGATGTTGACTTCGTGCTTGAGATAAAGATATTGGTTCATGAAAAGTACTCATGGTTCAGTTTCTATGTTGATTCGTTAGCTAATAACTTTTAATTTACAAACTTTTATGGATACCATTATAGTTGTTTTCTATTGATGTCCCACCTTCTCATGCTCTAAGTATAAAACATTGATGAATAAGATGCCAACTTATATAATGTATTAGGATCTTGAGAAATTTTATGAGAATTATCTATTATTGACAATGTATTTGATTATAATTGTGTGAAGTTCATGCGCATACATTGTGGGATAACCCTCTTGGGTTTTACAAAGCCCAAACTGTAGGAGTAGAAGTTTTGTAGCTTCCACTTGTTCGTTGGCCAATCTCTTTGGATTACTAATTATTGGAAATGGTAAAGTCCATAGGTATTTCTAGAGATTAGTTTCATTCTTAAGAAATAACCAATAGATTGGTGACTTTGTTGGGGATAGCTAAGTCCAAAGTCTCTATTTCAAATCTGGTACAGTTAGAGTCAAGTGTTGTGATATTCTTCACTGTGTGAAAAATATTTGGTTTAAATTTTGTTACATTAGTCACCTCACCCTTAGTATTATGTGTCAAGTCTTGCTTCATTTTTTCACCTGGTGTCAAGTTATGTTTAAAATTCTCTCTAAAGTCACAAGTACAAAGTTAAATTCCAAGCACTTTATATTTCCTAGCATCTTGGGCGGTGAATCTGAATTCTCTAACATCAGTGTAAAGATAAGTTCTCAAAAGGAATGTAAGAAAAGGGATTCTGACATATTTGAAATCATGAAGAAGGCTAGAAGTTATACAAAGAAACATCCTAAGTAGAAGGCATAATCTAAACTTGCTAAGGAGAAACAACCCACTTGGGTAAAGAAGAGCTCTGAATCACGTAAGTCTATTGAATCTCCTGTTGAGGCATCTCCTACATTCAATGTTGAAGTGAGTAGTGCTAGTACCCATGAGAAGGCATGTGAAGTTGAATGGTCAAACATAGACCAAGGAAGTTTCCCTGTTGAGAAATTGTTTGATAGTGAACTAATATTTCAAGAGAGGAGGATAAGTGGGAGTTTTGGGAAAAGAATAAGGAGCTTTTTGAGCCTTTGACCCTTTGAGTTGGTTTTTTTTTTAATAATAATAATTTTAAGCCAAGAGGTGAGTCTCTTGGTGTACAAGTGCACCTTTCTCTTGAGGAAGATCCTATTTACTAGCCCTACTATACTCCTACCCCAAGTGATCATGGAGATGTCCTAGAAAATGAGGAAGACATAGATAGAGACATGAAAGCTATAGAAGAAGAACTAAGGCTCCAAGAAGAAGAAGATAATAGATTGAGGGAGTTAAAGGAGAGAGAATATATGATTAGAGCTAAGCAACTTGAGAGAGATGCTAGAAAGAAAAAAATGGAGAAAATGAGAGAAGATGCGACTAGGCATAAAACCTTTGAGGAATATAATTTTAAGTTTACCTCTAAAATTACTAATGACATTCTTGAAATAACAATCCCAATGGGAAACTCTACTAGTAATACCTATACCACATTTGTCTGAACTACTAAAGCCTCAGAGCCTCTGGTTATTGCTAAGAATATGTCATTTATAGATCATGGGAAGAAACCCATTGATCATCTTGAGAAAACTACCTTCAATACCAATACTAGTAACAATATCTCATCTACTAAAATCCCCACATACAAGACCAAAATCAGTCAAAATTCATCTATTGCACCTCTAGACACTGAGATATTGAGGTTATAGTTGGAAAGTGAAAAGTTGTGAGAACATTTAAAAAAAGATGAGACGATAGCTTCTAATGCAAAGATGGCTAGGAAGATTTATTTTCTTCAAATGCACACACCTACTCCAGAAGTCTTTAAGCTCTAGACATAGCACTAGTGAGTCACAAAAGAATAATTCTGATGGACATACTTCTAGTGTAGGTGGTGGTGGTGGTGGAGGAAAGGATAAAAAATAGTAATTCTTATTTTGAAGATGATGAGGGAAGCAAGAAAATAAGTGGTGATGGTGAAAGTGGGATGGGTAAAGATAGCAGCCACTTTGATAATAAAAGAGATGATGAGAAAATAGATAGGGATTGACAAACTAGGAAGCCACTCCAAGTAGATAGATACCAAAAATTGTGTTTTATTGGAATACCTGGCTACCTTAACCCATTCCCTAAAGATTTCAGACTTGGTTTAGTAAAATTCCATGGTAATAATGTCTTGAGCAGTGAAGACCATCTCAAAACATTTGCAAATGTTAGGGATAATTTTGAGGTGGAGGAAAAAGATGTCATGATAAATTTTTTCATGTAGTCTCTCATTGAAGATGCTCAAGAGTGGTATAGAAGCTTTCCTTCCAAGAGAATTGGTTCTTGGGAGGTATTCAAGAGATTTTTTAGAGAACAATTTGGTGACAAGACTGATTCAAGTTTTTTATTGAATGAATTTAATACTATTGCTAAGGGTTATAATGAATCCATGGTTGAGTTCAACACAAGGTTCCAAAAGGCTAGGAAGAGATTGCCTCCTCATTTTTAATTGAATGATCATGTATATATGGTATATTACTGCAATGCTTTTGATACACAAATGAGTTATCGTTTATAGATAAGAACCCTTAGACATTGAAGGAAGCCTTCAAGAAGGTAAAGCATATTGAGAATATTAGTAGAGCATCAGGTAAAGTTGGAAGAAGAGGTGATCCAAAAATCTTCAGAGGTTCAAAGAAGGAAGATAAGGGTTTAGGTGCTAAAGGGGGAACTGTTGAGGACAAGCTTGATAACTTTATGAAAACCATAAATGATAAAAATGTGAAACAAGAAAAGGTGCAACCAAAAAATTATCAAAGAAATGAAAGACTTCCTTAGTTACAAGAATGCCCATATAATACCAATTGGTATAATGGAAATCCTATTCCCAATAATCAAAGAAACATCTAGAATAAATTCCCTCTGGATCCTCTGTAGAAGGATTCAATAAATTTTTTTGAAGATACCCCTTGGTGCATGACTTGTCAAATGCCACATTCTTCTTAGCAATGTGCATTGGCACAGATGGTTGAAGTAGATGAAGACATGCCTGGAGACTATGATCAAAAAAATGAGGAGGATGTTAATGTACTCATGGCTATGGGTAATTTTGATATTGCCAACAGTGAATTCTCTTCTAATGAATACTTGTGAAGTGGATATGGAAAATCAAAGGAAAATTTGCAGTACATATCAGCAACAAGTCTGTTATGATTCAGAGGAGGAGATTGCAAGATATACTACAGCCTTGGCCTCCCAGGCTAGAAGTTCCTATCATTTGAGAAACAAAATAGTCAAAGGTGAGCAAGGTAGTCCTGTTTGTCTTTTCAACAAAGAGAAGAATGTCAAGAGCAAAGAACACAAGCCTAATGGAAAAGTGGAAGCAACCAAAGCTAAAGAAGGTAGGGGAGATATAATTTTGGCTAAGAGACTAGAAATGCAAAAGGCTATTCAAGAATTTAAATCTCCAACTGTAAAGATAAAGACACAAAAGAAAACTCTTGATGTCATAAGGAAGGATGCGAAGCATAGGGCTGAGGTAATAGGAAATCAACAGAAGGAGAGAAAAAATGAACAAGGTATGCTCCCAATTGAATTACCCAAATATAGTCTTGTTGATATGTTTCAATTACTTAGCCAAGTAAAAGAATCTATGAATTTTCTTGAAATGATGAGAATAGATGAACATAAGAAAAAGGCAGTGGCCCTTAGGGTGATCCCACAAAGCTGGTTTACAATTTCTGAGAGGAACTGATTTTTGCTGAAATCACATATTTTTAGAAAATATAATGATTTAAGCATTAAAAAGTTCCATTTTAAGGATTCCAATTGAAGAGGGTTTGATCAAACCACCTTTCATCAAACCCCTTTGGATAGAACCTCGCTAGTTTTAAACCATACCTATAAATGAGTCTCCTTTACACCTACCAAAATGCTGATAAAAAATTACTTTTGATTTACCTTTTGGGGGATCAAATGAATTCATTTAAAATTTATTTCAAATGATTATGGTATTCCTCAAAACTATCTATCCAATTAATATAATTTTAATATGTGTTGGTTTTATTATGTATATGATTTTTTAGTTTTATTAAACATAGGTTTTTCACCGAAAATCAAGCTCTCTGTTCTGCACATGTGGAAAAATAATAGATTATCAAAATAAAATTTTGAAAAATATGTTCAGGCTAGGTATTGATGTTCTTGATCCATTAAAAAAAATAAAATTGAATTTTGATACATACAAAAAAAGTTATGTTGTATACAGTCCGCCTATGTCTGAATTGTAATTGGTTTGACTTCAAAACTTGATTAAGGAAACAATATTCAATAAAACACTATAAAACCAAATGAAAGTTCTAGATATCGTAGCTAAAAATCTAAATTCGAAAAAATTAATATTTTATCCTTCATACAAAAAAAGTTATGTTGTATACGGTGAGCGTCACTCCTTAAAAATGCTATTTTTTTTTAAAACTAGTTTTTGAAGGAGATGGAGAAATAAGTGCAATTTGATTCCAAAAAAAATGAAAAAAATATATTTAGAATCTATAGAAAAAACTTCACAAATCACTAGTTTTAATCATCTCGAAATTCCTTACAGTTTAGCTGCTATAGGAACCTGAAAGTGAAGATTTAGTTAAAAAAAATTAGTTTGGTGTCCAGTTTACTCAAAAATTGTAAACCAGTATTATGGGATCACCCCTTAATAATGGTGTTGCTATAGCTTGCAATGATTTAATGGAGTTCACTCCACCCAAACCAAGTGAAAAAGACAAGAAATACAAGGAGGTTGAGGGAGTTATTATTGATATTCCCCATATCTTCCTAGGAAATTTTGTAACTACTTGTCCTGACAAAATAGATCTGTTCTTCCTCAGTTGTTAGGGAAAATTTTATAAAAAAGTGTATTATTGACTCTGGAGCATCCAACAATATCATGCTAGCTAAAATTATGGATGCACTAGGATTGAAAGTTGATAGCACTCATGGGCAAGTGCTATGCTATGGATGAAAGATAATTTCTTGTCATTGGTGTGATAAATGAACTTCCCTACAAACTAGAAACCTACCCTAAGAATGAATTCAAAATGAGTGTTGTAGTGGTGGATATCTTACCTAATTATGGAATGCTTCTATCTTGAAAATTGAGTGCATCTATGGGAGTCAGTATGCAATATGACATGTCTTATGCCACATTTCCCATTGATGGTAAGGATTTTCAAGTGATGAGAGAACTGAGGAGGCCACATATGTTGGAGGATGCTACTGAAGATGACATGGTTCTTTTCATAAACACTGATATCAATGACTTCAAAATAGAAGGAATGCCAAAAGAAGTCGATAGGTACCCTGCACCAATAGAAAATGAGATTTTAAGAATATCTGACAAAAATGGGCTTTGGAAAATGTAATTTGATGGTGCAAGTTCCAAAGAAGGGTTGGGTGTAGGGATATTATTTGTAGCACCTAGTGGTAGTAATTACAAATTTTCCTTCAAATTATATTTTGTCGATATGAATAATGTGGTAGAATATGAAGCTTTATTACTAGGATTGAGACAAGCTAAGAAGCACGAAATAAAAAAGTTAATGGTAATTGGTGATTCTGAGCTGGTGATTTCCCAAGTAAGAGCCAAATATTCTTGCAAAACTAATAGACTGAAGCAATACAAAAATGTTGTTTGGGATTCCATTGAGCAATTTGATGCTTTTGGAATTGCTTATATTGAAAGAGGATAGAATAGAGTAGTTGAATTTCTTGCTAGCATTGCACTAAGACCCGATGATATAAATTTCATAGGAATTTCTAAAGTTGAGATATAAACAAGGCCTTCCTTTCCTAACAATGTGTATAACTGGCAGATATTCAATTATGATGAAGATATTTTTAGATTTTTGAATTGTGTTGATAAATATGAAGGTCAGGAGATTGAATTTGGTGGATTTGTTGATAATATTGATGGGAAGGACTTGGTATTTGGGAAACAGATCATCCAACTAAAAACAAATAAAATCCCCAAAGCCCTTGGTTCTCTTGAAAGGGTCTTTGATAGTCAGGATAAAATTAAGTTCAAAGAAACTACTACTCACCCAGAAGACCTAGAGGAAGTAAATCTAGGGATTGAAAATAGCCCCAAGAAAGTATACATAGGAAAGAAGATGAATCTAAAGGTTAAATAAATGCTGATTGCCTTGCTCAAAAAATACAGGCATGTCTTTGCTTGGTCATATGATGACCTAAAATATTACAGAGGAATTACTTCAATAAGAGATTCCTCTGAAGGAGAATGATAAACCTTTCAGGAAAAATCAAAGACAAATTAATCCTACTTTAGCTCCCAAGATGCAAGAGGAGTTGGTAAAGTTAAGAGATGATGGCATTATAAAACCCATTAGACATTCTTCATGGGTATCCAATCGAGTACTAGTAAGAAAAAATAGTGGTGACTTAAGACTGTGTGCTGATTTGAGGAACCCAAATATATCTTCATTAAAGGTTAATTATCCATTGCCAAACATGGAAGCCATGTTACAAAAGGTAACTGACTATGAACTACTATCAATGATGGATGGTTTTTTAGGTTGTAATCAAGTAAAGGTAAAGGATTTTGAGGAGTATAAGACTGCATTCACTACTCCTTGGGGAACCTATGTTTATGTCATAATGCCTTTTGGATTAACAAATGTAGGTGCCACTTTTTAGAGAGCTATGGATGTAGCTTTCTCAGATTTTATTGATTCATTTATGGTTGTGTATCAAGATGACTTGACTAATTACTCTAAAAAGGAAGAAGATCATTGTATGCATTTAGAAAAGGTTTTTCTCATCACTTGAGTATGGAATATCTTTGAATCTAAAGAAATGTTCTTTTGGGATAGCCGAAGGAAATTGTTAGGAAATATTGTTTCTAAATATGGAGTGAGGATAAACCTTGAAAGAGTAGCAACCATAGATAAAATTCCTCAGCCAAAAAATGTCAAAAGTATTCAGTCAATTTTTGGGAAAATAATTTTTTTAAGAAGGTTTGTGACTAATTTTCTAGAAATCACAAGACCTATTTCTAAGATGCTAAAGAAGGGAGAGAAGGTTCTTTGGAGTGAGGAGCCTATTTAAGCATTCAAAAGGATTAAAAAATCTATCAAAGAGGCTCCTGTTTTAAAGTCCTTAGACTTCTCTAAGCCAATGCACATTTTCTCTTTTGCTTCGTTTCATACTATTGTTGTTGTATTGCTATAGAAAAATGAAGAGGGATTTGAACCTAATTCATTCTTTATTAAGTCCTTACAAGTTGTAGAGCTGAAATATGACATGACTGGGAAACAAACATATGCTTTGGTTAAGGCTATAAAGAACTTAAGGACTTACCTACAAGGATCCACTATATAGAATTTGTACCAAGTGTTGTTGTGAAAGATATTTTCACCCAACAGGAAACTATAGGTAGAAGATGTAGATGGATCAATAGGATCCAAGAGTTTAATATTGATGTTCAAATCACCACATTAGTAAGAGGTCAAGGGCTTCCTAAATTGATGACATAAGCTAATTTGGAGGCAAATCAGATCAATGGAACAAAAGTGATTGATGTTGCACCTATCTATGATATGCAAACATGTGGGTGGTACAAAAGAATAGTCGAGTACTTATAGACTCTGCAATGTCCTGCAAGTATGACTGACAATGGGAAGAGGACATTGAAATTGCATGTAATTAAATATACAATTATTAACAATGAGCTATGGTGGAGAACCCTATATGGGGTACTTCTTAAATGTGTGGATGCGAATTAGGCACTAGAACTCTTGTATGAAATGCACAATGGGGTGTGTGGTGGTTACTACATGACAAAGACCACTGCACACAAGGTTTTAAGAGAAAGATTTTGGTGGCCTACTATCTTCAAGGATGCTCACAAGTTTGTTAAAACTTGTGATGCTTGCCAAAGTTTTGCAGGAAATTTGAAGTTTTTGAGAAATTTACCACCTAGGCCTATGACAGTTCAAGCCCCTTTCCAACAATTGGGGATTGATTTCATTGGAGAAATACCAAAAAATTCCAATCAAGGTCACTCATGGATCCTTGTTTCCACTGAAAAATTCAAAAAATGGGTAGAAGCAATACCCACAAAGAAGGCAACAAGCAAGGTGGTTGTAGATTTCCTATTGACTAACATTCTCATCAGATTTGGAGTTCTTGAGAAAATTGTCTTAGATAATGCTACATGTTTTAGGTCTGATGAATTCAAAAAAAATTGTGACAAACATGATATACAAATTTCTTTGCCTCAACATCCTCAAGGAAATGGTCAATCTGAGTCTAGTAATAAGAGCTTGATGAAAATCATCAAGAGAATGATGGAGACAAACAAAAAATCTTGGGTCTCCAAACTAAAATTGGAACTCTGAGTAGATAGAGTGACTGTGAAAAACGCTACTAGTTACTCACCATTTGGCTTAGTATATGGTCTAGATTCTAGGTTGACACAAAATAACCTACTAAAGATGTATAAGTTCATATAATAATATGATGAAGAGATATGTGATTATATGTAGCATAGAATAAATAATTTGGTGCAATTTGATGAAACAAGGAGAGAAGCTTAGGGTAAAAATATAAAGCTAGAGTTGCAAGTTAAGAATCTACATGACAAGAGAGATTCTCCTAGAAAATTTGAGGTGAATAATAAGGTGTGAGCTTGGAATGTGAGGGCTCATGAAAAGGGTGAACATGGAAATTTTGAAGCATTATGGATGGGTCCTTATCTGATAGCTAGTGCACATGGGGAGGATTCCTATTTCCTCCAGAGCTTGACAGGTGAAATTTTTGAACTATAGTACATAGATAGCTCTTAAAACTATACTTCTCCTAAGCATGTTGTTATTCCATGTACAATGTATATTGTGTGTATAGGTGTGTTTGTTTTTGTTGTGTCTAGTTCAATCTTACTACCTAGTCTAGGTAGTTCCCTATTTTTTTGGTCCCTTGTCTTTTGACTGGTCTACTTCAACCATAGATTCTAGGATCTAACCATGCCTACAAGAGACATATGTCCCCAGTTAGATCCATTGATGGAACCCCTAAAAATTTTATTCCATTTCCACAATCTTGATGAGTTTAAGGAACTGTGGGTTTTGTATCCTGCTATTGTATAAGGGGTTTTAGGTTTACCTAAGTTTCATTTTGAAAAACCCTTGGAATCTATGTATTCACCTTGGGTTTTTTTTTGGTTGAATCATGTGTTGGTCATCAAACCTTTAATTCATGACTCTTGAAATTGAAACCCGTTGAGTGAGCGACCCTCTGGTCTTGTTTTACTGGTTGTTCTTGTTCGATCATTATTTTTGAAGTTTTCCTAAGTCAGGTTGAATATTTCCCACTAAAATATCTTAAGTATTTTATGTCATAGGTGTGGCTTCATCAACCTTTATGGGTCCCTTTTAGGGTTAATTTTTTTTGACATGTGTAGATATAAGAACCCTTGAATGTCGTTCGATCAATGTAAAAAATTTGAACCGTTTCTTGCATGCCCATTCCATTTTGTCTCTCATTATTTTATTCATTTAGGCTCACGGGTGAAGGCCATGTGTCCCTAATGATTAGTGGGCTAGAAATCATTAATAAAGCATATAATTAGTCTTTAAAGATGATCAACAGTGGAAGATAAATGAGGTGGTCGCATCTAGATCATTCCTTGTGTGCCCGTTTTCTTTTCTTGGTTATTAAAATAATCACACAGGCTAGCAGGCGATTTGCATCTGTCTTCTCTAATGATGGGCTTGAGGGTTAGAATTTCTTAATTTCAACTAAATAAATGGTCGATACTAGGAGAATTTGATTAATCTTGACCACTCCCTACCATACTATATGGGCCCCATCCTTCTTGCCATTTTCCCAATGGGAAGTGGGCCTCTACTCCGGGGAGTAATCCTAAGGACATGGAGGGATAGATATGTGGGAAAGTATTTAATTTAAATCTCAACATGGGACATGGGAAGTAACATGTGCGTTACTAATATGCATATATTACATGTGCTAAAAATATATTTTAATTTGAGTCGTAGATGTTGTATGAAGGATAAAGTTGCTGCTAGATAAGATGTGTATGATGAGGCTGTGAGATCTAATCTCAGCCTCTTCCCATCTTCCCATTGATGAATTTTGTACACGATTTATGGCTCATGGGGGCAAGGGAAAAAGGACACATGGATCATGGCTATAAAGATAAAGAGGTGGTCGAGCCCACATTCTACAAACTAGTTTTTCTATGTGGCCTCCTATCATTCAATAAGTGTTGTGGCTATGCATAGTTAGATCTTTCATAATAACTTAATCAAATCTAGATCATCAATCAATTAACTCTCCAAAAGGATCAACGACTAGCATTCAAACATTAGTTGAAGGAAATCAAGTCATTTTTTTTCATGCGAGTGAACCTTAATAACTGAAAGGACATTGAGCCACTCAATACACTCAAGGAGCTCATGTTGTAGTTTCTCAACATTTTCTCATGTCAGATCCAGGGTTGTCAACCTATGAGAAAAATAGTAAGTCAATTATTGCTTTTCTTCTAGCATTATTGATAAGTTATGATTTCTCAAGCTTAAGTCTATTAGGGTTTTTCTTGGTTCAAATTTTTAAGGTTTGACATTCATAAAAAGGGACTTTTTAAATTATTCATTTGCATAATTCATTCCAAACCCTCACAAAATCTATAGGCCTTATTCAGTTAAATCAAAAAAAAAATCCTTGTTGTACTTCTTGCATTATGGAACCTAAAGTAAAAGTATCTTTGTCTAAAGTGGATGCTTCTACTCCTAAAAGACCTCTAATTAGAGACCTTATGGATGAATTACTACCCTCCACTAGTGAAAAACCTAAAGCCCAATTGATTCCCAAAGGTCCTCAAATAGTAGGAGGTTTGTTCGATAGAAGAAGTTCTATCAGGGATTCTAAATTACCTTATACAGGATGAGAACTATTTTATGATTGGTTCATGAACAAAAATATAGGTATCCTAGTAGGAAACCCTTAGAACTATGATCTAGGAAAGTTAATTTTTCCAAATGTCTATATGGATACCGACTTGCTTAAGGAAATAGCTACTAATTATGACCCAGTCACGAGGACTATCAAAATGTATGATGGGAAAGAAATAGTTAAGATCACTAAGGAGGAATTGGGTCTTGTTTTCAAGAAAACTAAATGGAGTGATGAAATGTATAAGATAAACAAAGATGCTCTTAGGTAGGAGTATGATAAAACCAAGATTTCATTTAGAGTCCACATCTTACCAAGATTTCTAGTAGAAGTTCCATAATGGAAGATTGTAATAGGATCACATGATAATGAGCCTTTTCCTATTATCTATTTTGTTCCTTATTTCAAAAGGACCTTCTTTTCCATTTTCTGAATAATTGGTTATGACCTTGTCTCTGGAATGCTAATGACATGGATGTATATGGATTCCCATATCCAACATCCCCAATATTGTGCAATGTATGATTATGTAGGATTTATTTCTAAAATAATGCACGAGGGACTAGTAAAATTAAAGAAAGGTGAATCTAGGGTAAGATACAACTGGTACTCATTGCTAATGCATATGTTTTTATAAAAGGGTGCAATTTACTTTGGAAAAAGTATTGAATTCGAAAGGAGAAGGGGTGAGTTGGATCTACCTATGTAATGTTGGAC
Source organism: Sequoiadendron giganteum (assembly GCA_007115665.2). Lineage (NCBI taxonomy): Eukaryota > Viridiplantae > Streptophyta > Pinopsida > Cupressales > Cupressaceae > Sequoiadendron > Sequoiadendron giganteum. The sequence continues at coordinate 387,338,172 of CM021102.1, read as the reverse complement.
CACAGTCTTGGATAAAGATTCAATAGGATATATGATTATGTCACATTCTATAATTTTTTTACTTCAAAACTAAAGAAAGCTTCACTTGTGAAATTACCTAGAATTCCCATTGCTCTGCATGATTTTTTGAGACCCAAGGAAAGAAGGCTTGAGATAGGAGTTGATCATAATTGGGGAGATGTTATCTCACTCCATCATTACACTATGTTAATATTATATGGTTCCAAAGTAGCACCTCACTTGTTTTCAAGGTTTGTGCTAGAAAGAATTGGTTTCCTTGAGGTTATGTGGCAACTAGGAAATGTTGAAAATGAGCATTTGTTGAATCAGGGAAAAGGAACTTTCTTTCCTTCATACACATGTTTCTCTGATTTTGTAATGACCAAAGGAGGTTGGAATAACATCCTTAAAGTACTCAAAACATACCACATGTAGAGGATAGTTGAGAAATCTGATGAAGCTTGTGTTCCTACAAGCCCCTACGGAACCAAAAATAATTTTTTTAATAAGGAGAAATATTAAGGCAAATAAATATGATGAATCATATGTTCACAATCAAAAAGAGGAAGATAAGCTTCCTTCTCCTATTCCACAAGTACCACCCCCATCTCCACCAAGGCTGATAGAGCCTAAAATTGTGAATATTGGTTCTCCACCACATAGTGAAAAAAAACTTGGAGAGCCAGCATTGAAAACCTAAAATATTGAGGCCACTAATTTAGTGGACTCTGATGATGAAGGCTCTGATGATGTTATTTTGGTGTCAGAACAAGAAATGTAGGAAGGAGTTCCTCCTACATCTATAGTAATGGCAACAAATCAATTGAGAAAAATATTGTGTAATGTTGATCTAAGATGGATCAATGGAAGTAATGATATGCGGGTTGAGGAATGTACCAAATTCTTGGATGATGACTCATTTGTAAAGACTCAAGATTTTATGGAATTTGCATACAGGGCTAAAAGAGATGAGTATGTAAAAATTAAGGCTATAGAAAGGATCCTTCATCCAAAAATTCCTGATGGTATCATTCAAAAAAAGGTGTTAAATGAAATGAGAGCCAAATTCCAAAATATGATTGCAAAGGAGGGTCAGGAATTGGTGAGAACTAGTGGCATCTTGTTGCTGTCAGAATGAGATCTAGCTTCAGCTATAGCTTTCAACACAATCAATAAATGTGATAAACCCCTCTATGATACATAAGAAGAAGCTACACCTGCACTATAGGGGTCTGATTTTAGTGAGGAATGGGAAGCCTTGATTATATGGTCTATAACCCCAAGCACAAGAAATCCAAACATTGTTGAGCCTTCACCTAACTATAGTGGAGGCCTAATAATAAAAGGAGTATCAGAAAAATTGGCCTTAGAAGCTATAAATATTTCAATTCATGTTGCATAGTTCACAAGGGAAATTTTGTAGTCTGTGACTATTAAAAAGGATAAACTCATAATAGAATTGAATAATTTGTTGGTTAAATATGGAGATCTTGAGAGGGATAATATGCAATTACATACACAGGTAGCTTTATTGGAAGATGTGCTACTAAGGTTACAACATAGAAAGCTCAAACAAAATGATGTTGACTCTCCCACTACTGCACAAAATGATGTATCCCCAGAGTTTACTATTGATGTAAGTTATTCATGGGAAACTGTTCCATATAATATGGGAAGTGTGTCCATTTCAATAGAAGAACCCAGTATATCAGAAGGGCCATAGGCAAAAGTAGATATCAATAAGGAAGAATTAATTAGGCAATTAAATGAATACAAAGAAAAATGTAAAATTCAGGATGAAGATGCTTTTAAGAGCAATATGAGGATTGTCACAATAGTACTAGAACATCTAAATAGAAGAGCGAATCAAAAATTGAATAGTATTCACTACAATTATTCATCCATGGTTGATACCATTGGAATTTTTGATATTGAAAAAAAAAAAGCTATTCCACTCATGGAAATATGGATCCCTAGGAAGTAGGAATTGATATTGATAGGAATTGGGGTTAAGCAGGATCCCAATCCACCTGAAAATTTTAAACCTATTGTGATTCTTGTAGATAAGATTGAGTGATACAGAGGAAATATTGAGACATTGGAGAACAAGATATAGGAATTCATGAAATCCTTCCATGAATCTCATCATGGCCTTCTTCCATCCATTTTAAAGAATGATGGTACCATTAAGACTCTACAGGAGTGAAAAAACAAAGTAAATAAAGTTATTTTAGATCAAGCTATGAAAATTTGTCACAAATGTGATATGGAGACATTAACAGTATATATGGATATGTTAGTTCATGTTGAGACTATCCTACTAGAATTTGATAAATAAGCTAACCAAATTGTCACCAAGTATGCACCTTATAGATAGAGGGTTGATGAAGTAATGAATTTTGACCGGCCTACTGAAGAAGAATTCCTAGCATGTAAAGGTAGGTGCTTGGAAGGAGTGGGAGGTCTAGCATTAAGAGTGGTGGGCCAGTAATTTTAAATTTTGAAATATGCAACCATGATGAGTAACAAATAGATGGGAATGCACTACATAGCATGAATTTACTACATATTAGGATTTTTGTAAAGTATGGAGAAATATAGTGCATCTTATTCATAGTTGAATTGATGAAAAGGGGTTTTTCCTTTTGTCTTTTCCTTTTCTATTTTCTTCATGATTTTTATTCCTTTCACTTTTTGTTTGTGGGCACAAATTTTGAGGTAATGATTCAGTTGTACCCATTTTGGAAATTGGAACTGATCCCCCCAAAAAAATGAAGACTACTATCATTTTCTCACATGTCTGCCACCTCTTGGGAGTGCATTGTAACTAAATAGGAGAATATTTGATGTAGCAATCCAATAGGGTTTTGACATGTGTATTTTTTGGCCCGAGGCTTATTTTTCTCCTTCATTTCTATAAGAAGGAATTCAAGGCCATAAAGTAGGGATTCGTTGTTTATGTAATTAACACTATGAATTGTAAGGAGAATACTAAGAATGTTTTAGAGTTTTTTGTCTTAAGTTTTAGAGCTCATTGTTATGTATGTAATTTTGATAATAGTATAGCAAAATATATACAGAGAAATACCAATTTCATGACTATTGTCATCCTTATGCTCGTTTATAAGTTATGAGTGACAGTAATCTAGGATGACTTTTATTTTTCTCTATTGTTCACCAGTCAATTTTTAATTGCATTCCTACTTATTGATCCAATGAATTAATGTAAATGCTTGGATGAGATTACTAACTCATAAAAATTAGGTGCTAGGATACTGATAAGAATTACTAGTCATGAATGTAATGGGGGGATATTGTAATGCAGTATCTCTTGAGACTGTACATTCGTATTGTTGAATTTTTATCTGGCTATATAGGTCGATTTTGACTCTATGCATAGGATAAAGGCACTAGTTCATGCAAAGTACTCATGGTTTAGTTTCTATGATGATTCGTCAGCTAATCACTTTTAATTTACAAAATTTTATATGGATACCATTGTAGTTGTTTTGTATTGAGGTCCCACCTTCTCATGCTCTAAGTATAAAACATTGATGAATAAGATGCCAACTTATTTAATGTATTAGGATCTTGAGATATTTTATGAGAAGTATTTGTTTAGTTATAATGTATTTGATTATAATTGTGTGAATTTCATGAGAATAAATTGTGGGATAACCCTCCCAAGTTTTACAAAGCCCAAAGTGTAGGAGTAGAAGTTTTGCAGCTTCAACTCATTCATTGGCCAATCCCTTTGGAGTACTGATTATTGGAAATGTTAAAGTCCATAGGTAATTTTGGAGATCAATTCAGTTCTTACAAAATAACCAACACTACCAATGAAGGGTTGTGGCATTTTGTGTCTATCATATCATTCATAGAAAAGAACTTGAGGTTTGGAAATGTTGTAAAAGCATTGGCACATCGCCAATTTCATGTTTTATGTTTACATTTCTTTCTAACCCTTTTCCCAAACTCAAAGAAGAGTCAAATTTCTATAAAAATATTGGAGGTATTCAGTGTGGTGCATATTGTTCCCCCACTCACTAAATTTCCTATAAGACTACCGGAGAGGCACAAGCTTTGATGATCAACACCTGCCATTCAATTTTTGTGTTCTCTCTTGCATTGAAATGTTGGATAGCCTCTGACAACCATCTGAGAACCAACCATAGACTGATAGGAATGTTAGATAAATATTTGGGCATAAAATATGTGCACCTATGCATCCCCAACTAGACAGTGTTGAATAAAACATCCAAAAAAATTGAATCATGATTGGCCAGAGTCGATTGCATTAATAATTGTTTAAGGTTTTGAGGCTCTGCTATAGTTCCCAATAGGAACTAATAAAAGCCCCACTTAAATATAAAAGGATAAGCATGCAATATAAAGGAGAAAAATAGACACTTGTTGCATATGAAAACCAAAATTATATTATAATTATGTGGTGCAACAATCCACTAATAGAACATGTATTAGTTTTATAATAGAGATAAAAATATGTATTTGTAAGTCATTCAAGAAGCAAATCAATTTGAATGATTGATGAAGAAAAAAATGTGGCACCTTTGTAGTGACATGAAATTTCAAAGAGCTTGATGAAGACAAATATTTGATGACTATGCTAACTTGGAAATGGTGATTTACTCTTGATAGTTCTCAACCTATGAAGCATAGATCTCTTTCGAAGGTCATTCAAATTCAAGGAGTTTTAGCACCTTATGTACATGTGTAGTGTATTTTGCATCTAAAATATCCCTTATTTCCTTGATGAAAATGTTTATAATTACCTGCAACCTTAAAAATTTATCCATAACATTATTTAACATGGTTGATTCTAGCTCATCATTGGCAAAGATAGATGTGCTCAAAGATGGAAATATGTTACTTAAATGATGTAAAGACTTCCAAGAGTCATTAATTTTGACTCAAAAGTATATTTGGGATGAAATTTTATGTGCAGGTCTATCTTGAGGAGTTGGTTGGAGATATTTTAGAACTTGGTTTGGTTAGAGCTCATTTTGGTGCTTTTTCAGAACAAAATTCTTTCATCTAGAGCCTCGAATTAGGCTTTCAGTTTTTTTGATATTTTTTAAATTTGTTTTTTCCTTGTAATTTTGAGCTTATGTTTCCAATTAGAAGCTTAAGTTGAAAATTAGTGTCATCATAGTGGTAAGAAGATAAATAGAAATTTCCAAGGTCAAAGGGGTATTGATGCAAAATTACCAAAAAGAGAAAATCAAGAAAGTTATAAAAAAATAGCCTAAAAAGGTAATTTTCAAATTTAGTAAGGGTAAAAGCACAAAGTTGTGTCACACTTTCAACAAACTTATCAGCACAATTGAATTTAAGTATTTCTAACCAAAAATTAATTTTTGTCAAACATATGATCTAGTAAGACTCATTAGAAGCTAAGTTAGATACTTCCACAACTTTTTCAACAAAAATTGATGGCTAAAAATATATGGAGTGCCACTATGAAAAGAGTCCACATACCTAATTTTATTGCATGGTTTAAAAAGGGGAACAAATTTACTATTGATAAGATATTCTTAAGAAAAAAAATTATAGTGAAGAATTGTAAGGATGAAGTACGACTTGATTTCATTCCAATGGATGCATACCATCTATTGTTGGGAGTCTATGGAAATATCACAATAAATTTATGCATTCTTGAGAGAAGAATACACAATAATTTTTTGGAGGATGGCTTGAAATTAACCCTTTTACCCCTTAAGGATGAGGTAAATACTAAGAGTATGTTTTCTAAAAGAGATCTTGTCAAAGAAATGAAGGTGAGAGAGTTTTTTTATGCACTAATGGTGTAGAGAAGAGAAATTGAAGAATTACCAATACATATATAAGAAATAAAGGTACTAGAAGAGTATGTTAATATTATACTAGATGAATTTCCTAATAGTCTACCACTAAATAGGGATATTCAACATCATAATAATCTGATTCTAGGAGCCTCTCCGACTAACTAGGAAGCATATAGGATGAGTCCTACACAACATGTAGAACTCAATTAACAAGTAATAGATAATATAAAGAAAGGTGTGGTAAGATAAAGCATGGGGCCCATGTGCTATGTTGGTTCATTGCTAACTCCAAAGAAGGATGGTACATGGAGGATGTACAATGATAGTAGATAAATCAATAAAATCACCATAAAATTTTGGTTTCCTATACCATTTGTAGATAACATGGTGTATATGTTTGTAGAGGCTACCTATTTAAGAAAAAATGATCTATGAAGTGGTTACCATTAGATCCAAATTTGAGAATGGGAAGAATGGAAAAAACTTTCAATACCAAAGATGGGTTATGAGTGGATGGTTATGCCATTTGAGATTTCTAATGCACCCAACACCTTCATGAGATTAATGAATAGTGTGCTATGACCTTACATTGGTAAGTTTGTTGTAGTCTATTTTGATGGAATTCTAGTTTCTAGTAAGAGAAAAGGTGAACACTTACAAAATTTGAGGATTATCTTAGATGTGTTGAGAAAAGAGACACTCTACATAAATATAAAGTATAGGTTCATGCAAGAAATCTTGGTACTTTTGGGATTTTTCATCTTGTAAGAGAGGTGGACCAACCACATCAAGGCCCTAGGTCATGGAGGGTTGAGAGCGGCAGGCTGCCCTAACTTACCTCAACTTAAGGGAGTATTAAGAAATGTGGGATGAAATGATGAGGAATATAAGGTCCTTCGATCACTCTGCAGACCTGAGACTTGAAAGGGGGCTACGTGATCCAGTTTTCAGATTCAACAATGCATCTTAGATAGCTCTTTGCCTAAGGACAAAAGAATGATTTTGGGATGACAACACGGTGTGCTAGTGTCTCTTAGGTGTGCTGGCATCCATACAACCAGAGGACTAGAAATACAATGTTGAACACTAGAAGACGAACTAACAACCTAGCTAATAGTTTCTAGGGGAACAAAATAACACTATGAAATAGGAAATTTATAAACAAATGTGATAAAAAAAGTAGATTAATGCTAGGGTGACAAGAATGATCTCACAAAAAGGCTTGTTCGCTAGCTAGCTCCAAGAAGCATGTCCACCTACACACAATAAAGAGGAAAATTGGGGGGCTGTATAGGGGTCTACCTCAATTAGAACCCTATTTTAGTGTTTCCACCTCCATGGACAGTCAATTTTGCAACAATAGAGAAATAGTATGATAAAGAAAGGAAGGAAGTAAAGAACACTAAAAAAATACAAAACAAAAAAATGTGCTTACTCAACCAAATATTAGAGGAGATGAGTAGAAAGCTTACCACCTCCACTAAGAGAACTCAAGGCTAATGGGGGAGAAAATGAGAGGACTCAAGCCTCTACTACAATGGTGTTGTTCCACACTTTCTCTACTGAGTTGATGGAGTGATGTAGTTGTTGATGTGGAGTGCAAGAGTGTTGCTTGAAAGCTTGAAGTGAATGATTAGAGCTTGTGAGTTGCCAAGAGAAATCATCTAAAGATTCAATGAATGGAGTAGTTGATTTGAAGGAGAGAGTGAAGAAAACAGCCATATTCGGGTCGATCAACCCAATGGGGCATTACAAGTCAACTTCCAACGAGAAGTGTAATGCCTCTATAGGCTCCAGCTACAAGAATCTTCTAGGGAAGTAAGCATGTCGTGAAAATATCTGTGCACTATGTGGGAATACCTGATAGTTACTCCTTTGTCGACATGCAAAATAGACACCAAGTGGAACAAAAGCAGTGGGATTATGTGGAATTTCACCTTTGGATTTGGTTCTCTAAGGTGGGGATGTGTAAAAGGGGTATTTACATAAGGGGTACAAATTCACTCCTATACATTTTTCCCCCACTTTAGCGAGTACGAATACTAATAAGTGCTTTGATAAAGTAGATAAGAGAATTAGTAGGGTTAGAAATGTATACCTGAACCATCGAGGAAGCATACCATGATCTGGTGAACCCGAGAGTGTAGGATAGGAAGAGGACTTCATAGCTCTGCAAAACTATGAAGCTAAAGAAAGAAAATGCCTTATAGACCCGTAGACTTGCAAGGAAGGTGTCCCAAGATCTCCCATTGGAAAGAGACCCATGAAATAAGCACCTAACAAGCCTATAGACCTGCAAGGAAGGAGTCCCAAGACCTCTTGCTGGAAGGAGGCCAAGGAGGAAAGTGCCTTGCAAACCTGCAGACTTGCAAGAGAGGAATTTTCCCAAGATCTCTTATTGGAAGGAGACCTAGGAAAGTGGAATCCATAGAGTCGAAAAGTAGCTTTATAGGCACACCCATAAAGTGACATGTTTACCCACTGATAGAACATGTTAGAAAGTGGCAAGATAGGAAAGTAAGTGAACAATCACATAGATCATCGACAAGTTGGAAGGATTTCAAAGGGGTCACTCGGGAACCCTTCAAAAGAAAGAGGGGTCCACTCAAGGGACACACTATTTGAAAAGTGAGGTCTAGTCGGGTTGCCCCCAAGCTAGATGTAGAGACATGAAATAGGTCTAGTCGGGTCGCCCCCGAGATAGATGCCATAAAATTCATTTGAGATAAAAAATTCCAAAGGGGTCCCTCAGGAACCCAACATGAAAAAAGGGGGTCCACTTAAGGGATGCGCTGTTCAAAAGCTGGTGTCTTCTTTCTCTAATCAATGCATCATCAAGGAATCCTTCTAAAATATGTTCACTTCATCAAGAAATTCAAAAGGAAGAACATGCCCCCACGTGAGGGGAAGATTAAAGATGTTCCCGCTTCAGAGGAGGGTTTCCAAGTTATTTCTTTATGAACCCATGATGAAGGAAACATGTTTTGTTAGGGTTTCAAGTTGAGAATGCAATTCTTACAAAGAAGCATGTGAAGATTCTTGAGAAAAGATTTTTTGGCAATGAATGCATTTTTGGAAGATCTGAGCCATGTAAAGGTGACATTGTCACATATGAGAGGGAAAACTCAAGTAAACAAGAGAGAAAGATAAAGGAAAAGAAAAAAAAGAAAGAGAATACAAAAAAAGGGCACAAGGGTAGCCTGATATTTCGGGGTTTGAACTACTCATAAAAATATAGTTATATTAATAGCATATAAATGAATTATCATCAACCCCCTACTATATTAGACCATGTGAAGAAATTATGAGATGACAAAATAAAAAAATAAAAATTGGTCAACATGGAAGGGAAGCCTAAATTCCCCCAATGCTTTGCATCATCCCCAATTTTTTGAAAGTCAACCGCAAACATGGAAGAATGCTAATACAAATAGAAGAAGGTTTACAACACAAACACCATGCCTATATCCAAGCACCAATAGGGTGACAAGGGTAATCCATACACACATAGTATGGTTGTGGGGAACACAACACAACACACACACAAACACATCTAATCTAAAGATAAAGATAAATAAGAGGTCTCCCCTTAACACTGATCAACCAAGAGCTCATCAGCTTACCACTCTAGATCATCATAGGGGGGAGGAGGATGAGCTTGTAGTGGTGGAATTTTAAGGAGAGGGCCTTTCAACCCTCTTGCAACAAGGGCTAAGGAAGAGGGACCTACAAGATCTTAACTTAGCTCTTATGGGTTTAAGGTCAATAACTTCAAGAAAATCGCTGATAGTGTCAAAAATTCATCCACCCAATTAAACATGTACTTTATAGGAGTGCCATGTTTCACTTCGACAGACAGAGAAGGTTGTGCCCAAGGTTCACCACTAAGCTCACCAAGCAATTTGAGAGCAATGATGAACTTAGGAGAAGCCCGGACTAGCTCTGCTACTAGGACAAAAAAAGTCAGTGCGGGGCTAGCTTTTAGAGAAGGTGGGCTCCTCTTACATCCTTCATTGCTGGAAAGACCACTCTCCATCTTTTTCTTAATTGGGGGAGGCGAACTTCCCATAAATGAGGTAAGAAGGACAAAGGAAGAGGAGGAAAGAACAATAGTAGATATAGCCCAAGGTGTTAATCATATCTATGGGCTTTGGGAAAGGAAGGACATCCAAAATAGATGTCAATAAGGGTGGCTCCACTAAAGGAGTGATGAACACCTACACCTTCCTAGGATCAGGCATATTAGCACTCATCATAGAAGCCAAAAGTGATATAGAGCTGGTTTGGATGGAAACAAAGCGGAGGAGAGAGGAGGACATGAAAAAGGGCCTCGATATAGGGGTATTCATCTCCTCTTCCTTCCTTTGTGAGGTGTCTTGCTCAACCAAGATATCCTTTAACTAGTGCTTGCATTTTCACACAAGGCAGTTCTTGTGCCTCTTTGAACTAGAGGCTGGAGGTTGCTAAGGAACAAAAGGCTCGTACTCAACCATGGGAATGTCCTCCATAGCTATTTCTAGCGGATGGAAAAAATATTGAATGGGAGAAGGAGGGAAAAGTTCAAAGACAATAGGAGGAGCCAACTCTAACGCCTCAATGGTAGGCCTCTCACTACTATATTTGAATAGAAATTTCGACGAATATTTGTCAAAATTTTGACAAACTATTCTCGATTTTTTGACAAAACATTGTTTTCCATTTCTTCGATGGGATTTTGTTAGTTTATCGACCAAATTTTTTTTGTCGAAATAGAGAACCATCATCATCTGCCAATAGTACAATTTTTTTTTTTGTGGTTTTTGTTGCAATTTTGTTGAAACTTTGATGATCTATCGATGAAAAATCAACAAACTTTTGTCAGTTTTCCATCATAAAAAACTTGCCTCGAAAAATCAACGAATATCAGTTGACTATGTGATGAACATTCCATCGAAGGTATAGCAACCTCATTGGAAGTTTGTCTTTTTCGTCAGACCCTTTAGTTGAAATTTTGACGAAACATTGCAGTTTTTAAAAAAATAAAAAAATATTTATCTGCCATTGTAGTGAAAAGTTAGCAATTGCATTTTATGTTCATTGGACAATATACTTGAAAAATGATATAGTCTAGTTGCATAACCCCCTTGTGCTATTGTATAAACACATTGATAATGAAAATAATTGATTTTTTAAAATGTAGAAGGCAATGTTGAAAGACATTTGGTGTACTCTCCCATGGTTCATGAGTTGTAGGTACCATTTAGCTAGGTTGAATCCACCCAGCTTTCTCTAATATAAAAAAAACCATAGAAGGCAATGACTTTACCAATCCAATCCTAATATGAATTGTAATGCCCGTCCCTTGGTAATTGAAACCTAAAGGTCTATGAGTTAGCTTATGCTTGGTGATACAATCAAGCATTCAACCTTGCATTTGATTTCTATTCATTGTATATGTATATTTATAAGTATTTGGAATTTGCAAAGTAGTAAAGTGAATTTATTTCCTTTTAGTTAGTATAGAACAAAACATGAAAATTTCATTAGTATTATGGTAGGATATGATGAATTAATAGACTCTAAATAATATAAGCATCTAGTAAATCCAAACCATATGTTCCATGTATAACTATATAATACAATTAGTACAAATAATTTTGCTAATAGCAACAATCCCCAAAAGAAAAAAGGAGTAGATGAAAACTAACAGTAGAATCAAGATTGGAAACCAATATCATGTTTGTAAATAAAGCTTGAATTAGAGGATGATTATGTTGCATCACTGCCTAGCATCATGATAAAATTTTTATAATATTTATATAGGCCATGTGAGTGATGTTGAACAATGCTAATTAGGATGCCTACCTATGAACATATCTAAACATCTAACACACTATTTTGGTATTCTACCTCTACACCATTTTGTTAGAGTAATAAGTTATTATACTTAATTAATTATATCATACTGGTTAATTAATTAAGTCACTTATTCCTTTAGTTGCTTAAGCTAAACTTAGGCACATTAATAATTGATTAATTATTAAGTGTGCACACTAGGGTTTCATTTAGGGTTTCCCTTTTAGGGTTTCTTGATCTCCTTCATCAGGATTGATCTCTTTGTAATAATTGATTCTCAATAATGCATTTTTACTTTGAGGTTTACAGAAAATCTTCTCTAGTTCTGCATGTCTTTTTCATGTGACAGGTGATTGCATGTAGGTGATCTTGGTTTCTAACATGGTATCAGAGCTCAAGACCTGCAGCTGCCTATTCGTGATCTAAAGATATGGCCTTTCAGTGAGTTTCAAGTGCAAGGGTTTCCACATGCATCTTTTTTGCAAGATCTGGGGGTAGCTGATTTTTTGGGACACTTTGGGCTCAAACGGATGTGACCATCGCATTTACAATGCCCCAAAACCATAGAAATGCTTGTCAAATTGTCGATTTTTGAGCAGTTGGTTTCTGAGGCAAAAAAATTTTACCAGAGAGGTCGTACGACCTCCCCAGCATGCATTCTGAGGCAATATTTTAAAAAAAAATTAAAAGAAGGGGGCACCGTCGGAGCGCCACTTGTGGAGCGGCACCATAGTGGCCCATCGCCCATAGAGCGAAGCTCCAGTGGAGCCCGCCAACCGCCTGTTGTGGTGCCCGCCAGGTCTGGCGGTGACTGCTAGCGACGACGGTAATCGCTAGTGGTGACCGCCAGCCGTCTAGCTAACCGCCGGCAGGTTTGGGAATTTTTTATATTTTTTCTAAAATAATAATAGCCGCTAGGGTTACATGGGTGACCAGCGCCCGACCCTAGGGCTTTTTTTTTTTCTTTTTTTGCAAAATAAGCAGAATTAGGAAAACGGGCATAAATTTTCACTCGATTGTCAAAATTTGGCAAACAAGATATTGTCGGAAAGCTGGTTCCGAGCATTATCCAATGGTGCTAGCTTTTTTGTCAGATTTTGTAGTTGGTTATTTTTATTACTGTTTGAGGTTAGATTTTTATTTTATGCTTCCGAGCTCATAAGTTATTATACTTAATTAATTATATTTATTACTGGTTAATTAATTAAGTCACTTATTCCTTTAGTTGATTAAGCTAAACTTAGGGACATTAATAATTGATTAATTATTAAGTGTGCACACCAGGGTTTCATTTAGGGTTTCTTGATCTCCTTCATAAGGATTGATCTCTTTGTAATAATTGATTCTCAATAATGCATTTTTACTTTGAGGTTTACAAAACATCTTCTTTGGTTCTACATGTCTTTTGCATGTGACAGGTGATTGCATGTAGGTGATATTGGTTTCTAACACATTTCCCTAGGTAGTAGGTGAGGATGACAAGACGAATCTAAACATAGTATAAAAATTGATCTAGATATTTGGTATGAACCTAAGTGGTCCGGGGTTATCTAGTAGCAACAAGTAGAAATAGACATCATCTCATAAACCTATCTCTATGTTTATATGGATTTGCAAGGTATACTTGTAAAATTTAAACTTAGCATTTGAAAACAAATATGTTGTGAAGGAAACGCTAGGTTCTCCAAATTGACTCAATGAAAGATGAAAAATGAAAATTTCAATTTTGTACAAAAATGGTCTCATCCTTACCTAAATTTCCAAGTTGGTTGGACACATGAAAAAAAGCTTTCATTTTCTACATCTTGGAGAGAAAAATATGATAGCTCCTATCTTTGTGAAGTTTAAAAAAATATATATATATTTATCTACCACCATAGTGAAAAGTTAGCAATTGCATTTGATGTGCATTGGACAATATATTTCCATGGGGAAAATGGGTGTAGAAGAGAGTTGTAGAGTTTTTTCCTTATATTTCCATAAGAATTGTTAGGACTCTTTGATTCTCTCTAAGTTATGACTTCATATGTCATTTGAAGGTAACTCCATAAAAATTTTATCATTGTTGAAAAACAATACATTGGCATATGTCCATCATGATAAGAGAAAGATTCAAAGATAGTCAATGTTTAATGAAGGTTTCAAGAGAGAGTCATAGAATTTCATCGAGTGATTGTGAAACATTTTCTAAGGGAAATTATTATGAAAGATTGACCTTGGATAGAGTTTTGATAGGCAATCAAGAGAAGAAAATTCATGACTATCCAAGACAGCCCTTTAGAAAGCAATAGGAAAGTCAAGAAGAGTTATACATGAAAATCCTTATAATCATATGTGTGATCAAAACCTTAGATATCGGTTGAGTTCATAAGACATAAGAGGACACTCATCTTGAACAATTCAAAATACAAAGGACCTCATAAAACATTAACAAAGAGACCTAATGGCAAACCAAGGAATGGTGTCCAATCCACATGAAAATTTTTAAGGATCCTTATGAGTGGAAAAAGAAAGGATAGACACTTAGAAAGAGAACAATCCTTACCAAATAAAGGATGGTCACAATAATCAAAAGGTAGTCAATAGCTCATAATTACAAGAGGAGATCTAATTGTTCATCCACATGAGAAACACACTATAGACCTGCCAAGGATTTGGTGCTTCCAAATAAGTGTAAATCTTCACAATGAAGTTGACAATGGACAAGGTTATTCTTGATAGTCCCACTAAGTTGCAATGCTTCATGCTTCTTAGCAAGTGATAGTACATTTAGGATAGTCTATAGACTAATAACTAGAAGGTCACAAAACAATGAACAAATATAAAGATGTCTTAAGTTTAAAGGAGATGGCCATAAGAAATGAATGATCACAAGGGTAGATTTATCTTGCAAATAGAGTGAGTGATTATCACATAGCACACTATACCATGGCACATATAGGATTATACATGAAATTCATGAATTTTATACAAGAAGTGAGGACTAAACATGAATAAAAGGGAAATATAAATAATTTAAAAGAGCATGATGATACTAAATAATGCACAAATATATAGAGAATAGAGCATCAATAGAAGATATTGTGATAGGGCAGCTCTTATATTGGATATTCTAATGACCTTGGTGATGGACAGTCTATTGGATGTTGTGGCTATGTTTCTTATATATTATTGTCATTGATGTCAACACTATTAGCATTTTAATCTTCTTAAGGCTATATATATCGAGGAGATTGAGAAAATTGTAAAAAATATAGTACAGGAAACCAATGCAGCTGAGAAGGTCAGAATGTTGGAAATATCTATGTATTGAAGATCTGAAGGTGTTCTTGAAAGGGTTTGTTGTTGAACCTTTCTAGTATGATGTTCGAAAGTTTTAGAGGTGTGTACGAAGCTTTGTGGAAGTTATGAATACTTGTGTGCCTACAATTATTTAGTTTTTGTAGATGGTGTTCTTGGTCAAAGCAGATGAAATTATGGTAATATCATGTTTTGCGCATGTACCTATGATGTTCATGGATGAGTCAAGATAATACTCTATCCTTTTTGTACGTCTGTAGTGGTTGGAGTGTTCGTGATTGGAGATTTTTCGAATATGTGCTTGAGTGTTCATGTTCTTGGTTGACATTGTGGTGTTAGCATATTGTGAATCCATGAGGATTAATATTTCATTGTTTGGAATGTTTGAAGATGTTTGTTTAGGTCCTCACTATGTTGTAACTGACTTGTGTTGGTACGCATTCAAATTTATTCATGTATCAAGGCCGATAGTTGTAATTTATTCTTTATTGTGATCAATTGAATAGTGGATGCAAATCCATGTAGTAGATATATGTACAAGATTATTTTCCTCATTTATGAGAAGTTCTCAAGTGTACAAGTGATGTACAAGTGCGAATAAAGGTCAAATCATTCAGAGCAGAGTGTGGAAGAGTTTGAAGAAGTTTTGTGTGCCTAACTGGAACTATAATCAGGCTTTTGCATAAGCTATTTTCTCAGTTCAAATTCATTATATGGATTTAATTTAATTACTATATGTAAGGCAGTGAACCTTCCCTTTGAGTAGTGTGCTCTAGGTAGTGTGCCTGAATGCAAGTGTATTCTCTTTTTATTCTTCATTATACTTCTAACATGGTATAATCGTGTGGACTAACATCCACCATGTTTTTTCCCCTAATAGGGTTTCCACGTATAAAATATTGGTGTTCATGTGTCTCTAATGTGTTGATCTTATGCTTGCACTGTTAATTATTAGATCTGTGATATAAGGATTGGTTAATGTTGTATAAGTCTGATTTTGGTAACAACTAATTCACCCCCCCTCTCAGTTGTCTATCCTTGTTTCGCTAACAATTGGTATTAGAGCTAGATCCTTTGAAAGAAGCTTAACAACTTGAGGTGATCTAAGATGGCATCATTTAAGAAGGATAGTCCTAGATTCTATGGTACAAACTAGTCTCTATGGAAAGTTAGGATGGAATGTCATTTGAGTTGCATCGGTGAACCTTTCTGGAAGATGACACAAATTGCATATAATATTCCTCAAAATAGTCCCTCCTCTAAAGATGAGATCAGGCAAGCAGAAATTAATACTAGGTCAGTAGAAACACTAGTGAGTGCTTTGATAGATTTAGAAATGACAAATGTGATGGGATTGAAGACTGCATATCAAATTTGGAAAAAGCTAGAAATATTGTATGAAGGAGATGCATTAGTGAAAAGTGTCAAGCTACAAAGTCTAAAAGGAAAATAAGAGAGCTTGAAGATGAGTGAAGATGAGAAAATATTTTCCTTCTCACATAAGATAAATGAATTGGTGATGGAAATTAGATGTGCCGGTGGAACTATGAATGATGATGAAATTGTGGCTAAGATACTCAGATTTGTGCCTCCTTCCTACAAGACAAAAGCTCGTCCTATTGATGAACTCAAAACAATGAAAAATATTACAAAAGACATGTTGATTGGAAAACTTATTGCATTTGAATTAAGTGAATTTGGTGAGTCTAGTCCTAAGACTGAATCTACTTTCAAGCCCACTATATCCAAGAAAAAGAGATATGATTCAAGAGAGAGTTCCTAGAGAACATCCAGATATGAAGATGAGATGAAGTAGATTGAAGATGAAGATAGGGAATTTGAACAATCGGAAGCATTGATTGTGAAAAGAGAATCAAGAGGTCATGGTAAGTACAAAGGGAAGTTACCTATTAAATGCTTTTCTTGTAGTAAGATAGGTCATTTTGTTTCTAGATGTCCTGAAAGAGTTTCAAAATATAAGCCTAAGAATACTAGATTTCAAAGAAAGTGCTATTATGCTGAAGAAGGTGTAACTGATGAAGAATTTGATAAAGAAACTAGAAATGAAGATGAATGGGTATTTATTTCTATCAAAGAAAATGGTCAAGTGTCCACTGAATCTACTAGTAATATAAATGTTGACAAAGCTCTTGTAGCCAAAGTTGAAGAGAAAGATGAGTGGGTAATTAATAGCGGATGCTCACATCATATGACTAGTGATAAAAAAAATTGTAAGCTTGGAAAACTATGATGGTGGTATAGTGAGGTTTGGTGACAACACTTTTGGTGTGATTCGTGGTAGAGGCACTAATTATTTTGGTGGTAAGCACAATACTCATGATGTTCTTTATCTAGAAGGCCTAAAGCATAACTTTTTGAGCGTTGGACAAATGGTAGACAAAGGATACAATTTACAGTTCAAGAATGGTAAATGCAGAATAACAGGAAGTTTAGGAAATATAATTGCTTCAGGAACAAAGACAAAAGGTAATATCTTTCATTTAAATATTGGTAGTTGTTGATGGTATTTTCTACATAGCAACAACTCAGATAGAATATGATATCCTATCTCTCTTGAAAGGTAAATCTCTATGGAAAAATAGATAACCCCAAGGTCTCTAATGTCAGATCTTGACAATGCAATAAAACAACTCAGTGATAAAATGTGAAATGCTAGTAATCACAAGGGGACCTTACAAATGAACAATGTTGGAAGTGTACCTTCATTAGATGCAACAATATGGTGATGGTTTTAATCCTAAAACTAACCCAGATTCAAAATAAAAAAACAAAAGAGATAATGGTTTCATAGATAATTCTAAAACTAATTCTAACCCTAGGACAAACAATGCAAAAGATAAAATGCTCGAAATGGACCAATCCCTCAAAAACTGATTTCTGTTTAACCAAGACAAATCTACAATCCTACAGAAATAGTGCAATATTCTAAGGTGTTAAAGATTTTCAAATGATGAAAATTCATTCAAAACAACCTTATTGCAACTGAAATGAACAAACATTCACAATTGAAATAAGCATAATTTTAGGTCCATCGTAACTTTTCAAAGTAGCTAACAATCAACTAACCGCAAAAAAGTATGGACTAGAGATTGGTGCAAACACTTCAAGCATAAAACCCTAAAAATCATCAAGTCATCTAAGATCAAATAAACTTAAGCAATTTTAAAGATAGAATATCAAGAACCATGCCAGATAAAACTCAACACAAGAATGGCACCAAATCATAATGTCTTTTCTTGTATTAAATCATCCAAAGTGGCAACAATTCCATTCTTTTGTTACAACACTTTTTGAAAGATAAACTAAATTCTAACTCTAACTCTTTCTCTTATCATAATTCGCTCCAATATCAAAAAACTATTTCTCCCCTACAAATGAGGCAGAATGCCAAATTTATAGAAAACCCCAAAGAAATGTTGGCCAAATTAGGGTTCACAATAATAAATGGCCATACAATAGGTCAGCCGAGAGAAATTTGAAATAATATGAAATGTGCATTTAATGAACCAATTTCATCCTTGTCTGCCTAGAGTCTCCAGCAAAGCACAGTCCAATGCATGTGAAGGAAGAGTAGAAATAATGGGGTAGCACAAATTCCAATGTAGCATTGTATTAACTACTTCCCCCTTTGTCCTTGGCATGCTCCACCTTATCCTACAGAATCAAAAATAGCTTGTCCAAGTTGGGAATAGGTGGCATAGGTAAGAACTCAATTCTCCTTTCAATGGACCTAATGTCATCCCCATAGAAACCTTTAGCTCAATCCAACTTGTGTTCAAATGGGCCACCATTAATGCTCAATACATCATTAAAATCCAAGTCAATTCATTACAGCTCCCTGGGCAAGAAAACCACGAACAAACCCAGGTGGAAGTGGAACCAAAGATAGACGAAGATAGAGCCATGAGCAAAACAGGAACAAAGAAAAAGAATAGGCTGAGGCGGAGGAAAAACAAAAGACCAGAATGAAAGGAAAATAGGCAAAGGAAAAAAAACAACCAACCCCAGCAAAGATGGAGATGAAAGCAATATGGGAACGGAAGGAAAATAGGTGGAGGCAGAAATGGAACCAGCCCCGACAGAGGCAGAGATAGAACCAAGATGAGAATTTTCACAAAGTCCCAAGTTCAGACTCCATCTTGATTCTAGTTCTAGCAAAAGAAAGGAAGACCGAAGCAGACCCAATGAAGAGAAGCCAACCCAATAGCCAAACATAGCAAGATGACAAAGACAAAGAGGTAGGAAGTGGAGCCAGAATGGGAATGAGAACCGAACAAAAAACTTTATCAAAGTTCAGAGTTAAGTTCCATCCCGAATCTACCTCCAACAAATGAAGGAAAACGAAAAGCAAAGAAAACCGAAGGGAGTAAGTTGAATCTTAGGCCAAAGATGAAAAAACAATGAAGAAAGTAAGAAGGTGGGGAATGAAGCTAGAATGGGAATGGGAACTGAAAAATGAACTTTGTCAAAGTTCAAAGTTAAGTTCCATCCCAGTTTTGCCTCTGGCAAAACAAAAAAAGAACAAGGAAAACAAAGGAAAACTTAAGGGAGGAAACCAACCTTTAGGACCCAAACAAAAACACCAAGGGAAAAGACAAGGAAAAAGAAAACCACCCTAGAGAGGACATCCACGAGACTCCAAAACCACCAGGAACTCAACACAAAGGCACCCATACCCAAGGCAAGCACAAAAGACCAGAACCCCAAGATTTTCAAAGATAAGTCCAAAAGGGTTAGGCCAAATAAACAGGCCAAAAGGGTAGGCCAAGAGAGGGTCCCTACTTTTAGTGGGGTGTGTGTACAAAACTACAAAAAAAATGGCGATTCCGCTAGGGAAATGCTCCAGGGCATTTCAAGAACAAACTTGAATCATGAACCCAGAATCTGTGGTTTCAGTCCAAGCATTAGGTTACACCTTAGGCCAGGTTTCAAAAATTGAAAGCAAGCAAACCTTTCCTATATTAGGGTCAAAGTGTGTGCATATGCATTCATTTCCCTTTCTTAAGCTACAATAGGGAACAAACTTAATCTGACAGGGCTACATAAAGATTCTAACTTCCAAAAGAAACCTAGATAGAGCCTCACTGCCAGTCAGGCGTCCAGAGCCCCAATGAGGTTATCATCGTGACCCTTCTTAACATAGCGCTACTACCATCCAGGTAGCCATAGCCCCGATAGAGATACTAGGATACCCCTGATAAGGTGAATATTTCTTTTTATTTTTAATATTATCTTTTGTTTTCATTTTTTGATATTCTCTTTGAGATTTGCTTTTAAAGCTTTACTTTTCACCTTGCGGAAATTAAGCCCACACTCAAGGATGAGAGCCACAGTGGCACTAGAGTAGAATTTAAGATATTTCACCCAATCAGACCTCCTAAAGGCCATATGCAACCTTGGAATTCTTAAGTTTTGTGTGAAAATATAAGACCCAAATACATTCCAAAATTTAACTTAGTCAAGTGACACTAATTCCCAACCCATGCAACATCAGATGAAGGAATCCACTAGGTTAGTGACTCTGAAAAGATGATTAGAGTTTGTAAAATAAATCCTAGAGCATCCCCAGACAAGCAGCTAGTTGTATAGATGCAACAAGCCTAGAGGAAAGTAGGACAAGCCTGCAAATACAGAGCAACAAGGGAAACCAACCCAAGTAGACCAAAGCAGCAGACAAGCAAAGAAAAACCAAAAGAAACCCTACTCAAACCTAAAACAACCACAACAAAAACAAACCAGAAGCCATCTAAACTAACCAGAGCAAACTAATCCTAAAGAAATCTATCCTAAAGAAAAAAAAAATAGACTAAAGAAAAAGAACAGCAAGTCAAGCTGCATTTATTCAAATGAAACTATGTACACAGAGACTCAAAATGGCTCATGATTAGACAAGGCAAACCGAGACCCATCCCCAAACAATTGATCAATGCAAAAACAAGCATAAATGCAATGGTAACAGTCTTGAAGAATGCAAATTCATCTTTATGTTTAGAAAAATAGGGCTCAATGATGCAACATTCAAACTTAACCCTATTAAAAAGAATAATTAGCAATTGAGGCAACACATTAGGACCATGATCAATCCATATGCAAGTTGTCTTTCCTAAACTTCCATAATCAAATTGATAAGCTTTAGAATTCATTGTAAGGAAAGAGACAACCTAATTTTGAACTCTTGTCAATACGGTTAAGTTTGAATGTTGCATCATTGAGCCCTATTTTGTTAAACATAAAGATGAATTTGTATTCTTTAGGACTGTTACCATTGCATTTATGCTTGTTTGTGACAACCCAATTTTGAACTCTTGTGGACTGAGCATTGTATTCATCCTTTCCCAATTGTGAAGAGTTGATTCCCATGAAGTCAGGAGGTCTCCACTGATGGTGTAATATTCTTGTTTGTGTTTCTTCATTCATTTTTTCCTACATATTAGTATGAATCAAATTATCCATCCCATGTTTAATGCATAAAATCTATGAATTTCCAATGCTTAATTCATCAACAAATAGAGAAAGAAGAGAATTAGATGAATGAGAGAACTCCTTGAATTCATCTATTGGCACTGGTTCAAGCTTGTAACTGCAACCCTCAAGAACATCAACTCCATTAATTTTCCTCATGGGACATTCTTTGATAATCCGTTGAGGCTCTTCAATTGAAAGCTCAACCCCCTCTAGGGCTACCTTAGTGTTTACTGCTATGCCTTTCTCAGATCCAATGCCATTTGACTCTTCTATTGGGTATTCCTTAGTAGCTTGTTGAAATTCCTCTATTGGAGGCTGGTTTGATGTATTTTTCCTGCACCTCTTGTATGTTGTAGCGGCTACACTTTTTTTCCACCTCCTTTATGGCTATTTGGCACTAGAAACAATTGAATTCAAAATGTTCTTCCTCACGTATCCTACACCAAGTTGGTAGCAACAACTCTTCAAGGAATACTCGATAACTCAGTCTCAACCAATCCTTCAAAAATCTTGCCACAAACTCATCATATCTAGTCTATATTAGATCTTCATCATGGACATAGGAAATCTGAATTAGCTCTTCTTCCTATTGTTTTTCATTCTCAACTACATTCTCCATTTCAGACATTTGGTTAGCCTCTATAGGACCAACATCCATAGTGTTTCTAGGCCATTCTTTACTTGAATTTTTATCAACTACCCTCATTGCTTCAGTTAGTTTAGACTCTCCCTTCCGTCATGTTGATTGATTTGTGGATGGATCAACACTTGTTGCATATTTTTCAGATCCAAAATTTTCCTCCTCTGTAGTGCATTCCTTGACTGACTACTCTTTCCACTCTAGATATCTTCCAACTTTAATGATAATGTCCACACATGAATAACAATTGACTTCTAAATGGGGTGCACTATGAACTCTGCACCATTTAGATGAGATAAACTCATGCAAACACTTACCACCACCAAGTTGATCTTTAACTATATCAGTAAATGCCTAAATTAAAACATCAATAGATTCTAAATCTATGGAGGCCAGTAGTTTAGGCAGGTTCTCCCTGAAAATATCCTTTTGCAAAACCATCTTGATTTGACCCAAAAATATTAAGCACTCAAACTCATTATGCTTGCAAGTATTATGGATTCTACACTAGTCTAATAATGCATAGTGATGCAAACCCTTACCATTCCAACAATCTAATCTCTTATCCAAAGACACACAAATTTTAGGAAAATCAATCTAGAGCCTATCTCGATCATGGAAAGCATAAGGTTTTGTTGATGGTGTTTTCTGCACAACAACAATTCAAACAAAATATGATATTCTACCTCTCTTGAAAGGTAAATCTCTATAACAAAGCCTCAAGAGATAACCCCAAGGTCTCTAATGTCAAGTCTTGAAAATGCAATGAAACAACTCGGTGATGAATGTGAAAATGTTGGTAATCACAAAGGGACCTTACTACTAGAAAATACTAAACTCAAATTTATCAAATCTAGCAATATGGTGATACTTTAGATCTAAAATATAACTCAAGAAATTAGAGAAATAATAAAAGAGATAAGGGTTTTAGAGATAATTCTAAGACTAATTCTAAACCTAATATTAACAATGCAAGAGATACCCTAAGATTAACAATGCAAGAGTTAAAATGCTCGAAATGGACCAATCCCTTAGAAGCCAATTCCTGTTTAACCCAGATAAATCTGCAATCTCATAGAAATAGTGCAATATCTAAGGTATTAAATATTTTCAAATGATGGACATTCATTCAAAACAACCCTATTGCAATTTAAATGAACAAACATTCATAATTGAACTAAGCATAATTTCAAGTCCAGGCTAACTTTGCAAAGCAGCTAACAATTAGCTAACTGCAATATAGACTAGAGATTGTTCCAAACACTTCAAGCATAAAACCTTAACATCATCAAATCATCTAACCTCAAATAAACTTAAGCAATTTTAAAGATAGAATCTCAAGAACCATGCCAGTTAAAACTCAACACAAGATGGCACCAAATCAAAATTTATTTACTTGTATTAAATCATCCAAAATGGCAACAATTCCAATCTTATGTTACAACACTTGCTCAGAAAGATAAAATAAACCCTAACTCTAATTCCTTCTCTTACAATTCACTCTAATGTAAAATTCGTTCAACTTTCTTCACCCTTAAAAATGAGGCATAACGCCAAATACATAGAAAACCCCCCAAGATGGGTCGACCAAATTAGGGTTCACAATAATAAACCACCACACAATAGGTCGGCCATGGGAAATTTGAAAATAATATGAAATGTGAATTTAATGCACCAATTTCATATTATGTTGGCTTGGGTCTCCAAAAAAATTTAGTCCAATGCATGTAAAGAGGAATACAAATAATGGGGAAGCATAAATTCCAATGTAGCACTTGCATTAACTACTTCCCCCTTTGTCCCTGGCATGCTCCTCCTTATCATGCATTGTCGTTAGTACCTTGCCCAACTTGTCAATAGGTGGTATAGGCAAAACCCTAATTCTCCTCTCATGAAATTTGATGCCATCCCTTGACTATTTCACCACTTTATCCCAATTTACCTTATTTGTTTGATACAGATCAATGACTGCCATATAGGTGGCTACATCATCCAATTAATGCTTAGTAATAGGGCCCTCACTAATTGGAGAATATACATCTCACAACCATTTTATCACTACTCTAGGTTAAGATGCTTTGGCATAAATTTCTTTCTTCCTGTCATTATTTTGAAGAACGAGATACATCTATTGTAGATTTTAGTCAAAGCATCCCTGATTTTCCTTCCTTTCATACATATCTTCTTCAAAGCCTTCTGCTTCAAAATTTCAAACCATTCCCAAGGCTCTACAATTCTTGAGGAAGGAACAATTCCCTCACTTATCAACTTCTCCTTAGTATACTCCATGATAGTCTTTGTCTTTTGGAGTAAGAGATTTATATCTTCCTTATTCTAGGCTAACACAACTTTCAACCAATCTATTGACCTCATTGCATCCCCTCTTGTTGAAAGGATTTCCTTGATAGCATCATCTCCCCTGGTTTGCACCCCCTATAGCCAACTGCCTATAGCATGTGTGGTACTCTTCATTCTTTCCAACTCTAATATCGTTCCCTGGGGTAGGAATCTTGCAATAAACAAGGAAGAACTAATGGATTGCAAGGGTTTCATCAACTCCTGCAAATATCCCTTAAGCTTCTCATTTTCCTTCTGTAATTCTGATTTAGTTTGTACTTCTTTCTTGAATTTTCTCAGGATCATAGTGTTGGAGCCCTCATATTCCTCAATTTCTTGCTCCATGGAAGCATGCCCTAGATTAATATTCTGCACACTATAATCCTTTCTAGTCACCTCATCTATATCCTTATCAAGAGTAGGAGTAGCAATATGGACTACTCTATTGTTTGATTCATCCCTTTCAATCCTAGAAATGACTCTGGCTTTATTCTTTGTCTTTCCCTTTCCTATATTTTCCATTAGGTCATCCCAATTGGGAGGAGTGTCATCTACCAAAATTTGTTTCCTCTTCAATTCTCTATCCATCCATTCTAGAATTGTGGGACCCAATGATACATCATCATGTTTAATTTCATATTGTTGAACCCTGGATGCGTCCTCATCTAGACTCTACTCCTCAGGAACCTTCTCAGCTATATCCTCTCTTCCTTTGTCAAGTTACTCCTCATGCACCAGTGAAAGAGTCCTAGTAGGTATGTCCTCCCTTTGTGGAGGTCCATATTCATACACCTTCTTAGGTGAATCTGCATAAGCCACCAAAGGAGACTGCACAATTTTATTTATTTCTGCTTTGGCATTATAGAGATTACCCTCTTGGAATTCTTCCTCTCCAGGGTCCTTAGGATCTTCAACATCTTGTGGCTCATCAGGCACACTACCAATCTCATGAGAAGGAGGGATGTCTTCATGTTCAGTGACAGGAGCAGTTATAGGAACAATCCCTTTTGGTGCAACATCCTTGGGAGATGGAGTCTTTGACCTCCTCGTATACACCTATGTCTTCTCTCCCAAGCATTCTACCTCACCCACAGGTGGCTCAACTTCTTTATCTATCCTAGAAGTTCTTTTCTCCTTTTTTTATAACCTCACAAGTCTCCTTTTCTTATGCAAAGGGACACTGGCATCTATTTCTTCTTTTTCCTCTTCATCTTTCTCATCCCCCTTGTTCTTTGAGACATGCCTCTTCTTCTTAGCTATGGGCTTTCTTTGTTTCTCCACCTATCCTACCTCCTCTGCATGAACATCCTTAATATTAATTTTGAAAGGAGAACCCACCTTGGTTTTTCCTTTAGGATCTTATTCAGGTGACTCCTTAGATGCATAGTGGGACTCCAAATCCCCCATGAGATCATAGGTGCATTTCACACTGCCACTTTCCAATTCCAACATCTTATGCTTGAGCTAGATCTTGGTGTACTTAACTACTGGAGCCATGATTTGTTCTAATTCTATCTTTTCCTCTTCTAGCCAATCAACCTCTCCAACAGGCTTGTCCTTCACAGCCTCAAAGACATGGCCTTGAATCAAATTCCCATCCTCCTCAATCTGATTAGGAACAACATTTATGTTGTATGACCATACTAGGCTGACTGGTAACCTAGAGAAATTCTTCTTTCTGACTTCAAATTCATCACTAATGTTAGCCCAATAGTCTTCTATGTTATCCTTGTGACTGTATTCTCTACTAGCCTTCTTCTATGGTTCACCAGTTATATCAAACCTAACCTTCTTGGAATGGAAGGAGAGACCAAGAGTGCTCATTTCTTCCTCTGAAGCATGGGCTGAGTGTATAGAAGGGCATGCTTCACTAGTGCCTATCCTCAAAAGGAAGTCATTACCAAATCCGTTTTTGTGTTTTTCTCCTTTCATAATTACATCAAAGTCACATATCTATCTCGTGACCTCCAAGAGGATAATATGATCCGTGGGGTACCTTGGGAGTTTGTATGGAGCCCTCTTACAACCATCAATTCTAATATATGAGAAGGTGGAAAACTAGATAAACTAGGCTCCAAACCTCTTCATTAATTCCTTGGCCTTGTCTAAAATCCAAGCATGCTCTGCACCCTATAGTAACCTAGTGATGTACTTGGTGAATGCATCATTCAACCTCCTATAGCTTCTACCACCCAAGTGTAGTTGTGGATATACCTCATAAATAACATCTTGCCCAAATACACCTCTGGTGCTCAGTCCCTTGTATGGGTGAAACCTTGCAAGTACATATACCAAATAGGAAGTCATTGTGAAGATCTTTGTCTACAAGACATTGCACATTTGCTCATGTATTATTGCACTTATTATGCCTACCTAGTGGTAACCTATATTTTGTTCCATCATTGCAATGACATGGAACATCCATCCCTCAAACATTCCTGAATTTTTCAATCCTACTACTCTACTGAGGAGTGTGATAACATCATAGTATTCCTTCTTAAACCTAAGTCTAAGTAGCTATTTGGGTAGCTTGGAGTAGTGGGGCTTGGGTTTCTCCAACCAAGAGTTGATAACCTGTTGGGACTTGACGACATTTTCCTCATAATATTTCTTTTCCAAATTCATATCGAAGGCCACAACATGACACCATTCAGGCATGTCAAATGTCTAAGCTATAGAAACAAGGTCAAAATTTTCCACAATCCTTCCTTGAGGACCAATTATTCTTTTTGTACCCCTGTCATAGCGCCTAGCACATTCCAGCACCAACTGGTAACACTGAACCATAGAAGGAAATCTGGTCACTTGTGCCAACCCAAACTCCAATGTCCTTCTGGCTAAGAAAGGAGGATTCTGTGTTGTCATCCTTGCCTTGAATACTTCATAATCCCACATACCAACATTTATGTCAGTGACCCCCGACCAGATAGAAGTCAGCTTGCTTTTCAGGATTCTGCTCTTTATGTCCATTTTAACTCTCTGCCTCGGAGATAGCTGATCCTTTTGCATAAGGATCCATTACCTTTCCCTTGCTCTACCTAGCAACAACCTGACCCGATTCTACTTGCATAGAACAAAGTCATCATAATAAGATCCATCATAGCATAAAGTTCAGTCAAATCCATCACAAATGATAAAATCATCCTCAATATAAGTAACATGATAAGAAAAATACTCAAATCCACATAAAATTAACCATCTCAAAGCTTGGGTTTTTAACCCCCTTGTGGAATTCAAGCTAGAGAGGAATTCTGGGAAAATCCAAACTACACGGAATCCAACAAAATGAGCATACAAGCATCCATTAATCATTTGACCAATCATATTAACCAAGAAATCACATGAGCCATTTTATAACAATTTAAATTAACGATCAAATGCACAATCACTAAGCAAGCATTCATGCAATCTCTAAATTCCTCATTTTTAGCAAGTCCTTGGGAAAATCCACCTTAGATGGAAATCCCTACGAATGACAACATTTAAAGAGTTTCGAGAAAATGAAGGACTTAGGAATATCCGAGAAAATACCAAGGATGCGGATTCCAGTGAAGTCAATGCAAATTTCACCATTTAAGCTCAATTTCAGGAAAAAGATCAAGCGATGGACAAACCGGGGAAATCCAAAGATAGCATAAATCTATGAGGCAGGCAAAAATCCGGGTCAATGCACATTTCTGAAAAAACAAGGAGAAAACGATAAATCAGAGAATTCCAGTAGATAAGGAATTTTGCGAAGACTCTGAAAACTTGAATACCTATGTTTTCTCTCGACCTCACTAGAATTGATCAAAAGACCACAAATTTGAGGATTTGGGGCTTGGAACTAGCTCAATTTGAATTTCCTACAGAACATCCCACAATCCGTAACTCACCCTCGAGTAAATCAAGAGGGAATGGCGATGCCCTAGGTATGAAACCCTAAAATTCCACCATGGGAGCATAGGATAAGCTTGGGTACAACTTGCTTGTTGGCAAGGGTTTATAGAAGATTCATTTTGGCCCATACAAGTGGAAATCATAGGGAAAGCTCAGAGACTCACTCAAAATCAGTTTTCAAGCAAAATGGGAAAATCCCCAACTTTGAAATACACAACTCCAAAACTAGCAGGAATTCAAACCCCACACAAACCCAAAACGTCAAGAAACATGCACGTTCAACAAGAAAAAGAAAAACAATGTGAACAACACGAAAGGGCACCAAATGAAAACTAGAAACCCAAGCATCAATCGCCAATACCCTACCAAACCAATGTTTTGAATCACAACATGCACGCATAAATCATGAAATAATTCATTTCAATCATACAAGAGAGAAGGCATTATCTACATACCATGATGACAGAGAAATCAAAACAAAGGAAGCTAGCAAGAAACCCCAAAGTTTGAGTAGAACGAAAATGGTGTTCAGAAAATCCAACCACAACAATCAATCACAATTGTGGATGCACAATCAAGCAACAACACTCAGTACCAAGAAATACAAACCAGTAGGAAGAAAATGATGAAACTCAAATGGCATAAAAATTCCCAAAAGTCAATTTAATACCTTTGTAGAAATCGTATAGTCAAACATTAATGCCATCGACAAGACAGGCCAAGCCAAACTTGGGAACTTGATGAAGAAATGGACTCTCAGAGAAATCCGTTCACAATGGGATTCCATGGAGGACCATAATCTCTAGATTCCAATGAAAAACAACCGCCATTAGATTCCCAAGGAAACCGAGGAAATCCAACAGGAATGGATTTTCCCAAAAATAGTGCAAAACCCAAAATGAGCCCAACACTTAAGGTTTTCAATATAAATCATAAAAGGGGCATCAGATGCAAAGATGATAAACATCCAAGTAGATGCCCAAGCAAGTGAATCCTCTAGATTAAATGGGCCAATACACCAAAGGAGAAAACCAAAAGAGTAAGAAAGAGGGTCCCTACTTTCAATGGGGAATGTGTGTGAAAACTGCACAACAAATGGTGACTCCACTGGGGAAAATGCTCTAGAGCATTTCGATGACAAACTAGAATCAAGAACCCAAAATCTCTAGTTTCGATCCTTACATCAGGACACCTATGAAAAAAATTTCAAAATCCACAAGCAACAAGACATTTTCCTATACCAGGGCCCAAGTGTGTGTAGTTGCATTTATTTCCCATTCCTTAGGTGCAACGGGAACTAGAGAAAATCTGACCAGGCTACATAAAAGTTCTAACTTCAAAAGAAACCTGGATAAAGCCTCGCTAGCAGTCAAGCATCCATAGCCCCAATCAGGTTATTGCTATGACCCTCCCAAGCATCACTCTATTGCCAGCCAAGCATCTATAGCCTCGGTAGAGATACTAGGATACCCCTGATAAGGTGAAGATTGTTTTGATTTTCAATACTTTTTTTTTTCTCTTTTAAATATTTTCATAAACCTTTCTTTCACCTCGTAAGTAATGAAACTTACATTCAGGGATGAGGAACACAATGGCACTGAAGAAGAATATAATATTTTTCACCAAGTCAAATTACACAAGAACCGTATGCAATTCCAGAATCTTTAAATTTTATGTGAAAATGTGAGACCCAAATATATTCCAAAGTTCATCCAAAACAAGTGACTCTAATTCCAAGTACAAGGGGCATTCATATAAAGGAATTCCACCACTTGACTCTGAAAAAATGACTAGAGTTTGTAAAAGAAATTTCTAGAACAACCCCAGGTGAGCAACCCATGATGTAGATGCAACAACCCCAAGAAATCTAGAAACCAAAAGCAAAAACAAAACAAAAAGCAAAACCAACCAAAGCAAACTAGCAAGCAAGCAAAGCAAAGTAGAAAAAAAACCTACTCCAGCTATGCACAAGAGAGAGCTGAAAACAACTCAAGATTGGAAGTAATGCTTCAAATACTGCCCATTGACAAGCATCGGAATATCCTCACCAATGAGGGTTTTCAAGAGAAAATCATTGTCCCCTAGAATTTCTAAAATCTGGTAAGGGCCAAGCCAGAGTTTTTCAAATTTACCATGCTCTCCCTTACGATCATGGGCTTTATCCTAGTAGAGAACTAGATCAGACATTCAAAAGGATTTTACCATGGCTCTCCTATCAAACCATCTCTTAACTACCCCCTGATGCTTGGCAAAGTTGTCAAGGGCTTGATCTCTTTTCTCTTCAAGGTGTAACAACTTAGCAAGTCTAGCTTCTCTTTTATCCTCCTCATTATAGTATTCACTAATGAATTGCAGGGTGGGGATTTTCAATTGGATGGGGAAAATAGGTTCCAGTCCATACACTAGGTGATAAAGAGAGGCTCCTATGGATGCCTTCAGTTTGGTACGGTCTGCCCAGAGACAAAATCTAAGTTAGGTATGCCAATCTTTGGGATTCTATTCTATTAACTTACGGATGACTATCAAAAGATTCTTATTGGAGGACTCAGCTAGGCCATTACCCTAAGGATAGTAATTCAATGCAAATTTTAAGACAATTCCATGATTGAAAGCCCAATTAGAAAGTTTTAATGATGCAAATGCAGGACCATTTTCACAGACTAAATCCAATGGACAACTAGAGTGATTAATAATACCTAACTCAAGGAAATTGATTACTACCACAGAGGTACATCGTTTACAGGAAAGAGTTTCAGTCCATCTACTAAAATATTCAGTTATGGTTAGAATATACCGGTGGCCTATAGAAGAAGGTGGGTTGATTGGGCCTATGAAGTCCATTCCCCACTGTACAAATGGGTTCATCTCTATGATCAGCTGAAGTGGAAGGGTTGTGCGTCTTTCCTTCCTTGTAGTTTGGAATATAGGGCAAGTCCTCACATGGTGATGTGCATCCTTAAATAGAGTAGGCCAATAATAGCTTTCCCTTAAGGTTTGATTGGAAGTGGATGGCACAGAAGCATGGCCCATGCCATATCTTTCATGGAATTCAATCATCACTCTGGTGGCTTCTTCCTTCCCCAGAAACCTCAGGTACAAGCCCTCCTAATTTTTCTTATCTAGGAAAACTCCTTTCATCATTAAAATACCACTCTTCAGGCATAGGGCCCACCTCTGAACTGAATTAAAGTGATCAGGACACCGCTGGTTCAACAAATAATAGATAGTTTCATCATACCAATCACCTGTGGATACCTCTTGGAGGTGATAATGCTTAGTTGTGAGATCAAGACCTATCTCAGTCATTGGCCTCATCAGTCCTTGCCCTCTCACTAACCTCATGTGCTAAATCTCAATGTCATATTCCTATAACATAGTAACCCATTTAGCCCTTCATACACCTAGCTCATTCTGCATCAGCAACAACTTCACCGCAGGATCAAGCCCTATGGCAAAGACCTTATTCCTCAGAATATAGTGTCTGAAATTCTTTACTACTCCGACCAAAGTGTAGGCCTGCTTTTCTACATTTTGGTATCTCAATTTTGCATCCTTTAAAGGGATACTCATGAAGGCTATAGGATGCTCATCACCTTGATCAAACTTTTGAGTTAACATTCTAGCACAAGAGTGATCAGAAGCAAATGAATATTTATAAAAAAGGCTTAGCATAATCTGGACTTACCAACACTGGAGCCTCAACAATGGCTCTCTTAATTTATGTAAGTGCCCCCTTGGCTTCTACACTCCATTCTGCTTTGGCCTCTTGGTTCAACATAGCATTCAAGGGTTTTACTATCACTGGAAATCTTGTGATGAAATTCCTAATGAAGTTGATCTTCCCAAAGAATGACTTCATTCCCTTTTTGCTCGCAGGAGGCTGAATTTTCAAAATCGCCTCTATTCATTTAGGATCAATGGTAATACCTTGTTCTGAAATAACGTGTCCCAGTAATTTCCCCTCTATAACCCCAAAAATGCACTTCTTTGGGTTTAGTGAAATGCCAAATTCTCTACACCTTTGGAATACTTTTCAAAAATCATTTACATGGTCACCTCACTTCTTAGAAAAGACTGTCAAATCATCCATATAAATAATAATGCACTTACCGGTGATATCCTTAAAAGAAATATCCATAGCTCTCTAGAACGTATCCCCAACATTGATCAACAAAAAAGGAATTCTTCTGTAAGAAAAAGTTCCCCATTTCATAGTAAAGATAATTTTATGCCTATCCTCATATTGTACCATGACTTGGTTGTATCTAGAATACCCATCCAGAAAAGACATCATTTGGGATCCATTGGCAATCTGAAGTACCTCATCCAATGAAGGAACTGGATAATTATCCTTTTCTGACACTCTATTAAGATTCCTAAAGTCCACACATAGTCTAATTTCTCCATTTTTTTTCCTCACAGGAACCAGATTCGCAACCCAGGTTGAATGTCTTAATAGAAATATGATTCATGCTAAAAGTAGCTTCTGCACTTCTTTCTGAATGATGGGTTCCAGCAGGGCATTAATTAGTCTCTGTCTCTATCTAAATGGTTTGACATTTGATTTCAAGGGAATGGTATGTGTGATGATTGAAGTACCATATGTCTTTAAATCTTCATAACTCGAGGCTATCACATCATGATATGTGTGTAAAGCATCAATAATCCCTTTTCTTTCCTCTAGAGTACATACCTTACCAATAAAAACATTCTTTACATCATCCTGTGTCCCCATATTGTATGTTTCACATTGGCTACTGAGAGACTCCCTTTTTACTTGTTGTTCATGATCTCTTATCTTATCCAAATCAAAAATTAATTCTAGCTGTACCATACCTCTTGGGGTAGTGTTGGTCTCAAGGTTGATGCTCCTCCCAAGTCCATTTTTGCCTCTTGAGGTTCTCTCTCATCAATTACTTGAGAAGCAAAAACATCAGAGTTTGTAATGAAATCAAGAATATTCTTATCATCTTCAAATACCTTAAAGTTGGTAGCGTTGTCAGGTGTTGAAGGTACTAGAGTGAGTTCAATAGTAAAATTATTCAATCCTGAAAGTGATAAAGGCTACAATGTACTAGCCACTTGTGCCAAGGAATCTACAACTTGGTTCTTACTTCGAGGGATCAACTGGATGTTGAAAGCATCGAATCCCTCAATGGGATCCCACACTCTATGTCTATAATTGGTCATCCTCCTATCAAAGCATGAATACTATTTTCTCACTTTCTTGATTACCATTTCAGAATCTCCAAAAACTTGTAATATCTTAAACTTCTTCCTTGATGCCATCAACAACCCATGGATTAAAGCTTCATATTCAGCCACATTATTGGTACATTGAAATTGGAGTCTATGAGTAGAAAAATAACTCTTACCTTTAGGGTTGATTAATTCAAACCTACTCTGGCACCTTGCTTGGATTTGGATCCGTCAAATCTTAATGTCCAACAGTCATTAGTTCCTGATCGCCTTAAATCATCCTTAGTCTTACTGCCACTAGGAGGTTCTTTAGGAAGCATTGGACTTTTACTTTTATCATTGTTCAGATCCTCCTATTAATTTATCCTGACAATTGGGATTGGATTAATACACCTTTGTACCTATTCTATAGTAGTCTAGAATAAACCACATTCTAATTCATAGTGAGGGGCATCATGGACTCAACACCAATTAGGTAGCAGTAACTCTTAAAAATTCATATTCCTACCAAGATGAGTTTGATTCTCCACACACCTATGGATGAATTCTCATCAGTTTCATCTGTTTGTTCACTCATTGTTTCAGAACCACTGATCTTTGATGTAGACTCATTTTGCATCATAAAAATTTCCCTAGAACAACTGGATTTTGATGTAGATTCATTAAAGGGGCCCTGCAACATGAAGACCTCTTCCATATCTGATATTGAAGCAGCCAATACATAATTCCCCATGCTAACTTTTGATATTAGTATCTCTTTTGAAGTATTCTAGTATTCAGTGATTACATACTTCATTCTGGGCTCTCTTTCAATTCTGATATGAATTGGAACTCCTTTCCAGGACAGCCACATATAAGAATGGTTTATGGATGTATATCCATTTAATGCCCTAGTGAAATCCCAACCCAAAATCAAACCATAAGTATCAGGAATATCAACTGATTGAATATTGATCACCTGTTGCACCCTTGGATCTGATGCAAGCTACGTGGGATCATTTTCAATTCCCCAACTACACTTACCTTTGTCTTGTCTAACTAAGTGACCTTTTTTTGGGAGGCTATTGGTGTAATACCTAATGGCCTACATATGATAAAAGACATAATATTTGTAGATGCCCCTAAATCCAGAAGATAAATATGCAGATTCTTTCCAAAGATACAAACAAAAATTAGGAAAGGAGTTGTTTCCATTTTGCCTTAAAACAAATTCAACTAGGTGTCAGCTTGGGCAACCTGAATCTTATCCTTATCTCTCCCCCTATCTCTAGATGATGCCTATCCTCTAGATGGTTGTGAGCTAGGTCTGACAATTGTCTCATTAGTAGTCACTCCTTGTGGTGTTATTCTTGAACTGAAAGACCCCAAGACCACACTTCTAATAATAGGGACTCTCAACAACTCAAAAGCATATAGACTTACCTTTACCTTTATGAATTCTTCAGTCACATACTCGCCAAACTACTCCACATTCATATGAGCATGGGTTTCTTTGTAGTAGCCAGTCTACTTGTCCTTTGATACTTCAATATTATTCCCCTTTGACATATCAGGTTGTCCTCCCTTCGCAAAGTACTATGTTGGCACATGAGGATAAGGTGGATTATTACTGAAATACAGATCTGGTGGAGTGGTGAAACTGTTCGAAGGGATAGAAGTAGTGAAAGGGCCACCAGCCTGTGGACTCCTATTAGGCCTATTCCTTAAATCATATTTCTTTGTTGGTTGCTGAAACATCTGAACTTCTTCAACACCAACTCCCTCTTCATCCAAGGGGCCATTATCATTCTCATTATCTTTATTAAACAATTGAGAAATTTCATCTTCATTCAACACCTATTTTGTTTCCCTGTCTTGATCACTATACTCTTCTTTTGGTTCATTTTCTTTACCTTTTAGAAATGGAGCATATGATTAAGCACCAATACCAAAGAATCATAAGGATTTGAGGGCACAATCTCCTGATTATTGGAATTGTTTTCAACTTCGTTCTGAAAGATGGAAGCAACAGTCTAAAATTTGGGACACTCTAGTTCAAAGTGCTGACTAGTCTTATGGAGCCTGCACCATCCAGACAAAGTTGCCTCTGCTAAATACACACCACTTGGAGGCTTCTCCCGAGTAGAAGGCTAATCCAATGGAGTGGGAACTCCTCCATTATTAGGTCCAGTATTCCAAGGTCTGTTGAATCCCTTCCCTCCTTGTTTCCCCCTGTCATAATTCTGGCTAGAGCCTTGTCCTCTATCGATATTTTGATTTTTGTCAAATTATTGCCCTCTATTAAAATTTTTTCCTCTAGCAACATCCTTGTTCTCCCTATTGTAGTTTGATTGCATGTTCTTCTGAGTAGCCTGAAGTTGGATATTTTGATTTCTGAAATAGGTCACCTCCATATTCAGTTTCTTCACTTTCTCAGATAACTCATCTAGCTACTCCTTGTCTAGACTACGCTAGGATGTTGAATTCACATCAACGGGCACATATCTTGACGCTCCTCTGGAACTAGTAGACTGATTCGAGACTTCAAAATTCTATAGATATGTAGGAAAACTATTCTATTGTTGTGGATGAAGGGGTTTATTGGCTCTCTGCTAAGGATAAGTGGTTGTTGGTTGGGCTTGATTTATTGGAGGACCTGGGTCTGGGACCAAAGGTAATGAGGGTACTAGATTCATAATGGGAGTATGATTAGTCAAGGCCTGGTTGAGAGCTTGGACTTGTCCAGGGTGAGCAGCAAGTCCTAAGGATGGTAGAGGTCCTAATAAATGTTGCCTCAAACCTGTGCTGACTTTAACAACATCTATATATACAGTCAACAAGGTAGTTGGGGGATTAGTCCTCCATTTAAGGAAGGTGGATGTAAGGCTATCTAGGGATTCAAAGTAAACTTCTAGGGAAGTGGCATCATCTACAACATAAGGTGCCTAAATTCTAGTGTATTCTTAGTGGAACCTATTGTTAAACGACCCTATAGGCTCATTAATCTCCCTCTTTACTCTAGTAAACTACAAGTAGAGCTCGTTATCACTAATCAAAATTTTAAACTTATGTAGAAATGCAGTCTCCAATTCTATCCAATTATTGATAGAAGTAGCAGGTAAGTGATTGTACCAATAAAATGCCTCTTCCCCCAGGGAGGAAGGGAAAAGCCTACATGCAACATCCTCATTATTAATTCCTCTATCCCTCAGACAAGTCTGGAAAATCTAGATATTCCGTTTTCTGTCTTATTCGGATCATTAGTGTGGAATTCAGAGAAAAAGTTCTCAAGGTTCTTGGGCATGACATTGTAATTATTGAAAGACAAGGGATATGGGTTGTTTGCAATGAAAGCCATTGGTGGAGGTGGGAGTGGTAATGGCTGATTTATGGATGGTTGGGGTTGTAGAATAGGAATTTCTTCAGAATAAGAATCAGATGAGGTTGATGGGGATGATGGGAATGGTTGGGTGGATGATAATTCTTCCCTTCTTTTGGTCCTTCTTGACCTAGTAGGAGCTTGAAATTCTTGAAATTCCTCTTCTCCTGGAGTAGATCTAGTTCTTCTTCTTAACCTCTCAGGAGAAATGGCAAACAAAAATCAATCCAGCTTGCTTATTCAAGGCCCTCCTTCTAGCACCAATCTATTCATGGTGTTTTCTACACAACAACAACTCAAACAAAATATGATATTCTACCTCTCTTGAAAGGTAAATCTCTATCAACAAGCCTCAAGAGATAACCCCAAGGTCTCTAATGTCAAGTCTTGACAATGCAATAAAACAACTTAGTGGTGAATGTGAAAATGCTGGTAATCACAAAGAGGCCTTACTACAAGAAAATACTAAACTCAAATTTATTAGATCTAGCAATATGGTGATACTTCAGATCTTGAATATAACTCA
Source organism: Sequoiadendron giganteum (assembly GCA_007115665.2). Taxonomy (NCBI): domain Eukaryota; kingdom Viridiplantae; phylum Streptophyta; class Pinopsida; order Cupressales; family Cupressaceae; genus Sequoiadendron; species Sequoiadendron giganteum. The sequence goes on along the minus strand of CM021102.1, from coordinate 387,300,787 downwards.
AGCAATTAAAGAAATAATAAAAGAGATAAGGGTTTCAAAGATAATTCTAAGACTAATTCTAACCCTAATATTAACAATGCAAGAGATACCCTAATATTAACAATGCAAGAGATAAAATGCTCAAAATGGACCAATCCCTTAGAAACCAATTCCCGTTTAACCCAAATAAATCTACAATCTCACAGAAACAGTGCAATATTCTAAGGTATTAAAGATTTTCAAGTGATGGAAATTCATTCAAAACAACCCTATTGCAATTGCAATGAACAAACATTCATAATTGAACTGAGCATAATTTTAAGTCCAAGCTAACTTTGCAAAGCAGCTAATAATCAGCTAACTGCAAAAAGTATGGACTAGAGATTTTTGCAAACACTTCAAGCATAAAACCTTAACATCATCAAATCATCTAACCTCAAGTAAACTTAATAAATTTTAGAGATAGAATCTCACGAACCATGCCAGATAAAACTCAACACAAGAAAGGCACCAAATCACATTGTCTTTACTTGTAGTAAATCATCCAAAGTGGCAACAATTCCATTCTTGTATTACAACAATTGCTCGAAAAGATAAACTAAACCCTAACTCTAATTCCTTCTCTTACAATTATCTCTAATGTAAGAGTCTTTCAACTTTCTACACCCTTACAAATGAGGCATAACACAAAATATATATAAAACCCCCCAAGATGGGTCGGCCAAATTAGGGTTCAAAATAATAAACCGCCACACAATAGGTCAGCCAAGGGAAATTTGAAAATAATATGCAATGTGCATTTAATGCATCAATTTCATGTTATGTCGGCCTAGGTCTCCAAAAAAATTTACTCCAATGCACGTAAAGAGGAATACAAATAATAGGGAAGCACAAATTCCAATGTAGCAGTTGCATTAACTACTTCCGCCTTTGTCCTTGGCACACTCCTCCTTATCATGCACTTCCAATAGTACCTTGTCCAACTCATCAATAGGTGGTGTAGAAAATACCCTAATTCTCCTCTCAAGAGATTTGATGCCATCCCTTGACTGTTTCACCAATTTATCCCAATCTACCTTATTTTTTTGATACCAATCAATGACTACAATATAGGTGGCTACATCATCCAACTGATGCTCAATAACAAGGCCCTCACCGATTGGAGAATATATATCTTGCCACCACTTTCTCAACTGCTCCAGGTTAAGATGCTTGGGCATAAATTTCTTTCTTCCTATCATTATTTCGAAGAAGGAGATACATCTATTGTTGATTTCAGTCAAAGCATCCTCAATCTACTTTCCTTGCTTACATGTCTTCTTCAAAGCCTTCAGCCTCATCTGCAAAATTTCAAACCATTCCCAAGGCTCTGCAATTCTTGAGGAAGCAAGAATTCCATCACTTATCAGCTTCTCCTTAGTATACTCCATGATAGTCTTCATCTAGAGTAGGAGATCTACTTCTTCCTTATCCTGGGCTAACACAACTTTCAACCAATCTATTGACCTCATTGCATCCCCTCCTATCAAAAGGATGTCCTTGATAGCATCATCTCCCCTAGTTTTCACCCTAGCAACCAACTAGTTGTAGCATGTGTGGTACTCTTCATTCTTTCCAACTTTGATATCGTTTTCTGGGGTAAGAAGCTTGCAACACACAAGGAAGAACTAATGGATTGCAAGGGTTTCATCAACTCTTGCGAATGTCTCTTAAGCTTCTCATTTTCCTTCTCTAATTTTGATTTAGTTTGTACTTCTTTCTTGAATCTACCAAGGATCACAACATTGGAGCCCTCATATTCCTCAATGGCTTGCTCCATGAAAGAATGCCCTAGATTGATAGTCTACACACTATAATCCTTTCTAGTCACCTCATCTCTATCCTTATCAAGAGCAGGAGTAGAAAAATGGACTACTCTATTATTTGATTCATCCCTTTAAATCCTGGAAACGACTCTAGCTTTCTTCTTTGTCTTTCCCTTTCCAATATTCGCTAGTAGGTCATCCCAATTGGGAGGAGTGTCATGTACCATAATTTGTTTACTCTTCAATTCTCTATCCTTCCATCCTAGAATTGTGGGACCCAACTGTACATCATCATGTTCAATTTCATCTTGTTGAACCTTGGATGCATCCTCATCCAACCCCTTCTCCTCAGGAACCTTCTTAGTTGTATCCTCCCTTCCTTTGTCAAGTTCCTCCTCATGCACTGATGAAAGAGTCATAGCAGGTATCCCCTCCCTCTATGGAGGTAAATCTTCATCATCCTTCATAGGTGAATCTCCATAAGCCACCAAAGGAGACTGCACAACTTTATTTATTTATGCTTCGGCATTGTAGAGATTACCCTCTTGGAATTATTCCTCTCCAGGGGCCTTAGGATATTCAGCATCTTGTGGCTCATCAGGAACACTGCCAGACTCATGAGAAGGAGGGAAGTCTTCATGTTCAGTGATAGGAGTAGTTATAGGAACACTCCCTTTCGGTGCAACATCCTTGGGAGATGGAGTCCTTGACCTCCTTGTACACACCTATTTCTTCTCTCCCAAACTATCTACCTCCACCATAGGTAGCTCAACTCCTTTATCTATCCTAGAATTTATTTTCTCCTTTTGTGACAACCTCACAAGTCTCCCTTTCTTATGCAAAGGGACACTGTCAGCTATTTCTTCTTTTTCCTCTTCATCTTTCTCATCCCCCTTATTCTTTGAGACATGCCTCCTCTTCTTAGCTATGGGCTTTCTCTATTTCTCGTCCTCTCCTACCTCCTCTGCATGAACATCCTTAATATTAATTTTGAAAGGAGAACCCACCTTGGTTTTTCCTTTAGGATCTTGTTCAGGTGACTCCTCAGATGCAAAGTGGGACTCCAAATCCCCCATGAGATCATAGGTGCATTGCACAGCCTCACTTTCCAATTCCAACATCTTATGCTTGAGCCAGAGCTTGGTGTACTTAACTACTAGAGCTATGATTTGTTCTAATTCTAACTTTTCCTCCCCCAACCACTCAACCTCTCCAACTCGCTTATCCATCATAGCCTCAAAAATATGGCCATGAATCAAATTCCCATCCTCCTCAACCTTATCAGGAACAACCTTTATGTTGTACAACTGTACTAGGCTGACTGGTAACCTGGAGAACTTCTTCTTTCTAAATTCGAATTCATAACTAATGTTAGCCCAATAGTCTTCTATGTTATCCTTGTGACTGTATTCTTTGCTAGCCTTCTTTTGTGCTTCACTAGTTATATCAAACCTGGCCCTCTTGGAATGGAAGGAGAGACTAAGAGTGCTCATTTCTTCCTTTGAAGCATGGGCTGAGTGCATAGAAGGGCATACTTCACCAGTGCATATCCTTAAAGGGAAGTGATTACCAAATCTAGTTTTGTGTTTTTCTCCTTTCACAATTACATCAAAATCACATATCTATCTCATGACCTCCAGGAGGATAATATGATCTATGGATACCTTGGGAGTCTGTATGGAGCCCTCTGACAACCATCAATTCTAATATATGAGAAGGTGGGGAACTAGATAAACCAGGCTCCAAACCTCTTGATTAATTCCTTGGCATTTTCTGAAATTCGAACATGCTCTGCACCCTACAGTCACCTAGTGATGTACATGGTGAATGCATCATTCACCCTCCTATAGCTTCTGCCACCCAAGTGTAGTTGTAGATATACCTCATAAATAACATCTTGCCCAAACACACCTCTGGTGCTCAGTCCCTTGTATGGGTGAAACCTTGCAAGTGCATACACCAAATAGGAAGTCATTGTGAAGGTCTTTGTCTGCAGGACATTGCACATCTGCTCATCTATTATTGCACTTATTATGCCTGCCTAGTGGTAATCTATATTTTGTTCCATGCTTGCAATAACATGGAACATCCATCCCTCAAACATTCCTACATTTTTCAATCCTACTACTCTGCTGAGGAGTGTGATAACATCATTCCTTCTTAAACTTGAGTCTGACTAGTTGTTTGGGTAGCTTGGAGTAGTGAGACTTGGGTTTCTCCAACCAAGAGTTAATAACCTATTGGGACTGATGACATTCTCCTCATAATATTTCTTTTCCAAATCTGTATCAAAGGCCACAATATGAGACCAATTAGGCATGTCAAAGGTCTGAGCTATAGACCCGGGGTAAAAATTTGCCACAATCCTTCCTTGAGGACCAATTATCCTTTGTGTACCCCTATTATAGTGCCTAGCACATTCTATCACTAACTCATAACACTGGACCGTAGAAGGAAATCCAGCCACCTATGCCAACCCAAACTCCAATGTCCTTCTAGCTAACAAATGAGGGTTTTGTGTTGTCATGCTTGCCTTGAATTCTGTATAATCCCACATACCAACATTTGTGTCAATGACCCCCGACTAGATAGAATTCAACTTGCTTTCTAAGATTCTGCTCTTTATATCCATTTTAACTCTCTCTACCTCAGAGATAGCTGATCTTTCAACATTTGGATCCATTACCTTTCCCTTGCTCTACCTAGCAATAACTTGACCCAATTCTTCCTGCATACAATAAAGACACCATAATAAGATCCATCATAGCATAAAGTTCAGTCAAATCCATCAAAAATGATAAAATCATCCTCAATATAAGTCCCATGATAAGCAAACTACTCAAAACCACATAAAATTAACCATCTCAAAGCTTGGTTTTTTATCCCCCTCGTGGAATTCAGGCTGTAGAGGAATTTCGAGAAAATTTATACTAGGAAGAATCCAGCGAAATGAGCATACAAGCATCCATTAATCATTTGACCAGTCATATTAACCTAGAAATCACATGATCCATTTTATAACAAGTTAAACTAACCATCAAATGGACAATCACTAGGAAAACATTCATGCAATCTCTTGATTCCTCATTTTCAGCAAGTCCTCGAGAAAATCCGCCTTAGACGGAAATCCCTAAGAATGGAAACATTTAAAGAGTTCCAGGAAAATGAAGGACTTAGGAGTCCAAATTGACCTTGTGTGTATAGGTCCACACAATTCAAAGAGCTCCTTTTCTAACCAAATCCTTAAAAAATTTCAAACTTGTGCCTCTCCACCATCCAAATTGACCTTGTGTGTATACATCCACACAATTCAATCTCCTCAACTTGGTGTATGAGGTAGTGTTCTTGTGCATTGAAAAATCTTGAAGGTAGAAAATTTTGCATGTCACACATTATACGAGGAATTTTTCTCTTCCAATATTTTATATCTTCTTTATGGATTTCTTTAGATGACAACCATCTACAAGTGATTCAAGGTGCAAATATATTAATGAGATTTAACAAAAATATACAATATATTACATAACAAGTAAAACAAATTGAAAAAATATCGCTACTTACCTCATGTATTTATCAAGATCATATATAACTTGCTTGACATTCTTGTCAAATTTGTCTAGGAGAGATAGAGGTAGAATGTATTGCAACAGTTATAAAATGATCTTTTCATTATTTTTCTAAAAGTAGTAAACATAATACACTAAAAGGTACATGCAGTATACAAATATATATATAATATACCAAAATAATTACCTTAATGAAGGTATTCCAATCATGCATTCTCATCCTTGACCCAAATTCACCTTTCTTTTTTATGATATTGTTTATGTTTGTAGCAAATCCTATGGGAAATCAAATTTTTCATATGACTTCTTTTATAGCATTGCTTTGCTACTCCGTTAATAACCAAGGAAGGGCACTTATATTAATTTAGTCTCCATTGATATTTAATTAAATGACATTTTTCATTGCATGATTGGCTTCCTAAATGTCACTACAAATTTTGATAATTTTTTCTTTGTCATGCTTTCCATCCGATATTTTCCATAACGTTTCTATTAATTCTTTCTGATATTCATTGTATCAAACAAATGCACAATTTGTAGTTGGTCATAGTAGGGAAACCTACTAAATTATCTGGGATAACTTTTCAATCCCTATGGAAGCCGACCATTAATGTCTTGATGACCTTCATGAAGGATATAAGTTAAACAAATTAACAATGACAATCATTGTCAATTATAGCATGAGTAAACAAAACACAATATAAAAATATAAATTCCAAACGTATCATATACGATAGATAAACAATTTGATCTGATGTATAACCTTGATGATTAATTCTATTATATTCCAACTTCCATAGGTGAGGTGTCATTCTTTGTGGTTTTGATGTAGTCTCTTCTTTCCCATTGAAAAAATGTTTTTTCAGTAGTTCAATACTTATCATTTATGTGGAGGAAGTGCCTATACTCATCAAACACCCACTTTCCTAAACTTGTTGCATGATGAGATTTCATCTTTGGACCACAAACTAGACATGCAAATTTTCCCTTTGTTTGAAGACCTACAAGATCATATATAATTGGATTAAATATGTCAATTTTTATAATTATATATAATGAATAGATTATTTAAAAAACATGCATGATATCTACTTCATAAAATTAAATATTGTTAAAGTGCACTCAAACGCTATACATAAACCACAAAAATGTGTTAACCTTGGGGCATCATGAATTGTCCATACAAGCATTTCATGGAATTGAAATTGTATTTGTCCTATTGGTCTAGAGACGTCATACATAGTGACGCCATTCCATAAGTTTAGTAACTCATTCATAAAAGGATCGATACATACATTCATATCTTTAACTTGGTACTTACCTAGTTGAATAAAAATAAACATTACATAATTATAACCATTTTATTGCAATATATATAAATTAATGTACATGACTATTAAATGAAAAGAATATAATTCATTATGCAACAAATAAGACAAATGAGATGCTACTACGTTAAAGAAAATTGATGTAAAAAAATACCTAGAACAATCATTTCCAACATTATTTGCTCCCTCTTTATTGACATCCATGGAGGAATTTTACTATTGATAGAAAAAAAAATCCACACTGAGTAAATAGATAGATTAGCTCTCCAAATGGATTGACACCGTCCACTGCCAATGAAAGCCTGAGATTACAAGGTTCTTCTTCAAAGTGTGGCAATTTTTACTGCATGTCCCTAAATGTAGAACCTTCTGTAGGAATTTGAAGAATGTCATCTCCACTTCTATTCCGTGCATGGTAATCCATAAATTGCGCTAAGATTTTGCACCTAAATAATCATTGCATATGTGGAATAATGGGAATATAATGAAGAACCTTGCGAGACACCTTTTTTGTTAGTTGATCTATTTGATATCTACTGATATGACATTCTGGGCATTCTATTGCAAATTCATGTTGTTTATGATATATAATATGATCATTGGGACATGCATCTATTGCTTGATACTCCATTCCAATATATTTCATAATGGCAGATAAATCTCGGTATGAGCGAGGTAAAATATTTGATGGTGGTAACAAAAATTCACCTATCAATCTAGAACAAAAAAATAATTTGTTAATATAAAGAATATTAACGGTACATATTTCATCCTTTATTGACTAGTGATGAACTAACACCAATTAAAATAGATGAAAAAAATGACATATATGACATACCTTAACATCCGTGAGATTGCTATGTTGGATAAACCATTCATAACCTTCAAGTTCACCGTCAAAAATACAATAGAGAGAAGAGTTGTTTGGGAGCCTTCATAAAGAGGCTCGTATGCCTTCTCAAGTACAGGTAAATCATGAACATCAACAAAGTCATTCTGATCATCATGATCAACTACACCACTAAATGTGTCATGAATCAATGTATTTGTACCATCATCTTCAACTGTGTTTTTTGGCACATGATCATCTTCTTCCATAGGATCATTAACTTCATCTTCAATATTCATAGCTCCATGTTCCTCCGCTTGCAAAACCAAATTCTCTGGGCCATGATAATCCATATCATGTTCCCTAGGGCGCCCCAACTTTATAAAAATGATCAACACAAATAAACCATTATCATGATCAAGTGATTTTTTTTATATAAAAAATGTTAAAACAATATAAACATTTACAAATTCAATCAATATAAAGACATATAATGAACAACTTACTAATGGATGATAATCATTCCCCCCTTCAATATGACCATGTTTCCTACAATATTTCTTAGCTGTTGTGATTAAAAGTCTTCTCATCTTTAAGCCCTTGCAATTATTGCAAAGACAATAATATTTCCCATCACCCTTTCTTTTAAATCTAGCCCACGTTTCATTTTGTTTTGCACTAATATTATCTGATATTTTCTTTACCAAGCTTGAATATTTAGGTCTTCAAAAAATATCAAACTCACACTCCAATAATTTTTAATCATAAACAGTTAATAAAATCTAATAATATTTTGCACCAAAAAAAATCAGCCTATAACCTCCACAAACTATCACTCACAAGTATCACAAATTCGCAAGTAGGGAAAATTCGCAAACACTATCACAAGTATAGATAAAATTTTGAACAAACTTTTATTTATTAAAATCTGATGTTCGTCACTATTCTTCAAAATTTCAACGAACCCACTATTAAACTCACTGTTTGTCGAAATTTCGAAGAGAATCATTGTTCATCGAAATTTTGATGAACATCAAGCATAATTTTTTTTTTTAATAAAAAAGTACACATGTACCTAACGATTCATCTAATTGAACAACTTTCATTAGAAAGTTTCATCATATTTTTCAGTCAAATGATTTAGTGTCTTCCCATTCACTACTTTAGGAGCATAAGCAATACGAGCCCATAGAGGTCTGGCCATAGAGGATTCCCCATAGGGGGCTTTCTGCCTACTGTTTAAGTAGTACCAAGGTCAAGGTGGTTTAGTAGGAAGGTCCGATATCCTGATCTTGGGTCTTCGCCAAGTAGGAACCATTGAAATTAGTGAATAAAGACTGGGTTTACTCATCCAATACTCCTCCCAAGACAAGGGAGTGGATAAGGCAGCCTGAGAAGAGACAAGCTTCTCCTTTCCCTTTAAGGAAGAGGAGGCAACTAGCTGATGTGCTATAGGAAGGGTCATTTTTGGCTGTCACTTGCTCCTAGTTTTATACTTTATGTAGTTCTTATAAATTAGGTCCATTCTCGTAGGAAGCAGACCAACTAGGGCAAGCCATAAGTGATCCAATGAATATACCAAGGGCTGATAGCTAGTATCATGTATGACATGCATAACACCATCATGGGAGAACCATAAAAATTTATGAATAATAGAGGCAATCCCATTTACGAAAGCTAACCAATGTATGCCTAGCTTCACCCTAAATATATCTAACTCAAGAATAAAATTAAAAATTGTGTCTATGTTCCTAGGGCCAACCAAGACAAACAAAGTTATTGATCCATATGGTTCTAGAGCTAGGCCATCATGTGTACGGATGATGGACTTTTTTTTCATATTCCTCCCTTTGCAAGGAGTTCAACAGTAAAGTCTCCTACATAATGACATTCACTCTACTCATAGGGTCAACTAAAACTCCTTTCATGATGTTTCCATTGAGGCGAGCAAGAATGTACAATAGAGAAGGTTTGTTGTTCACTGGTAAATCTTGTGAAGTAAATGTTACATCAAGAAAATTGGTTGTAGGATGAGGAGAAGGGGTAACATTAACCATGTTAACATATGCTTCAGGTTGAGTAACAGAATTGGAGGGATCAATAATCATGTTAGCAAAATGTGACGAAAATGGGTCCTTGTATATCTGTAATTCACTATTAGCTTTTGTCACCAATGTTTTTGTGTTTTGTTTGCTTCCAACAAGATGAATAGTACTTTCCTTGATGTGATCTTATATCTCATGATGTATGCACATGCAACATTTAGTATCATGTTTGGTTACAGGTATGTGCAGGATCATCATGGAAAAAACAAGCCCTTAAGTGGCAATGAAAACTTAGAAAATCAAAGTTGGGCAACTTGACATAAAAATTTGAATAAGCTATCTATATTATTTCAAAATTATTTAAGAATCAAATCTGTGGAAAATTGAATGTAGTTTCTAAACTACTAGGTTTAATTTTGTAAAAAAAAATATATTTGGTGAAAATTTGAAATTTCAATGCAGTAGTACAAAAATTTTAGGGAAAAAATAAGAAGTAGGTGTCTGTCTGACCACCCTAACCATAATAAAATCATAATATTTTTTTATAATATTTAGATATAAGTAGAGGACTCATTTCCGGATACAATGAATATTTTTTTGTAATTTGTTTTCAAATAAATAATTAATTATGAATTTTTTATTACAACTTTTTAAAAATATAAAAACTCGTATGTCTGACCACCTTAACTTGGTCAAAACTTAATGGAATTCATTTTTATTTTTTTTATCCTATAGTATGCGAAGCATATAATGTGATGAATGTTTTGGATTCAAAAAATGTGATACCGTTTGAAAGCTATAGATGTTTTTCTATCAGACTATCAATCAGGACTTTAGTCGTAATTCTAATAAAAAATAAATAATAATTATTTATTAGATTCTAAGTAAAATATAATTTATATTGGTAGAAAGTTGAGAAGCTCCTTTACAAACCCTTTTCGTTTCATCAATTTTAGGTAAAATAAAAGTTGTCAGCCACATGGGTGAAGTCTGGAAAAGCAAGGTAAGTTGTTAAACACGTTTTACATGTTGACTTTTTAGGATTGGTAGGTCCGAACCAAATCCTGAGCCTAATACCAAGCCTAATTCGTAGGCATTACATTTTTTGTCAGAATATCAGATATCTGATTCAAATCGAATATCTGATTCAAATCCGATATCGGATTTGAATTCGATATATGATATCTTTTAGATTAGTTTTAAAACAATTTATACAATCTTTAATATATGATTTAAAAATGCAATTAAGTTTATAATTTAATATATATAATACCCAATAAATTTTATAATGTAATATATTTAATATACAATTTATGATAATCTCTTACCGAATTATGTATTTAATATATAATATATAATTAAATGTATAATTTTTAAATATTATTTAAATATTTTAGTTAATCTATAAATATTTTTATATTATTTCAATATTTTAGTTAATCCATAAATATTTAAATATATATATATATATATTACCAATTTATAAAATATTTAAATATTATCTCTTTCCCTCTCGCTCTCTCCACCTCTGTCTCTCTTAAGTCTCACTCAATCACTCCTCTCTCTCTCTCTCTAACTCTCTCACTCTCCCCTCTCCTTCTCACTCCCTCTCCTTCTATCTCTCCCTCTCTCCCTCAACTCTAAACTCTCTCTCCCTCTCCCACTCTCCCTCTCCCTCTCCCTCTCTCTCTCTCTCTCTCTCTCTCCTCTCACCTCCCACTCCCTCTCACTTTTACCTCCCTCCTCCCACTCTCCCTCTTCCTCTCCCTCTCCCACCTCTGACACTCCCTCTCCCTCTCCCTCTCCCTCTCCCTCTCACTTTCTCTCTCTCCCACTCTCTCTACCTCTCCCTCTCCCTCTCCCTTTCCCACTCCTCTCCCTCCTCCCTTTCCCCTTCCAACTCCCTCTCCCCCCTCTCTCCCTC